>OU893332.1:33967146-34466502 GCA_918026875.4 Diatraea saccharalis
CAGCAGTACCCAATAGGAGCACAATAATTGATGTTACCATGTTGGAAGTTGATGTTAGCGTTACTGACCATCGGTGATCGTTACTTCTTCCTCCAGGGGCTCCGAGCAGTTTGCAGATTAATAGCTCTCCTTGCCACACCTAAAACAGGCCGTACTCCTAACCACATTCGATAAACACTTTAACCTAGTATTGCCCAGCTTCATGTACTTATAGCATCTCATGGGGAGGGTCTCTAGGTAGCACACCTTGACGCTTGTCCAGCTTACCAATAACTTTGCCCCCATCGCCGAACGTCTTAATCGGATATCTTTGCGGTCGATCTCTATCTCAGGCAAACCTATGCATTGTCTGGCCTTGGAGATGACGTTATTGTAATCCGTTTCAGTGTTACCAAGACACTTCCCAGTTACCGTTTTGACCAAACCTTTTGTGGGATGAGTGTTGCCACTCGTTTATTGCTTAGCAGCAATTAAAGGGATCTCAAATGATGTGTCTGTCTATAGTTCACTTTATTGTGGCCCTGGCTTTCGCACCTGAACTGCACCCTTACTCCTCGCTTGTTCAGCGTTAATTTCTTCTTTTGTACTTCTTCTCAGGTGGTAACCTTTTTGATTTAGAGATTTAGAGATAACTCATTGGATTTTATTGTCTCATACTTGACTGACAGAGTACAGAAGGTTGATATCAATGGCAAAAGATTCCCTGGATCGAAAATTAAGATGGGTGCTCCGCAGTGCTAAATACTTGGTCCTTTCTTGTTTTTAACTAACATAAATGACATGCCTTATTTCGTAAGGGATGATCACGAGATAGTTTTGTTTGCGGATGACACTTCACTATTGTTTAAAATTAAAAGAGGGCTACCTATAAATGACGATGTGAACAATTCTATCGCTAAAGTAGTACATTGGTTTAATGTAAATAATCTTCTCCTTATTGAAGGAAAAACAAAATGCCTAAAATTTGTACTACATAATGTTAAAAAAGTAGATATAATAAATGTTAATATAAAAGATAATAACATGGGCCTTGTGGATACCACAGTATTTTTAGGAATAACATTAGATTCTAAACTACAGTGGGGCCCACATATTGATAGATTGTCGACTAGACTTAGCTCTGCAGCATATGCCGTAATAAAGATACGTAGGTTAACTGACATAGATACTGCCAGATTAGTCCGTTACTTTCATTGTGTACATTCATATTCATAGTGTATCGTACGGAATCCTATTGTGGGAAAATACTGCCGACATACAAACGATTTTTGTGCTACAGAAAAGAGCAATTAAATCAGTTTATAATCTTAGGATTAAGGACTTTTTAAGGGAGAAATTTAAGGAAATAGGCATAACGATTGTTGCTTCTCCATACATATACGAGAACTTAATGTACGTTCGTAAAAATATTAGTTTGTTTTCAATAAAAAGTGATGTACACAATTATAAAATAAAAAATAAAAATAAATTAACGGTGCCTATCACTAGACAAAAAAAAGTTAATAACTCATTCAGGGGTCTTTATGTGCGCTTCTACAATAAGGTCCCAAGCAAAATACAACAATTATATATAATGCAGTTTAAATCTACTATTAAAAAAACTTATTATAAGGTATCCGATTATATAACAGATAAGAATGCTTAGTAGTACTGACTTTGATGTTCTCTAATCTTGCGGACATAATATTACGCATTATCACTATCATGTCCTTTTCCATTTCTCCTTTCGTTTCTTCTATCGTCGATTTCATCGCTTTCCTCAGGTTTGACGATATAATGTCGCCATTCTTTGTGGGTTTGCGTAGATTTTGGGGTGTCCTTTGTACCTCCAGCTGTCTAAGTCTGTCATCTACTCCTTTCTTTAGCCCGTTCATTCCAACTCTCAAGTTCTCTAGATTAGCTTTTAGTCGTAAATGCTCCGCCCTAAGCCTTTTTATTTCTGCTCTTGCAGAATCATTCTTGACTAGTTTGATAACTTTCCCTATATTCCTTCCTGAGTTCTTCTATGTATATGTTCCGTCATTTTTCAAGTTCTTCAGAGTTTCGTCAACTATGTTATTCATTTCCTTCCCTGTTTCTGTCCTATCGTTGTCTCCTATCTTCATCTAATGACAGAGATTGGATCAGGTTATTGTACTTCTCTTGGCTGCTTATTTGCGGCGAAGTAGAGTCTGGGTTACTTTTACTATCTTGTCCTACATCCCTTTTCTTGACGACCATATCAGCCCTGGATGCCTGTTTCCTGTTCCTTTTCCTAGACGTGTTGTCATTTCCATCTAGTCTTTCTCTTCCTGTACTTTCCCACTTTTCTTCTAAGCTTGTGATCTCTTCTATATCTATATCTGTGTTCTCCTCTTTCATGACTCACTTCTCTAATTTCTCTTACTTCCCACTTCTTCCCCTTTCCCACTTTTTTCACCCCTTTTACAATCTCAAATCCGGCGCCATTTGCTTAACCCTGAGCTATTCTGGCAGCTATATCCCCTCCTCAGATTACGAGGGGCAGCCCGAAACCAATGTATCGGGGGAGGACTCTCACCCCTGGCGGGTACCTCCCTTGGGATTATACACTTTTTAGATGCCATTTACATTTTCTTTTACCTCTTACGGGCAAGGCAGCCTTGACTCCCACTGACATGGCTCTGAAAGGTTGATTAAGTACAAAATATGAGATGTATTGGAGGTGTTACAAATTTTAAAGATTGTGATATTTGTAGTTTATGACAATTGGAATGATTAAAAAAAACAATTTAATATACTTTTAGATTTTGTACACCTCTAGGTTTAAATATTTTCGTTTTCTTATTCTTATTAATATTTCGTTATAATACGTAAATTAATATACGGGCGTTATTTAAACTATACAGTATACAGCTATACGCTATACAGTTTTTTACTTCAATTTTTCATTAAATAATATATTGATTTGAAATTAAGTGGGCGTTAATTGCCAAGGATACCTTAGTAGGATCTAAAAATCTTTGGCTGTAAGTATCCAAAGCCTGCATTAACTAATTTTTACAATAATAGTAATGGTTTTGTGAATAATTCCACCATCACCTTTCTTTCCCTATCTCAGAGACTGAACGAGCAATTTTATTTTGTTTTCCCTTAACTATGCGCACTCTTAATTGATTAATGCTCTTCTTAGTATCTTTGCTGGTAATGTATTATTATTGGCTGAATAAGAGATGCGGCTTCTTTGGGGGCATATCGCCTTCTGAAGCTATTCTAATCAAAGGATGCGTATTAATTATGTAATCAGAAGTCTGAATCTTCTTACCAATTCAATGAGGTTGTTTCGCTTTTATTTGAATGATTATATATATAGGTACTTACTTTTCCTGTCATGATCCTGCAGAGCGAGCGCCTAACTCCTCTAGCTATAACTTTAGCTGTGGTATACGATATCTTACCGATGTTATAGATAAACTTAGTAATTTATCCCAAATTTATGTAAAAATAATCCCTGTTAGGCCCCCGATTGCCGTGCTACGAAATTTATCTTTTTGTATCTTATTTAACAATTACTTAAAAACAGTTAATGCCTGGGAACGATCCAAAAAACCCGTTTATTAGATAGTTTATAAAATACGCTGCAGTATTTTATCAAATTTTCACACACAATAACTTGAAATGAGATTGGTTGTGGCTAATATGAAAGCCTATGCACGACGGGTGGGACAAGGTGTGCTGTCGAGTGACAGCACGTAACAAAGGCCTCATGTAGCCATTGATGCCGCAGCACGTTCAATGCAACCACCTTAATAATAATAGTAATCAACACTCCGTCACCCACAAGCAGATCTTCGTTAAAATATTGAAAATCACACTTTATGTATTACATTGATTAATTTTTTTATTTAATCCATATTTTTATTTCAAACAATAATGTTACTTCATTAGACACCATAGCTAACTAAAAATAATTTTCTAATTATTTTGTTCGCACTATATACCTCTATAAGGTGTAATATTATTTATTATATGCCAGGACTTAGTGGGGTGGATTAGTTAGTTAAGTATATTGAACAACTTTCATTATGGGAGCAACACTGAATATAAAATACGGTAAGGCTGACAGCAACGGTCGTCGGCAGTCGGAAACGAGGCTTATCCTTGCTCCTTCTCTTCTTTCTGCGTTTCGATACTGGCTTCTCTTGCGGAGTCTTCGCTGGAGTTGATTGCTCCACCCGCGCCTTCTTGGCATTGCCCGTCTTCACCACTTCCAGCCATTTACCCTCCGTGGATGGACCGGCTACTGGTGAGCTCGCAATCCCCGCACTTGTTTGTTTCGCCTTCCCCTTGGTATCCGCTGCCAGGGGGAGGCCGATCTTTGGCGCTGGCAGGATTTCACCCTAAGACCCTCGCAACGGGCACTCATTCTGTTGCCAACCCTCTCGGGGATAGAATTCTCGATCTCTTTTACTACCCTGACAAGATCCTTGGCCGTCAGAGGTCAGTCCAGCACATCATCCTCAGCCATCTTGGTCACCGTAGATGTTGCGGCGTCTATTGCCTCCGCAGCGCCATTTCCAGCCGGATGTCCTGCATCTTCAACTGGTCCACATCCTGTCTCAGCCTGCGGTTGTCCTCCCACACCTTGTCCATGTTGTGGAGCTCCCTCTTCAATCTCCGGCTATAAGTAGCTGCCTCATTTCGATACTCCTCTGATGCAAATCGCCCATCAGACTTTCGGTCCTTTGCAATTAGTCAAGCTCGACAGATAGGGGAAGATAACTGCCATCATCAGTCGAGTCCCTATCTGTCGAGATTCGCCTCCGTGAAGGTTGCGATCTCTCTCTTCTCAACTTCCACCTCCGTCACTTCTCCCCACCTATCTTCCCTCTCTGTTTCGCGGGGAATGCTCGGTTTGTGGCTACCTCTACGCGCCGTAGATACCTGTACCGCCGGACTGTAACCATCCGAGTAGTCTCCGCTTCTCTTGTAGCTTATTTGTTTACATAGGATAAGTTCTGAAACTATTGGACCGATATTTATAAATGTCTCAACTACTGAAAGCTACATAATACGCGTTGGATGTAGGATATAATTTACACGGCTAGTTTGATAAAAATTGGCTCACAATTCAAGAAGAAATCGAGCGACATAACTACTTACATAAAAATATACATACACCTTGAACGTAAATTTAAAGTGAATTTAAAATACGCATTATTTTGTTTTTTAAATGAAATACAATACATGTCATCTCAATATATAGGTGATATATTAATTAGATTACTAATGGTAAGAGCATATTTCGTTTTGTTTAAAGGGAAACTACTTATTCTATTTCGATAAATTCTATTCTATATTACTATTCTATCAACTCGGACCATTACGATTTTGAATAAAAAATAATATTTTGAAAATCGATCATCAACTAGCGGAAATGTCGATGAACATAGATAAAACATACATCGCCGTCGAACGGATTTCGAAGTCGGTGTATATTCTGGATTGGAATTTCATTCATAGCTTTACTATTGTAACAAAGTGAGTATTTTGTGATCAATGACTGACTATTCATATACGTCACGAAATAATTACAGACTACGATCTAAAAAAGTGAGTTCTATATTTTCTAAAGCGTAGTGGAGCGTGGAATTGACGTCGCCTTCCGCCTGGCGCGCGCCGAGCGTATTCTCGATGTGTAAATTACAATGATATTAAATGGAAAACTCTGCTAATTCGTACGCCGAGGACAATTTTACTTTTTTTATTAATTTATTAAGTAACTCGACAGCTTTCTTTTTACAACCTCTTTCATTTTCAATTATATAATAAATATAGGAAATAACAGAGTTTCATAACTTAAATAATTATCTTGGAAACTTATGAATGAATTTAATTCTATAAGGGCAATGTTTTATATTACTCCGGTCGAGATGATTTAATACATCTGCATGTAGTTGGAGTATTGGTTACAAGACAAGTGCATCAATCGGTAGTAATTTTTTTCCTGATTTCCGAGCGAGTCTTGCTGTTACAACTGAAAAGTCATCCAGTCAATATTAATCTCATTAAAATATATGCACCAACTGCAGATAAATATAACGATCATGTAGAAGAGTTTTATGGAGATATAGATAGGACGCTGCAGTTTACTAAGAAGCATGATCTAATTGTGGTTATGGGCGATTTAACGCTAAAATTGGCAGCGGTGCTGATGGAAATAATGTCGGCTCGTTCGGACTCGGTGACCGAAACGAGAGGGGTGACCGCTTAGTACAGTTCTGCCGAGAAAAAGATTAGGTGGCTATGAACACCACCTTTAAGTTGCCACCGCGGAGATGGAAAAGTGCTCAGAAATCAAATTGATTTCATCCTAGTGAATAGACGGTTCTGCAATAGTGTATAGTCAACGAAAACACTCAGGAAGCCCAGAACTATTAATATCCTAGAGACCCTATTATTGCTATTAATGCTTTTTACTTCAATCAAATTCTTGTGTATTTAGTAAAATATCTTCTTAAGTTATCAGTTCTCTTCTCTCGGCTATAGATAGATACGAGTGTAAAACTATAGTGTCAGTAAGACGCATTTACAGGATAAGTTTTAGGTAACATAAAACGAAAGTTAAAGTACATCTTCAAGCCCGGGGCACATCGTCCTGATACACAGCGCGGCCCTTACATTGTTTGTACCCAATACCTACCTCTAAGATAGATTGTAGCCCGTTCGTGTTTATTCCCTTCTCTGACTTGTATTTTGATGTAGCTAAGGGGAAATAAAGTATCCTGCAATTTTTATGTAAACTTTAACTGTGCCTTAATTTATTCGCCTTCAACCGCGCAATATACGTAATATGGGATTGTAAGCTTTTTAGTTTTCTTGATGACCCAGTTACATTGGTCGATGACTGGCGCTTTGCGCGCGTGCGGCTTAGTTTGTCGGTCGTTGTTTTATGAAAGCTAAATGAGTGCACAGAGCTCGTCCGCATTCCCTATCGTCCAGTGTAACTGAGCCCTCACATATGAACCTAGATGATTATAATAATTTCACCCCTTACTGTTTATGCACATACATTCAGTTGCACAAACGTCCATCAATTTTTTTCATTAGTTTAGAGCGACATTATCGACTTGAAAACTTGATACAATACTAAATTAGTTTTTGTGACGACCTTTTAGTTGGTAGAGGGGGATGAAAATTTGCTCTTTTTATAGCGTGTATACTCGTGCCAAATTACAATTTTCTAGTACCAATAGTTTTTGAGCTAAACCACGTATCCAATATAACAGTGGTTTTAGAGTACTGTTGGGGCTGTCACCCTTCAATGTACTGTTCTGTTCTGTACTGTACAATGCACTACGTATCCAATATAACAAAGGTTATAGAGTACTGTTGGGGCGGTCTCGTTTCTGCAGTGCATCAGGTATGTTTGCACAAATGCAGACAGATGATTTCTACTCTATCATGAGAAAGAAAAATGCTTAGTTGCTCTTCAGAGTGTGCGACAGCTGCAATTCTATTCTACAAGTCATAGGACGATGATACGACCCTCCTATTATAGCACATTGTGTCCGGAGATGTATTACGGGTTCAAAATTAGTTTCTAAGTTATTGTAAATGATACTAACACTAGATTTTGTTTGTTTTGTGTAAAACTAACAAATAAAATATGAATTCCCGAATTTTGTAGGAAATAAAAATTTATTATTATTATTATTATAAACCGCGTCCGTTCGCGGACGGACAGAAAGACATGGCGAAACTATAAGGGTTCTTTGTTACTACGGAACCTTAAAAATTAGGTACATACATTTGATTACCTTCTACTCATAGTGTGCCAGCTCACCTATAGTGTGTAAGAACTCGCCTATAGTGTGCAGTTTGCACAAATTGTACACAACTTTAGTTGAGTAGGCAGAATTTTGAATTCAATTCAACTTTAATGCTTTTCATTGGTCCTCTTATGGCTAGAGGTTTTCTCTATAGTCTTCATATGAAATTTAAATTATTTTTATTGTCAAAACATGCGTTTGGAACATATTCCAAAGTCCTTTTGTAAATAGGTCAAAATTATTCTGCTCATTAAAGCAGTACTAATAACAAAGTTCTTGGCTTAAAGTCTAAAATAAAACAATAGCGTAAAGATTTTATTTGTATTTTACGCCGTTACGCCGTTAGTACACCGAAGAAATTACATGCGAATGCAAAACATTTTCGAAAACTTATCAGTGTAGGTATGGCAATGTTTCGCCCACAAACTACATAGGGCTCACCACGAACTCGGGCGAACATCTCACGAACTACCAACTAATTAGACCACAATTTCGGATCATGACAACTTTTTTAACTTCTTTCTTTTTTTTATGCAAATTACGGCTCGTGATTCAGCATTTTTGCCAGTTTACCCAGCGATGCCCCTGCTCCCCATATTCTCTCTAATTAATTTGTATTTCTAATGGGATTTTAATTAAGGTCAAATAAATAAAAAACATAATTATTTATTTCAAACTTTGTTTAATATTTTTGCAATGATTGCTATACAAAGTATTTTTATTCTCCAATTAAAATACATAGAACAAATAACAACACTTTAGAATTTTATTAATTACGTTGCATTGTTTAATACTATTAATCTAATTTAGCAACCCAGAAAGTAAATTAAAACATTATTTTAATGTTCACCATATTCTATAAAATCAAATAAATACCCAGACACAGCTTTTTTATATATTCTTCTAATATGATATCTTGATACAATCCATATTCCTGGTATTTATTTGCTCCCTAAATAGCTTATAACGATATGTTCAGAGCATGTTCATTGGGGTAGGATAATTTATATTTTTATGAGCTTAAAATCAAAAACTCATCCATTCATGTATTGGTTCTTTGATTTCATTGGTATTTTTTTCATATAAGTCATACTCATCTTAATATTTTTTAATTTTTTGGTGGATATTTTGTTTTTAAATTAATAGAAAGTACTAGACAGTGAACTTGAATTTGGGACAGCTTAATTTTTTATTTTTTTTATTGAGTGTGTTGTTTTATGTATCATGTGAGTAGATTTTTTTGTTACCAGTTTGTAAACCATCTGTAAGGACCTATAAATGGCTTCCTATAGTTTATTTAATTGCTATGTTCTAGCTGTTGGTCTTCCTAAAAAAATAAATAAATAATAACTCACCTTGCAGTATATGCCCTTGAGTGAACATGTAATCCCTATTCTCTTACACTTAATAATAGATTTTTTGGGTCAGTTTTCTTTCTGCTATGATATTCCTGCTTTGGTTTATCAACCCTTTTATGAGGAATATTTGTTTCAAATAACATTTGTATTTTTCATATGTTTGAGCTGCAGTCTCCACAGATTTTGCAATGTCAGTAATTAATATAAAAAAGCCATTTATATAATAATAATACTTTCTTATTGACAGCTTCCTAAATCATCCTCATAATTTAAGTCTGAGTATATTTTAATGAACTTGTGATAAGCAGTGATGTGAATGTACATTTAAATGTGTGGCATTCTAAATAATTATTTCTACAATTATAGAGACTGATCTACCTGAAAAATTATCTATGAGGTCAAATTAAAATATTGGTAACTTACAACAGTTATGATTAAATTTTTTAAATGATAATATGACAGTTGCTTTACCATTGGCATCTTCAGATGTAATTTTTTTTAACTTTTGTAACTCACTGTTTGTTGTTACCATTTTCTACAACAGTTTCTTTTCAATGACTTGTTAAATATATCAGCTCTGTTTATAAGCTAAATAAATTGTCAAAGAATCATTTTAATGTTGCACTCGCTTCAGTTCCATCAACATACAGGCCTACACCAAAATAAATAGAAGTTCTAATTTTCTTTTTAGTATTAGTGTTTTTATTTTAATAGACGAAGGAAAATTGTTTTTACCAATGCCAAAAAAAACAGGTTACTAATGTTCTCAATCCAGAATCACTCACAGCAGATTTGATTTGTTTTTAATCAATCATCACATGTAGTAAATTTACATAAGTTACAGGCTACAGGCTGTCGCCACTCATAAAGTACTCCTCTCATCATAAAGACAAGTGCATAATCTGCAAAAGTTATTGGTTTTGTTTCGCTCACTTCTACTAAACCAGCGATGGCATCTTTTTGTTGATTATAATGATGTCCTGCCTCCAATGCCTCTTCATCAAATATAACAGTGCAATATTTTTTGTTTTGTTCCCAAATAGCAACCTGTAATTGATAAAATAACTAGATTAAATAGTGGATAAAACATACAATGGCTAAATAGGTAAAATCCATTGTGATTTGATAAAAGACCTGTAACCAATGTAAAAGATTTAAAATAGGGCTCCTAAGGCACAGTCGACTGCCAACTCTTTCTATTTTTAATATACATATTCATAGGCATATCATGTAAGGAAATAGAAAAATTATTTGAGAATACTATTTGTATTATGAGATATAATCAAACCGCATGATTTCATATTTGTTCTGTAAAAAGACCACATATCTAACTTGGATATCATAAGCAAGCTATCAAAGATATTCAAAGAAATGTGATTTATGAAATATGTAATAAAAAGTATTTTTGTTTTAAGGTTAATTGTTATGGGCAGTTTCTAGTATTTTTAATTCTACTTACCAAAATCAAACGTCAATTCTATTTAATTTCTTCGCCAATAGTTCTTATATGTTTTAGCCAGCGTCAAGTCTCAGTCCTTGTAAAGATAATTATGTTAAACGAAGTCCTTTTGCCAACTTTTGCAATTCACTACTTTTGCAATAAACGAATAAACGCAAAACTTCATTCGATTAAAAATTTAAAAAACATATCAACAACAAAAATCAAAACCACAGAGCAAGAAAGAGATACTATCAAAACTTCATTCACAAATGAGGAAGAAGGAAGTATTAAAAAAAATTAAGAAACTACAAAATTTTATGTCACTAGATGGCAGCACAAATTGTAGGATTTAAATGTCTATTTATGACGTTAGATCAAAGAGAATAGAATTGTCAGTGTTGTTATGGATCTGATAATGAGGAAGTATTTAAAAAAAATAGTTCCCGGAATCAAACTAGATGACGCTACAGTAAGTTCTTGATTTCTCCATGACAACTTTTCCGGTTTTCTTTCATGTTTAAAAGTAAATTAGTTTTCAAAACTCATATTCTATTCGTACTATTTCGTATTTGTATTGCTATCAAAGTTTAGAAATTTTCAAATTACAGTTTTTTAATATGTTAGTTAAAAGGAACGGAAAGGTTTTAGGTCCATTCGTTTCCTGCAAAAATCAACTTTTGCTAGAGTCGCCATCTAGTGAAGGTGCTTTTTAGTGCTTTCGTTTTTTTTTAATACTTCCTCATTTAGATTGAGTTAAAAATTCAATTAATTCGAGTTACGCAAACGCAACTCGAATAAGACCAACGATTCTTTAAATAACTTTATTTTTATGTGTATAAAGAAAAATGGAAACAAACGTAATTGAAATGAGTATAGAGAACGTTTTTTAAAAGTTACAAATACATTTTACCCACCACTTCATTAAAGATGCCGAATGATTACGTGTCGCGTTTGAAGGTATTATTATTACAAAATTATTATTATAAAAAAATGAATGTATTGTATGTATTTAATTATTTATTAATTTTATTTTATGACAGAGTAAAAAAGAAAGAGCGTAGACGATATATTAAAAAACAGAAAGGGGTCATTGCTATTGATGAAAAATCGCCAAGAGATGAAAAGAAAAAATTGGCGAGAAGCGTCAGAGAGGTACGGATAAAACAAAAACGTAAAATAAAGTAGTTCACATTGAAAATTAAAATCAGAAAAATATATCACACTATAGATAACAAAAGTTACTACAGCTATGGAAGATCCTTTAAATTCAGCTGTAACTAAAATAAGATATAATATAAAAATATTATTATATTATTATTAACTAAAATAAGATGTATAAGATATAGGAAGCTAAAAAGTTGTAAAGTATTAATGAATATCATACAAGAATTAAAAAAGGAAAATTAAAGTCTGAAAAAGAAATTAACAAATTAACTGAAAGCTACGCCTCTTCTTGTAGATATAGCCCATTTTGGGTAATTTTTCCAAACAAAGTACACCGAGAAACTTGTGCTTCCATAACTCACAGTAATACAAACTAAGCCAGTCTGTGCCTGCATAATAATGGAGACCAATTATGAACAGCTTTTAAGATCCCTCTATTGTTCACAGTATAACGATATATGTATACGACTTCCATCGTAGTATCATTGGCAATACCTGTGCTTGAACAATTAGCCAGTGCTTGAAACATGACGCTGCAGCCATTTGGGCGCACCTAATACCGATAGTTAAACTTGCTATCTAAATAAATCCATTTATAGATACCGTCCATTTCCAGTCAGATACCCCAAGTTCCAAGTAACCGCAATAAATACATGTTTTACGTAATTTCAGTCCCTCATAAGGATTTATAATAACCCGGAATTACAGTGAAATTGGACATGGGAAAGGGAAATTGAAGGTGTATTAAAACGGATCGCAGACAACCTTGTGATCTTTGGTCAAGACGTAACTGTTTATACACAATATAAAACAGAACGTTAAAAATATTTCAATTTTGAATGTAAGTGAACATGAAGTTTTGACAAAAGAAGCTCTGCTTCTCAAAAATTTAAAACCATTCCAGGGTACGTTAAAAGTGCATAAAGTGTTGTGGAAACCGGAACCGGAACTGAAAGAGTATAGAGTCGCATTGTCAATTTTACTTTTCTTAGTAAAATATACGTGTATTTATATACATTGATAATTTGGAGAGGTATGAAGTTTTTAATTTAAATAACAGTATATAACATATTTGATTTATTGTTTGTTTATTTGCCCTTGAGTACCATAAAATACCACCAGTTCAAAATTTGGGAATCTTTTCTAAGAAGATCTGGCGAAACAAACTTTGATAAGAAAATACTCTCTACAATTTTAATGTTTACAGAAAGAGCTTACTGCCACCTTACGTTTTGCGGTGTGTGGTTTGGGTTGAGATTTTATTAGACTAATGATAAGATCCGAAGTCGGAAATATATTCCAACCATCTAAAACTATTAACATTCCGTCACCGATTTAAGTCATTTTATAGGGAACGCATCTTTTGCTTTAAATAATTTTGTTGTATACCTATAGATACTCAAAATACATATAAAACACCCAGATCGAAACAATCCTATATGGCTTTGTAATCGAGAACACGAACCACTACACAAAGATGGTTTTCTACCCTCCAAGTATATACTAACTTACTCGTAGAATACCGAATATTTGGTCTTCTATTTTTGAATGACTGCAATGGTGCCGCGTGGCTTGGGTCAGAAACAAAACTCGGTTATTTTATTGAAAACACTTTGATTATTAATTATAGATATTGTAAAATCACATTTACAACCCGTAAATATGATTTTCTACAGATACAATCTTATTCCGATAGTTATATTTACAGTTTTAATATAATTCCGCAATGTGACATCGTAATATGTCCGCACGTTAGCGCTGTCGCAAACAAACCCAATCAAAAAAAGACCGCACTTTGAAGTGAGGCGTTATGTCTTTGGCCATCTTTGAGACTCTGACCGGACATCTATAATTACTTCAGAAAAGAGCAATAAGATCAATTTATATTCTTAGGATTAGAGACTCATTAAGGGAGAAATTTAAGGAAATAGACATTATGACTGTTGCTCCTCAATACATATACGAGAACATAATGTACGTTCGTAAAAATATTAGTTTGTTTTCTATAAAAAGTGATGTACACAATTTTAATACAAGAAATAAAAATAAATTAACCGTGCCTGTCACTAGACTGCAATATTGTAGACGCTTCTACAATAAGGTCCCAAGCAAAATACAACAATTAGATATCATGCAGTTTAAATCCACTATTAAAAAAATACTTATTAAAAAGATTATTATAAGGTATGCGGTTATATAAAAGATAAGAATGCTTGGACTTGAAATAATCCAGCAACTGGATAGGTGATTACTTCTTAACTCATTATATATCAAAAATAATCTTGCTTCCATTATTATTAATAATTATGTTATCATTATAAGACCATAGTTTTTTTCTTTATAATATTTATAATGTATCGATGTGGTAATGACATGGTTTTTGTAAATGTCATTACTCCTATTAGAGCTGGTGAGTTTCTTGCTCGTTCTTCTTATCAGCCAAAAACGTCCTGAACGAGCGATAGGGAAAAAATGTGGGACGATGCAAAAGTACTTTTAAGAAGTCTGTTTGAATAAAAATTATTTTAACTTGACTAGACTTGACTTATTTTAGTTGTACTGTTGATCAAAGCAGTCACAAAAAAAACAGCAACTGAGACAACTAGCGCCATCTCACGATGTTCATGAGTTGTTATTATTTTCTGAATAATGCAAAGCTCGCAGAATTTAATAATATGACAATATCAGTACCATTATACCAAAGATAACTCTGTTATTTTTTTCTCATGATTTACGTATTTTTTAAAGTTTCTTTTTTTAAGTTAAACGTCGCAGTCCTTTGATTTTAATATCATAATAAGTATATTTTTGGAAAAATTTTACTTTAGACATTTTGCAGTACTTAAATCTAAAAATGTGTGCATTTAAAAAAAAACATTAGTTCCCGAAATCAAACTAGATGTCGCTACAGTACGTTCTTGATTTCTCCACGATAACCTTTCCGGTTTTCTTTCATATTTAAAAGTAAATAAGTTTTCAAAACTCAATTAAAAACTCATATTCTATTTGTACTTTTTCGTATTTGTATTGATATCTAAGTTTCGAACTTTTCAAATTTCAGTTTTTTAATATGTTAGTTAAAACGAACGGAAATGACTGTCTTTGGTCCATTCGTTTCCTGCAAAAATCAACTTTTGTTAGAGTCGCCATTTAGTGGAGGTGCGCTTTCAGTGCTTTCGTTTTTTTTTTTTTTTTAAATACTTCCTCATTAGCTATAAAGAATATGATGAATGTGATAATAATATACTTATTATGATATTCATTAAATTCGTTCTGATTTCTTCGATTAGTAATAGAATTGATTTAAGTTTTTGAATCTTATCGTCATATAACATTAACCTTTTGTTATATAATTTAACCTTGCTAATTTAACCTTTTAACACTGTGGCTTTGAATATTCTTTTTTTACTTTCTGGACCGGAAATTTTAAATTCCTAAATACAATAACGTTTATGGAAAATAACATTGAAAGTAAAAGAACATTTATCGACCACACAATACAAAGGTACAGTATGGTCAATAAATGTTATTTTATCTTATATAGCTGAAATGAAATGAAATGAAAATATCTTTATTCAAGTAGGCTATTACAAGCACTTTTGAATCGTCCAAAAAACTTTTTTCCCCTACCACTTGTTCAGGACGTCTTTTAGCTGACAAGAAGAACAAGCGAAAGAAACTTATCAGCTTTTTATCATAAGTAATGACATTTACATAAATCATGTCATTACCAAAATAATATGTATTATCAATTTATCACAATAGTAAATACAACTTTCAAAGTCTGTAGGACATAAGTTGAACATATAATTAGTCTTTATAGAACAAAGCGAAGGCTATTAATTCCATGCATTGCGATCCTTAAAATAATCATCAACTTTATAATAGCCTTTACTCACAAGTATATTCTTTACATGAATTTGAAATTTATTTATGGGTAGGTCAATTTCAAATTCATGTAAAGAATATACTTGTGAGTAAAGGCTATTATAAGCTATGTAATCCTAAAAATATTTACTAGTAAAGAAAAAACTGACTTCACGATGGAAATCTCCTTCGATATAATCGCTTCGTGTTATGTACCGTTTATTTTTAAATGCTTCCTCATAAAGAACGTGTTTATTCATTAATTAGGTACACGACAGACATTAATAAAAAGAATTGCTAATTTTATAAGCTTCGTTGCTCATTACAAATAAATATACGATTTTCTCATTAAGTCTGACATCGACTAGGCTTGCCGTGTCTAGTTCAAACGAATAAGGTATTTACAGTCGAGAGAATTTAGCGCTCTGACAATGTTAATATATGTTCAACGCATAAAAAAATATTTTTTGAAATTCAATTCTACGTTATAAATTGGTTCTAACGTTATACAAAGATAAATCAAGCAAAAAATAAAACATAAACAAGGTGAAAAAATACATACAGTAATACCAGAAAGCAGATTTCAAATCAAAATACATAAGTATGGTGACCTCAATAATGACAACTGTAACTGTGACGTAATTAATAATGTGACTTCTCATAAATACTTGGGAAATGTGTTAGACAAACATTTAAACTGGAACGTACATCTGGATTTGGCAACAGCCAGAGTAACAAAACTCATATGTATTTTTAAAAAACTAAGATAAGTTGGAGACAAACTTCTTCTCAAAAAAATTTACCTGGGTCTTGTACAGTCTGTATTGGATTACTGTATCCCTGTATGGGGAGAAAGTACTAAAACTAAATTATTATAAGTGGAAAGGGCTCAGAGATCGCTGTTAAGGTCATGTACTTTAAAAATTTCAGATTTCCTACTACGCAATTGTACCAAATCGGTAACCTGTTAACTGTTAGAAAATTGTATATTTATCATACAATATTGAGAATGCTCATATCTCTAGAATTTGACATGAATATTAAGACAAAAAGAATACTTTATTTGAGCAACATTTGCTCAAATAAAGTAAACAATAACTTACCATATCCGATGAATAAACAAGACTGTAAAGTAATAATAAAAATCTGGCTTGGAACGCTTGACTATGGCGAAACTGAATTTTTGTTAAACAAACAAACACACACATATACACGCGCGCACACACACACACACACACACACACACACACACAGAGATAGAGAGAGAGAGAGAGAAATACAAACTTACTAATTTAAATTAAAAAGATTTTAACTTTATTATATTTTAAGTCTTGTCAATACTTTCTGATAAGGAGGAGCGAGATCCCCTGGAACAAGCGCCTGCTTTAGCACTTAAAAGAGGATCTCAACCTATGTACTGAGAATGTAAATGTTTTAGACAGTAAATATTACTATTGTTATTGTTATTATTATCATTATTACAGTAAGATAATAGGCCCAATTTGACATCACTCAGTCTCAACTTAGATATTGTGCTAGGAAAACAATGTTTAAATAGATAAAAGTAAAATTCCAGTTTGCGTGGAAATTAAAAAATATATAAAGAATTATTACCACAATTTTAGTCGTCAAATAATTTAATGCCAGCATTTCGACCTTCTCGCCCCTCTGTGCAGTGACAGCACATTCAAATTGGGTCTAGTCGGCACCGGGCGTTAGACAATAGTTTTGACCATCGACAAATATCTATCATTTTTATCTTTACCGCGCTTATTTGGTAGTACCAACATTCAATAAGCAAAATTATAATGCGTTCATGAAACTTAAATTATTTTTACTTTTTCTCCGATCAACAATACAACTTGATATAACGCCTTGCATACAATACTCAAATACGACACTATACACCGTGTCAACCAAGGAACATAATACTACGGAGTATATTCTGTAATAATACTCTAGACAACAACTGAGCTCCGATTTAATCCCCGCAAATTGCTAATGCGTCTATCCGCATTTTGACAAAATAATGAGAAAGTAGTTTTAAAAAAATAAAGCACTAAAAATACGAAAAAACACAAATAGAATATGACTTTTTTTGTTGAGTTTTGAAGTTTAATTTACTTTTATATGTGAAAGAAAACCGGAAGGATTGACATGGAGAAATCAAGAAAGTGACGTAGCGACTTATTATGCTGAGATCACATATAATTTTTTGTTCTTCTGCATTATCATCAATTCAGCCGAGAGACGCCCACTGCTGGGCATAGGCCTCCTCCAAAGATTCTGCATTATTTATTTATGAATTTGACTATACGTAATGAATACTATAATTATTGTTTTTCCCTGAAAATTCCTTTTGTTTACCCCACAAATGACGTTATGTCCTTGGAGTCACCGTTTACGCAGATAATTTAAACTTTTAAATATTGTTTTGGGTATATAATTAAAATTAAATTTACATCAAATAATATTATATGTAGGAATAAGCATACTGACTAATTTAACTTGCTGATATGTTTATTATAAAACAGTTTTATATAATATCGATGCTATAATCCAACTTTCATTTCTATTAAAAACTATTAACATTCAATCACCGATTTAAGTAATTCTGTTTTATGGTTTAATGCAATACGTTTAGGGAAAGCATCTTTTGAGAAGATCTATTGCGTCATTTTTTTTAGGACCTTGGTCACAGTCAGATTTGATTTGTAGTTTATGTATCTATCTTGATGCCCTATTGCTTGCTTGGTAGCCAGCTTAGTAGTAATTTGTTTTTTTTTATGGAATAGGGGGCAGAGGGATCACCTGATGGTGAGTGATTACCGTCGCCCATAGACACCTGCAACATCAGAGGAGCTACAAGCGCGCTGCCGGCCTTTGAGGGACGAATATGCTCTACGCTTGAAAGTTTGAAGGTCTTATCGGTCCGGAAATACCGCTGGCGACAAACTGTTTCAGAGTTTAGCTGTGCGAGGCAGAAAACTTCTAGAAAAACGCTCAGTTAAGGACTTTCAACCATCCAGATGATTGGCGTGGATTTCTTGTCGCGTGGAACGATGGCGAAAAGTAGCGGCAGGTATGAGTCCGAACAATTCCTCGGAGCATTCCCCGTAATAAATGCGATAGAAGATGCACAGTGAAGCAACATCTCTACGCAGGGCTAGTGGATCAAGCCGACTTGAAGTGTCCCGGCAATTAACGATTCGAGTCGCTCTCCGCTGAATGCGATCTAGAGGGAGAAGCTGGTATTGGGGTGACCCTGCACAAAGATGAGAACAGTATTCCATATGGGGCCGAACCTGCGCCTTGTAAAGATGCGACGGAGTGAAATACTGCCTCGATCTATTAAGCACACCAACCTTCTTAGATGCTAATTTAGCCTTATCCTATAAGTGACCACGGAACTGGATCTCGCTCGATATGTCGACACCGAGAATCTTAATATTGACTGAGGCAGTTAGGGGAATGGTTTGAAAGCGAAGTGATACGACAAAAGGGGCTTTTTTGGCGGTAAACGGGCAAGCCTGTGTCTTAGTAGGGTTGAAGTGGACCACATTAAGTCGACCTAGGTTAGAGACTTCCATTAACGAATATTCAATATCAGACACAAGTTGATTCCGGCTCTCGATGACGCTTTCCCGAGAAATATTAGCACGACCGTTATAGGTGGAGTCCTTCTTGCTGTCATCCGCATAACAATGAATACTGCTAATTTGCAGCATGTCATTAATATGCAAAAGAAAAAGTGTAGGTGATAGCAAACTTCCTTGGGGAAGACCAGCGTATATAGGTAGTAATAGTAATATTAACGATAACTCTGTGATGTGATCTTGACAAATGAACCGAATTAATAATGGGTATTACTATCTATTTATTTCTTTTATTAATCTATATATATTATACGTTTATTACATATTTTAGTTAGTAAGTATTTATTAGTATTTTTGTAGTGTCTGGTTAGTATTGTAGTTCTTTTATCAATTTCTTTGTGAATTCTTGATTTTTTTTTAATTTTTACAGTGCGACCACTTGTAATTAGGGTAAAAACTGAAAATCAGTGCTTTGCTCTTTGAGTAAATACTCACTGAGTTTTCGCCCATTTGCATCGCTGCGATACACATAATGTTTGATTGTCCTGTTTTAGTTTCTAATATTTTGTAAAATCCAAATTGTTAAATTTTGTGTATGTATGATGCAAACAAAGAATTTATCTATCTATCTATATAGACAGTAAGTCCGAGCATTCACCGTCGATTTAAACTCTAATGTTATCTGCCTGCCAAAAAATTACCGCATACCGATTCTCTAGGTACCGAAGAAGCTGATGGTTGATAATGGACTCCATTATCTTTGAAAGCAAAGGGGTTATAGCGATCGGCCTGTAGTTGGACGGGTTCGAGTGGTCACCTTTTTTTTGGGATCGGATGCACTAAAGCAGTCTTCCATGAGGTTGGGACTACGCCAGATGAGTAAGAGAGCCGGAATAGGCGCGTTAAGACCGGTGCCAACTCTGGAGCGCACGTCCTTAGCATCTCCCTCTAGATCGCATTCAAGAGGGGATACCATCGGTATCCCCTCTTTGACCATTTAATTTTGTATGATAACTATAATCTACAGTATGTTAAACGCATTTTTGAAATAAAAACGTATACACGAAGTATTAGGAAAAACAAAATTTGAATACCCAAGTGTAACTTATCAATAATCAAGAAATATGTTTTTTATATAGCCCATAAGATTATTAATAAATTGCCACTGGACTTAATACTTACCTAGATTTAATTTGAATCTGGCTGAATGAATCAAAATAAAAAAAACTATATTAAAGTCATAGACAAGATCTTGACGTCCGACGCCGCTAATTCTATTGAAATTACGTTGGTAGTGCTGTTGCTAACGCCATTTTTGTTATACGCGAGAAGCTGTGTAGGGTGATTTTTTTTTACTCATAGGACATACGCATTAGTAAGAAAGAGAAAGTTGATTTGATTTGGCATACGAAGCTGCAACTGACCTGAATATTTTCTTCAAAGCTTATTTACGACGTTTCTCATTGTCTATGCTATAGATACGCATCCTGAGCGATACATACGGTGTTAGGCTTTTAGCGACAAATGTATAGTAAAAATGAAGGAAAACGCGGTACTTAAGTGGCAAAAAGTTTACAATCCTACTGGCCCGCAACCACGTCCTCGGCATGGTCATCGCGCGGTCGCCATCAAAGATTTGATGATAGTTTTCGGCGGCGGAAATGAGGGAATCGTTCATGAGCTCCATGTCTTCAATACCACCACAAATCAATGGTTTGTTCCTGTTACAAAGGGAGAAGTGCCTCCAGGATGCGCCGCCTATGGCTTCGTGGTCGACGGCACAAGACTTTTGGTATTTGGCGGTATGGTTGAGTACGGCAAGTATTCTAACGATTTATATGAATTGCAAGCATCCAGATGGGAATGGAAACGTTTAAAGCCATTGCCACCGAAGCAGGGTCTTCCACCGTGCCCTAGATTAGGTCATAGTTTCACTCTTTTGAATGGAAAGGTATATCTTTTTGGAGGCTTAGCTAATGAAAGTGATGACCCAAAGAATAATATTCCTCGGTATCTCAATGATCTTTATACTTTGGAACTGTATCCGAATTCATCAATGACAGTGTGGGATATACCCTTGACTTATGGTCAGTCCCCACCACCACGAGAGTCGCATAGTGGAGTAGCTTATACAGACAAAAATACTGGTAAATCGTCACTTATTATTTATGGAGGAATGAGTGGATCCCGTCTCGGTGACCTGTGGGTGTTGGATGTAGATAGCATGTCCTGGTCTCGTCCTGAAGTAGGTGGTCCTGCACCCTTGCCTCGTTCACTTCACACTGCCACTGTAATTGGACACCACATGTATGTATACGGCGGATGGGTACCGCTAGTACCTGATGAATCAAAACTTGCTACCCATGAGAAAGAATGGAAATGCACCAATACACTTGCTTCTCTTAATTTGGAAAATATGACGTGGGATAACATTGCCCTAGACAAGTTCGAAGAATGTGTACCTAGAGCACGAGCTGGACATAGTGCTGTTGCCATTCAAACAAGACTTTATATTTGGTCTGGCCGGGACGGCTACAGGAAAACTTGGAATAACCAAATTTGCTGCAAAGATCTTTGGTACCTTGAGGTCGGTGTTCCACCTCAAGCTGGACGTGTTGCACTTGTACGTGCTGGTACTACATCATTGGAGTTATGCTGGCCTGCAATGAATACTATCACTACATATGTTTTGCAAGTACAGAAATGTGGTAAAGTGGCGCCAGCGCGTTTCCCTCCTGCCGCGGAGCCGGTGACTGCGCCTCCTCCTGTCTCCCCAATCACTCCGCAACCCGACGCCGCCGCTAAAGCATTTGGATTGACATCGCCTGTATCATCAGGATTGCCCCAGACACCAGAGTTACCCGTACGCCCTATTGCTGCTGCGGTGTCACCCGCTACACCCATGGTTACTACGCCACAGAAAATATTACCAGGTAGTATCAAGGTACCTTCCCAAGGTGCCGCTACAGTCAAGATAACGCCCAATACACCGACACTAAAACATGCTACATACCAAGGCAAAACAGTTGTCAAATCACCAGCAGCAGGGTCTTCCCAGCAAATCAAGGTGGCAGCTGTCACACCTCAAGGCGTCACTAGAATTGTAAGTGGCGTGTCGACGCCGACCACTGTGCGCGTTTCCACAGCTCAATCAAATGCACAAATTGTTCTAGGCAGTGGCTCTTCAGCGGGCACTCCTCGATTTGTCCAAGTAAAAACTGGTGGTAATACTGGGGTCCCTGTCAAACTTAGTGCTGGGAATGTTCCAGTCAAGCTCACGGGCAATCCAGTACCACTCAAAATCGGAACTACCAACTTGCAAGGCAAGATCACTGCAAATAGTGTTCAAAAGGTTTCACAAGTCGGTACCTCAAATGTTCCCCTAAAGCTTGGAGCAGGTAATGTTAAGATAGGTACTAGTAACGTTCTTGTGAAGACCGCGGGCGGCGTACCTATACAAGCCGGAGTGGCAAATATACAGACAAAAGTAGCAGCTGGAGTGCCTGTCAAACTCGGGGCTGGAAATCTTCCGGTGATTGCCAGTAGTGGAGGTACGATTCAGATCGCCGGCAGCGCCTTAGGCCAGCAAGTAAAAGCACCAGTGTATAAAATTGTAACAGCAAAATCTAACGAACAGACAGGTACTGTCGCCACATCTACAGTGGCAGCGGGTGCTACAGTCTTACGTCAAGCGACTGGAAATGCTGGAATACCAGTCATAATAAAGAAAACGCCAGGCTCTAACGCTCAAGCGAGTAATGCGCCTCAGTATGTCACACTGGTAAAGACATCTACGGGAATGACGGTGGCGACTGTTCCTAAGATGGCGATGGTGCAAAATAGACCTGCTGTCCCTGTGAGTGCGGCTCAAGGACAGAATATAGCCCCAGGCGCAACAATCGTGAAATTGGTCTCTGCAAACACAGTAGGTGGTAACAAAATAATAACACTGCCCTCCAATGTACTGCAACTGGGCAAATCTGGTGTAGGGGGTAAGCAGACTATTGTTATCACCAAGTCGGCGAGCCAAGCCGCTTCCTCTAACCAGCCCCAGTGAGCCTGAGCCTGGATACGTTCACATTGTGACATGAGAGTGGAATGTGCTGAATCAAGGCGGATAGTATGCCACTGCGAATTATATGTTAATGACACAAACAAACGCAGTGGTATTCTAGAATGTAAATTTAAATGTGAAACGTTGATAGTGAGTCGATCGAACTAAAGTATATTTTAAATCATAATTATAATAGAATATGAGTTTTTGTATGTTACATGGGTCTGTGTAGAAAGTGTCCTCATAGAGTTTTCTAAAATATTTTATTTACTCTCTTAAAATTAATATTATTGATAGAATAAAACATTATTGTCTAATATATACATACAGGATTATAAACTACTTCAGGATCTGTCAATCTAATTAATAGCTATAATTTGCTCATAATAAGCACTAATTTCTATATGCACTTTGAATATTTATATATGAATTTTATAATCCCTGCATAGTATATTTTGTCTAGAAGTTTTGATGTGTGATCTTAAACCAATCACTGATACGTGCAACTCTAAACCCGAATTTACGTTACGAAACTAGCGCGAAATAGAGTGTCGTTGTATTGTTTTATTAGCAATTTCACTTGTAAACGTCCAATGCAAGTATTAGTTCCCCCGCCACTAAATAGTTTCATGTCATGCGCATATTTTTGATGAATATAGTGTTACGACACGATCTGCGCAGCGCCTGACAAACCTTACGGAGCCAGTGTCACAGATATATGTTGATTTCACGCCATTATGAAACTAGTTTCAAATGTGCTGAAATTAGTTTCGCGAGACTTGTTTCATCTTGCGTGACACCAATATCGTAATGCAAATTCGGGTTAATATTAAAATTACAAATTTGTATGATTTTATTCTACTTGTAAGTTTGATTCTGATAATTTAAATGTTAACTGTTTATCTTTTGTATCTCTCAAAAAATTGCATATCGCATCTTGAAATCTGAAATGTTTCGTCTTCCTCAGTATCTCGCTAAAGGAATACACCTGTTTATATCTGTAACTCCACTTATAATCGGCGTAAATATGCAAACCTGCTGCAGATACTGTTTTATCCGTAACTTAAATTGATATCATTATTCATATGGATATTTCACAAAGTGCACAATTCCTATGAATATAGCTTAAAAAAAAATACATGGCGTTAGAGTTTTGTTCAGTTAGTTTTAGTTAAATTACATTATTACGTAATGTTAAGGTATATTTAAGTTTTATATGACAAAACGTTGTTGATCATATTGATGTAGTGATGGATGTGCTCTTCGATTGCCTTCAATGTTATTTTTCTAAATCACCTGAGGCTATTTTGAAATGATTCATCCTGTGGATCTACCTCGTAACTTGAATTAGTTTCGTATGAAAGTTCCGCGGTGTGACCGATATACAAACGAGGGCTTCAACATCATGGTGAAGCGCATATCGTGGAAGTTACGCGGTTGACCCCCTGGATATTACGCCCAATGCAATAATGATGCCTTTAAATGTGACGTGCGAACTGTTGTGCCTAGATTTGTTCTCTCTCTCATGTCGTATACCTGTGTCTCCTAAAACTATTTAAACGGGCACTCCTTTTATTACTTTGACAGCCTATTGATAATTCACTTATCAATAATAAATAATGTTCTGTAAGAGAATAATTGACATAAAAATGCAGAATATTATTTTGAATAAATTCTATTACGTAATCAAATAGGATTTGTCCATCACAAGATTGGTGGGTCAAATTAATTATTTGAAATATATTTTTATTTTACTAATAAAATAGATATAGTGTGCAATCTTGTGGAATGGTATTCTGCATTTCTATAGGCGGTAATGTTAAGCGTCCTAGATGTATTGTACGTAGGGTAATCACTACTCAGGTAAGCGAGGTATGGAATGTAAATATCATTAAGTAGATAAATTTAATGTTATAGTTTGTTCATATTATGTTCATTTGCTTGAATAAACGATTTGGATAAATGGGACTTTTATTTATTTACGTACGCTGAGTTCTTACTACACTATAGATATAATGCAGGACCGCGAGGGCGAGGTCTTTACTGGCAACTAGTTAATACAAGTTACGGGAATCTAAGTTTTGGGTCGTTGGACTTGTGTAATAGGTGTAGATATATGTACAAGTCTATCACTCGGTGTTCAGTGTGGGAGTCTGTTGCTGGAACACCTAGTGGCGACAGTAATTTACTACCAACTCCTAAAAGCCTAACACTTATATTAGGTTGGGGAAAAGCCTTTTCTCATATAAAATAAACATTTCCAAAAGAAAGCTCCGAATTCAAATAAGGAAAATGTGTGATTTTCATTTGTTTTTCTTACTGTCAAAATAAGTGAATCTAGTGAAGAAATTCGATACATTTTAATACAAAAAGTAAAAATGCAAAACCGTGACGTTAATGGAGCGGAGTGCAGTTTCTGTGAGAGTAGCACAAATTGGTTTAAGCGCTTTCAGCGCGGAAATTTTGATGTCGGAGATGCACGTCGCTGCGGTCACAAAGTAACGTGCTCGAAAAATTCGTCAGTCCTATTAGGTCCTGGGTAGCTCGGTAATTAGAGCAGTCGCCCGAATTGCGTAAGGTCATGGGTACAAGTCTCATCACAGACTGCCAGGGACAAAGTAATTCACTTTGTCCCTGGCAGTTTCATTAAGAATATATCTGCTTAAATTATCGTATTTATGACATATTCTCAAGTCATTACTTCTCTCGACTATAGATACGAGTGTAAGAGGTCGTCACAAGTATGTACAAGAGATTTCTAAAATTTGTTCTTAATATAAAAAAAATATCGGTGCACTATTGTGGAACACAGCGGCTGCGCACGTTGCATAAGATGTCGTTAAACCGAGCTCCGAAAAAGAGTTAAAATAAACGGCGAGTGTTATTTTTGCATATTTTGAATAATAAGTCTATTTTTAAAAGAAAAGTATTATTTCTCACTTTTTTACAGTTCTTTTATGTTCATCTTCGAAGACACTACTACAAAAAGCTATGTGTATTTATTTATTTAATAAATATACTCTCCAATATGTTACAGTACTTTATCTCTGAAAACTTTAAAGCTATTTAACCGATTTCGAATATATATAGGAAGAAAAAACAAATCTAATATATTTTAATCAAATAATTATAAATAACAATAAAATAATAACTTTTCTATTATGCATTTATATCTAGACACCCAAGTGTTTATATTTCTATGATTTGCAAATGTTCGTTGTAAAACCCAGGTACCCCAGCAAGCCTTGCAAGGAAACACCGGCCTGCATAGAAAAACTGACGATATTTTATGATTATTCACAAAACAAAATAATAATAACGTAAAAAGTTATTTAGATTAAAAAATACCTTTTATTTTGTGCAAGAATTACAATTTTAATGACAGCGACCGAAGTCTTAAGAAGATGAAGTCCCTCATTATCAAACTAGCGTCACAAGTGACTTGCCGCTTCGTCTGTGTCCTTAAGTTTGATAGAGCTTAGTGTGAGTGGAAGGAATTTGTTTTCATATGAAAATACTATATAGACTTCGAAGACACATGGCTTTCCATGTTCCACTCACCTTATAATACAACATTTTTTTCTAAATTCAATATATTTTTTTTATGAATTATAGTTTATGTGTTACGATTTTGTGTGCAATTTAAGCGACGTTTGCAAAGGCTAGTAAGGGGATGGGTGATATTTTTATTATTTGGCTTAGAGGGAAGTGGTGGGTTTTTGCTCTCTTCCCTTCTTCAATATGTATGTACCAATGGTAGTGCCTTTGATCTTCGATTACCAAGATTAAGCGAAGTTCGCAAAGGTAAGTAATGGGATGGGTGATTATTCTTTTTCTAATTTTCGGGGTGGAGCCGTGTGGGGCCCATTCTGAGGTCCCAGTGCGCATTGATGATGCTTAAACACAGGAATTCTTAATGGATGAAATCAATTTACTCAGAAATTCGTACTGGGACGAAAAGGTCGTCCTAAATATTGCCACATTTCTTCGTCAAACTGAATATATTTTGATGTTTTGGTAATATTAGTATACCCGTGCATATGAGATTACACAAAAGTAGATCGAGCCGGGCGAGCCCTCATACAATTGAAGCGATATTGCACACTATGAATACTATCTTCACTAATATTAAAAAGAGAGAAAAGGTCTGTTTATTTAATGAAATTTTATAAGTAAAGATTTAAATTGCTTGGCATTTTAGCGGTGTCTTAATTTTAATCAATGTTTATAAGTATGGCTGTTAGACACTAGACTTGCGTACTTCCGGGTGGACTCCATTGGAATTTCCAAAAAAGATATTATTTTTCCAAGAATGAGCAATTCGCTTTTCAGATCTTAGAAAATATCACAAAGATTCT
This sequence comes from Diatraea saccharalis, assembly GCA_918026875.4. Lineage (NCBI taxonomy): Eukaryota > Metazoa > Arthropoda > Insecta > Lepidoptera > Crambidae > Diatraea > Diatraea saccharalis. The sequence goes on from OU893332.1 coordinate 33,994,775, forward strand.
GCCTTCAGGCAATTTTGAATCCGACTTTCTTTGACCCCGTACACGCAGGTAACAAAGTCTTTAGAATATATGAAAATGAAAAAGAAAAAAACAATTGATGAGTCTAGAGTTGTCAAATTCTTATATCAAGTGTAGTCTTAGGGCATGTAAAGCCTACGCCACATTTCTACTCTCAGAGGTTTACTTTAAGTTGTTCTTTTTGTGAAGCTTCTAAATGGCAAAAAGAAGAAAATGGTTTGTGCTGCTTAGATAGTAAATTGCATATTGATATTTTACTAAATCCTTCAGAAATGCTAACCGGCGACCATCCACAGTTAAAACATTTCTTGAACAAGGATATTGTTTCATACTGCATTCCAAAATTCCAAATAACCTCACAATATTAGTTATACGAAAATTATTTGAAATCCTCCATCTACTTTGGCGTGATTGAAACTCCAAGGGATAAAATAAGTCGTGAGTACCTACCCATAAGCTAGTCCTAAATAAGGCCAACGGGGCCAAAATATGTCATTTAAAGATAAAATATTACAAAGCTCCTCTCGTACGTATCGATAAAACATCAAATTAGTTTGTAGTTATTACTACAAAAAAAATATTGTGTGCAAATAACTCCATATTAAAAATTAAGAATTAAGGTCAAATCGAATAATTTTTTTATACTACAGGGTGACATCTATCATAACTTGTTTACACCATTCAGTTTCAGTATTGTAGCAACTGCTTGGTAAGGTTAGCTGTTGTTGCAAGCTTGAAATGTAAGATGTCGCTTTGAGTAAAATGAAAACTAAAATTTTGAGATTTTGTTTTTAAATTTCTCTAGAAGTTAATTTTAAAGCAATAAAAACTTAATTCGTTTATAACCATGACATTATTTTTATGTAAAGCTATTATTAAATAGGTACATGCTTAGCGTTTTATCCGATTTACATTATTAGGTATGCATCGTCACGAATCACATTAATGCAGACTCGCATTCAAGTAGAATTTCTTTAATAATCGTACGATTCATTCAACGATTTACGAACCGGTGCACCGGACGTGAACATGGACTTGAATACTCCTCCTCCTTTACTTGTACTTCTTTTCTTTACAGATATAACATTATGTCGAAAAAATCACTAAACTCTCCATTTAATTTCTTCATTTTTCAATTTCTTGTCCATTTTTAACGGTTTTTTGTATAAAAATTGATAAATATGTGATTCACCTTGCAACTGAGCCGAGGAATGAAGCATCATTCATCATTCAATAACAGTTTTGGGTCACAATTCTCCATTCTCTGTTGGCCCTATGTAATCCAAGGGGTACGACGACCTTAATTCTGTGGCCTAAGTAACTCTCTAGCCATGCTTCTGGTCATAGGATACGACATTTTAGCGATGTTGTGTCCATATTTTCCTTTCATTTTTTTAAATAAAAACAATAATAATCATTTATTGCATGTCACATAGTATAAAGTTATTCAATAATACGTACAGTTCATGTGACACCCTGTAAGGGTGTAGCAAATTCAAATTCAAATAATTTTAAATTTAAATCATTTAAATTATAATAATAACAATAATAATATTAACAAAAAAACAGTTCCTTTTTTTACAGTTTCAGACCTAAATTAATTAATAAAGTTTTACATTTCCCTAAAACATATATTTTCGTTCGTTTGCAATGCCTATTTATCATTAAAAAATTCGTCAATATTATAATAGCATTTGTTAATGAGGTATGTTTTTAAATGTTCAGTAAATGGTTTTAGTTGAAAACAGCAAGTAAAAACTTGCTTTATTTTGTTCGGTATATTGTAATATATTTTGATTGTCATCGAATGGGGACTCGTCTATCTATTCTATTTTACTATAATCTATTTTACTACTATAACATGTAATTCACAACGTCTAACGAATTATAAAGAATAATGATTGTAGATTTGACAGCAGCTTTACCAAGTTACCATTTTTATTCCAAATTTATCCACCAAAAGAAATTTCAAAGAAGTAAGATGAAACGAAATACCAACTTAACTTAATTTCCTTAACGTTAATATTCAACCATTAAAAACATAGTATAAACAATCGCTCTTACGACTTAAATCTAAAAACACTTGCATGATAGATCCCATTATTTCAAATAGCTCTAAATTATTTCAAGCACATATCTTGTTTTTTTCTGCATTTGACAATTTAGCTCTATAAACATGTTTATTAAACGTGGACTCGACATGAATATAATATATAAAAATGTCTGATCACTTTCATCAACCATAGTCTCTTTTAAAGTTTTTGAATTGCTAATTTGTCATGAGACTAGCCTTTGTAGAACTTTTCGACATTTCATTATTTCAGCTTTATTGAAGAGTAAAAGCTGTTTATTCGACAAAATTAACATCTCCTGTCTATTTATCACTACTTAATGTGATATGATAGCTTTGCACAGCTTTCTTCGACTTAGTTATTGACGTTGAGAATAAACTTTTTTTAAAATGGTCTATTAAAGCTTTAATGTTTCTCTAAATATTATTTGCAAGCCATTATTCAGCGTAATAGTGGTATGACAGTACATTAAAATCTTTGGCAGCACTGTGACCGACATTTTCTTGGATCAATGTACTGGGGCTCTATTTTTTAATCATTCGTCTCGCGTCGAGCGCTCGTATTCTACTATCACTCGCATACAACGTTCGCTAAGCGACGAGTGGTTCATACCATTCGTTGCAGTCGAGCGATTTAGAAATGGCGAATTTGTTAAGTCGAACGAAAATCAGTAGAAAACGAGCGCTCGACGCGAGACGAATGATTCAAAAATAGAGCCCCAGAAAACTAGCCAACTGTTAGTCGGACTCGTGCGGGAAAGGTTCCGTAGCATGTCGAGTATTACTCGTAAACTTGAAAAGCCAAATTCATTGTGATAGTCTCGTTGTGCTGTAGCTATGAAATGTAATTTGGTAGAATATTTACTTGAAAATAATGATTATAATTTATTTCGGTCTAACGAGTGGTTGCAAGCCCACTGCTGTATTACGACAATTAGGTCATAAAAAGTAGTTTTAAACGACTTGAGAATAGCTTATGTGACGTTTTAATGCCGTAATAATGACTATTTTAGTATTAGTAATATTTAAATTGCAATTAATCTATTTTTTTCGACTCTTTTCAACCAATTATCTTACGATATTTATAGCATTCATAGCTTATATTAAAGATCTTTTACACAACCAACAGCTGAAATCGAAACGTGCTGCTGGCTTTTTTACGATAACAATTGTTAGTTGAGTAGTTACCTACTGATGAGAAAATTAGAGAAATAAAACAAAAAAATAAAAATAAAAGTTTATAAATAACACAAAGGCAATCATGACTTATCTTCTACTTATACCTATTTACGATTTCAACAATGAGAAGAGGTTTATTATTAATTTATAGTAAGTAGGTACATAATTAATCACAATATTATTTAGCACCAAAATATCTATATGAAATGCATATCTGTAATCTCGAAAATAGAAGACTCCTTTTTTATATAACTAAGTATTTTATCTCTGTAGACCCTTCAATGTTGTTTTGTTCATGAGCGCATCACCCCACCAGGCCGCAAGTGATAACACTCATACAACTCCTACTGCTGCCCTCTGGAGCTGCCTGCACCACCTTTTTCTTCTTCTTCCCGTTAGCGTCATATCGTTTCTCTTCCTGAAAAATAAATGGAAAATGTATGTATTGTCGTGACTTATAATGGTTGACAAATGCATCTTTGTGCAAAAAGATTTGATTATAATATCTTGTATTTCAGAATCAAACCTCCACTGACGAGTCTCACGCAATTATATACTTTTATATGGATCAAAATATGACCCCTTGCCGAGTTTGTTGTTGATTCTTCATAGCAATATAATATCACCCACAAAGTTGTATAATATTAACGAGTTCTTATAAAAGCTTTGATTGAATAATGTATATTGTGTATCACCTCAACAAGTTCGCCGATCTTGTACTTGGCCATGATAACTTTAGCGTCAGGCGTGTGCGCAGACTCGTCGAAGGCTTTAGTGGCGTCGGTGCCCGCCTCGTCCACAATAGAGTCCACTCCACCGGGGTGCTGGAAACAAAACATTATTTTATTTGTTTAATGTAATTTTATATGTGTTCACGTAATTCAGTCTCGTTTGAAATTCCAATTGTTCGTTGTCTTTGCCAATACATTTTATAATATTTTGTGATATTAAAATGGAGTGGGGTGATAAAGAGAACCGAATCGCAGTGATTGCAGTACATAAAGTATGTATGGAGCCAAACACAATTTTCAATACGCTTGGTAGGTATAAGCCAAATATTTGTGTACTGCATTGATAGATAGAATGAAACCTCCTCTGTTTGTGACAGAGAAAGATCTGGCCGTCCACGTAGTGTTCGTGCCAAAAAGGAGATCAAAGCAGTAAGAGAAAGAAGTCGAAGAAATCCTATCCGAAAACAGAAGATAGCCACCTAGAACCATGTCACGTATTTTAAAAGACGACTCAAGAGTACAGTCTATAAGAGACGTACTGATAATTTCTTAACAGATAATTTAATAAACAATAGGGTGGTAAAATCAAAACGAATACTTAAGCAGCAAAGGGAGGTCAAGAGAAAAAAATTGTGTTCGGATGAGATTTTTTTTACAATTGAGTAATATTTTAACAAACAAAATAACCGTTTTTATGCTTAAAGCTGTAAAGAAACTTCACAATTAGTCAACAGAGTACAACGTGGGCATTATCCGACTTCAGTGATGGTTTGGTGGGGTTTAGCTATGACGGAGTGACGGAGCTATATTTTTGTGAAAAAGGCATCATAACACCGGCACAAGTGTATCAATTCTTGCACGATTCTCGAGAAAATACTTAAGTCCCTTAACACCATGTTCAATAACCATGAATGGTCCTTCCAGAAAGACCCGGCGCCAGGTTATAAAGCTCGATGGATCTAATTTTGATTAGAGACGAACGATCCGTAGGTACTTCATCAGAGCTCAAGACTGGTATCTTGTCTAGATCTTAATCCGCTGGGTTATGTATTATGTTTAGTTTTAGAGAGTAAGGCTTACTCATAAACAATTGATACATTTGGCAGTTAAGAATGGACTGTATTGCAGCCAATGGAGACCACATCGAATAAGCTTTATATATTTTTAATGGCTTTATATCAATGTAATGTATTTAACTAACACACTGTAATAATAATAAATGTTACGCTGAATAAAAAAAATATTTTCTATGTAATAATATTATGGCGAGACTATGTATTTAACAAATAATAATTCAGTTATTGTAAAATTTAAAACAGTAAAAGTACTTATATAAATTGTGACTATAAAATAAGAAATTAAATAAAGTGTAAATTACAGGTAACTCTGTTCTTAATTTTTTTCTGTCGAGATATAAGTGGACGGACTCCAACATACATATAATGTCACATTAATCGTCTCGTTATTTTATTTGAACTTTATTGTCTCAATCTATCTGAATTTGCAATGTGGATGGATGGTACGCGTAGAAACCGTTTTATACATAATCGGTACGTTACTAGAGGCTGGCAGGTGTGTTGTGATTAATGTAAATAAAATTATGAATCATTCATTCACATAGCCAAAATTACGTATACGAATGGTGTTGTTGTATCACCTACTCACTAGAAGCTATAAAAACATTCATAATGTAGGTCCAGATGGCGCTACGTTATTATGTCCCACAAGCATTCAGGATATTTACTGTTATGGTTAGTTTTCGCTTGTACCATAATAAAAAACTCGAAATTATTTATTTTATGGTACTGAATATTATTGACGGGCTTTCTAGTTTCTTAACAGCATGTTGAATTGAATCATATAAACACTAAATATAAAAATTTGATTAAATTATAAAACTGTGAAATGTTCGTTCAGTAGCAGTTTGGAGTAGTGGCATAATAAGGAAGATTGTTTCCGCAGATAACGCGTCAGTCACATGTAGGATATTACATTTTTCAAATGCGACAGACATCACGACTTCGGCAGCTGTACGGAGCTGTACGGCAGCTGTACGGTAGCTGTACGGGCAATACACCTTATTGATGAGAGAGTGGGCAATTATAATATAAGGTATATATTTTATTTAGTCACTGCAGTAACAAAGTTCTTAAACTTATTTTAACACTGAGTCTCTTTATATTAATAAAATTATAGAAAAATAAAGTATAACTATGGTGAAATAATGGTAGTAGAAAATATGGTGAAACGGTATCAGTGAGTACGCGCTGTATGGCGCGGTATGGCGATCGGTAAAACATTAACTTTTAGTACAATTATAGAGAAATTTTAAAATAATAAGTGGAATATTGCTGACGCTCTGTTATAAGGAAAACGAATTGTCGCTTTTAAAAAAAAATGATTTTATTTAATCCACGAAAATGAATTTTAAATGTGGGCGAGTGTCTTATTCATAAAATATATATAACAGCTCGTTACCTACTTGTTACAATTCAACGTGCGGTCGGGACCGTACGGTCTCAATGAAAGCTATTTATATCACTTTTTTGTAATATCCTCGAAGTCTATTTTAAATTTCAGAACTTAATAAAGAAGGCTTTTTCTATCAAGTATCCTTAATTAGAACATTTCTATTATTTTTAAGAATATGACTGATTGCCTCATTTGTTAATATAAAAAAAAAAATCGATCAATCAAGCGTCTGCTAATCAAATAATACCTTTTGTTTGATGTTGGTTACGATAATCAAAATAATAAATTAAATTTTTATAAAGTCTATGAAAAGTAAAAAAAAAAATAATAATAAAATAATTTCAATCTTCAAGTACCTAAATATGGGTTAGTAATTTTTTTTAAATACCTCGGGGATGTATTAAATTGTAAGTTTGAAGCGGTCCCCCAACGCGCCATTATTTTTTTAAATTATTAATATATATTTAGGTACTTTAAGATTGAGTTTCTTTTATTAGTTTTTTACTTTTTTAAAGGAAATTAGGTTTATTATTTTTTTTATAATGTAGAGTCTTGTCGAATTTGTTTTATTTATTTTTATTTATTTATGACACAAACAGTCATTTCAAAATTTATTACAATAGACTTAAATACGAAAAAGACTTTTACTGGCACATTGAGTGCAACTTATTGTGGTAAAATATATAGCACATGCTTTTAAAAATTTTACAATTTATATTTAAGGTAAAGATTACATTTAAGGTCAAGCTTGTTCGCTTTTACTTTCACTTATTGTTGAGTTTTAAACATACATTTAAAAAGAACAATGTCATAGAGTATATTGTATTACAAATGATGATTAAGGATTACTAAAATTCCCTTTGCAGTGTTCATTAAATTGTCAAACCGTCAACATGTATTTTATGCAGTTATAGGTTTTATCACAATAACTTTACGCCACACTTATTATTTACTTTATTTTGTTTATATAACTAATAATTGTTACTTAATGTTTATAGTAGTCATCAACTCTTAAGTATAATAATTTTCTCAACAACCGAAGCTAAGAATACTCTCGATTAAGTAGATAGATAGATAAATAGTTTATTCATACAACAACACACAACTACATCATAAGTAATAAGCAGTGGTCGGAATTAGGTAGAGTTATTCATGTACTTACACTGATTTCATACAGCGAAAGAATAAAGTGGATATGCCTCAAATCCCGAGATAAATTTTAAAGAGCAGAAAAAATCCCGTGATTTTTTAAATAAAAAGTTATTTACTTTTACACAATTTAAACTACTGCACGCACGACGTTGCCAAACTTACATCAATGACATCGGATGTCCAAAGTTGCAAAATACCAATATGCGCGATGTTGCCACATTTGTAGGGAAGGTCCACATTAATATCAACATTTCGATGCAAGTACATTAATAACTCTACCTAATTCCGACCTCTGGTAATAAGTCATCAATATTCTCGTTCAGTGCGCTTTCATTTGAGACCCCACTCGGGTATATTTGCAGACATTCGATTATTCTTCCCCACTTTCAGCGCTCACAACTTTAAACGACTCAACCAATTTTCATCAAACACATCTAAGAACACTCGCACATAAGCCACCTTTAATACAAAAAAAAAACTAAATTAAAATCACTTGATCCGTGCGGGAGTTATGATGCCACAGACAGACACACACAGAGACATCTCAAACTTATAATACCCCTCTTTTTGCATCGGAGTTAAAAACTACAAGATAATCTCAAAGACTACCATATTAATCATGGTAACCAACGGGAACTACGAAACTTGTATCTTTCAAGAAACTGAGCTCAGATCGTCTTCATTTCAGGGGACAGATCCGCTCATTAATGTCCCCACATCACAGATCCAACACATTCACCACTCTGCCATGAAGTTCCTAATAATTTTAATGTCCCTAATACGTTTACCTTATTATAGAAAGGTAATGTTTATATGGCATGTTTTAAGCAGACTTTAATATGGAGGGGTTAATATTTATATACACACCTCCGCAGTATACTTGGTGAGGTCGTACACGCCGTCCTTGTATACTATCCACAGTGGTCCGTTCTTGCCCTTATTCTGTGCCACTTCCGCCATCGTGTACTTCTTTACCTCCGCCATTTTTGTCTAGAACAAAGATTGCAAAATAGATATAATTACCTTTACATTAGCATATATACGTATAAGTAGAAGTTCTATCAATATCACCAAGTTAAGAAGAGCACCCTGTGTAGGGTTTGAGAAATATACGGTTCTAAATTGCCTTAGAACATTATAGATTTTTTAACAATCCTTGCGCAGTAAATAGTGAATACCATAGTAAGTAAATACCTATAACTAAATAGTAAATATTACTCTTTTCCTGCGTTGCTCTTTTACCATTCACTCTATTTATTTTCCCTAACCACTAATGGAGCCATAATGGAGCATAGTGTGCTCTCGACGGTGTGTCGTTTTGATCAGTTGCCACCGACGCAGTGTAATTCCGTGGCTTCTAACCACGATATTTAAAAAGAAGGAAAATATTTTTTATTTTATTTATTAGATCTACTTACAGTTTAATGCACTATTTGTAGTTTACGGATAATAATAACATCTAATTTAGAATTAGAGTACATAAACTAATTACAAGCAGACACCACTTACTTACATCAATGCAGTGTTTAAATACTTATAGTGTGTCTTTCACTGATCAATTACAATATTTCTTATTTTACTAGGTGAGTCTAAAAACATATCTATTTGATTACAATAGTGGTTGAGGATTCGAGATAGACGAGGGACTCCATCGTGGCCCACGTACACGTGCCCGCGTGACCTTGTTTTAAGTCCAGAAATGACAAAATTACATCCCATAATTTATCTCGTTAGAGGCCGAATATCATAAAATCCCGTGTTAGTGATCAGCTACGTCCTAAAAAGAACGTGCATGCAACATTTGGAACTCCTAGCACTTGTAGTAACGAAGTTTCATACAAACTTTTATCCCTTAATTTACCCCCTTAGGGGTTGAATTTTAATAAAATCCCATCTTAGTGAGCAGCTACATCCTAAAAAAGAATCCGCATGCAATATTTGAAACTCCTAGCACTTGTAGTTTCTTAGATTTCGTGATGAGTGTCAGTGAGTGACAAGTGTGAGTGAGCGAGAGAGTCGATGACCTTTCACTTTTATATATATTGGAAAATTTCGCTAACACTATAACCGCAGAAATATATCTTAATTGTGAAGTTGTCAGATGCCTGAGGTACGAGACCCGATAGGATCAAGCTCGGGAAGAAATCATTAAGAGTATCAATTACTTACTTTCGCGTTCACTTTAGGAATAAAATATATCTTTTAATTGTTTAGTTATATTTTTTACTTTTCTTCATATTACGATTATTTCTAAGATGAATTCATATATATATAACCTACACGCCGCTGGCATTGCTTCATTAATACAAGTATTGTCTTACATGTTGTTGTTTACTTTTATACAATTATTTTAGTGGTTCTCTAATTTAAAGATAAACCCCTTAAGTAATTGTACCATACAAATATCATCAACACCTATCTGTTGCGCTCTGACTGGACGTGATGTGCACGTCCTTTACGGTGTTTTAGTTTATGGGCACATTCGTGTAATTTGATCTATAGTTTTATAATAGACAGACAACATGACTTTCTAGTGTATTCTAATTGTTAAGATAAGTTGCTATCGTCCAATAAAGTATATTGAGTATTTGATATGATTAATCGAATCATTGATAGCATTAATTACACAATTACAAGACTAATTTTCCAGCGAATGCAGACACTAGTTATATCCAATACACTTGAACAAAAAAGCAGCATATATTCAGTGAATTTTGAGGAAAATCAGAATTATCTTGTACATGATATTTAAAATTTTACGTAAGACACCAGTATAAGATAAAGAGTTAGCCCGACTGATTGTTATTCGCATATCTCAAGACGCAAAGATAGATATCGATTTTATTAATTGTTCAGGAAAAAATTCTTAATATTTTTTTTATTTTTATCTTCAAAATTAATAGGGAAAACGTGAATATGTTTAACCGCAACGAACACAACGCTACAGTTTGTGCTCTGACTCTGACAACACTTTTACGTAATTCAAAAATTGTCCTGAATTCGATTCTGAGCCGTATCAATAGGATTCTTAGTACATTAAAGGCTGGCAAGCAAGTGATCTCGGTACAGATTATTTACGATTTCAACACTGTAATTATGTAATTATATAACTTTTGTCCACCTCGAGTGGACTGGACGCCATCAAAACAATAATTTAGTTAGTGCCTAAGTGCTATGTTTAACATAATTAAAATAATGGAATTACTAGTAATAAATTAGTGCCGCGAAATAGATTACAAATACAATTATATAACATTTTTTCAAGCATACTTTAAGCGCGTTTTTATTTAAAATTTTTAGAGATTTCAAATCCTTCGCAGGTTAATCAGCTTTAAACAGTTTAAGAGTAGTTTTATTAAATACTAATAACTAGTGGATACCGCGAGATTGTGCTAAGTGCTGATTATTATTATGAATATAATATATACATATCGTGGCCAGATAGTAGAATTGAGCAATTCCTAATACACTTCGTAAAATGCTGCCCACATCATGATGTGGCCTGGCCAGATCAATGAATTATCTGCGTTTAACTATATAGACGTCTGATTACATGACAGCTTCGGGCTATGGCCAGGCATTAGGGACCTTGTCGTAAAATTGTTACTTTGGTCTTCGTTAGAGGTGCTGATTTCGAGTGTTTTTTTAATTCATGATAAGCAAGAATTATTAATAGTTAGAATACTATTATTATTATCAAATTTTTTCAAGTAATTACTTCGCTCGACTATAGATACGAGTGTACATAAATGTCGCAGTAAAGGCGTAATACAGTTATATCTTTAGATATATAATTATCAGTCATTTTTTAATATCTTATTTTACTAAAACAAGAATATTAATATACATATGTAATTGTTCAAGTTTAGTGATATAATTATGTATAACACTAAACTAAGAGTTTTATGGATCTATGAACTGAACTAAGCTTCCTATAAGAGTCACTTCTGTTGGTTACGTGATAGAATGGAGAAAGTATTTTTTTCTCAAACCTTGATAATCCTACATTAATGATACGGCCAAACGTGAATTTCCATATAGTTTAAATGATTTAATCAGTTTTAGGCGCCGGTTTTATGAAAAATTACCAATCTATGAAACGGCCAGCTGCATCCTGTGATCATTCTGTGACCTTGCCACTACATATGTACATAACACAATAACCTGGCAAAAATGTTATAGATATTCTATTAATCTTGCCGGAAATACTCTTAGTCGACATCACATAAGTTGCTCAGATTGCAAGATTAGTAGCACAAGACCTCGTAATATGGGGTATCTGAAACTACGAAGACAACACCTGGAACCGAGAGTTTATTTTCTGCATTGACCCAATCGGGAATCGTACCACAGACCCAAGAGTTGGCGACAACTTGAAACAGGTATAAGCCTCCAAAAGCCTATTAGGAGCCGGAAGCATCCATCCTTTGTGCCGCACCAGGCGCCAGGCGGAAGGGATAGTGCATAACGCGTTTTCCCTACAGTAAAAAGATATGTACAGAGTACAACTGTGTATTAGTACTTAACTAGACATTAGTTACCTATATTATCTTTTGTACGAAAAATTCAGTATTATCAGAAATACGTCAAAGCATGTTCCAATAACGATAAGTCGGCGGTGACGGATTGAAGATAACGCTCACGTATGTTGAAGGTAAAACTTATTCACATATCACAGTGAATTAGTTTAATAAATTAAAATGAGATTGTGTTTATTTATCGGTGCGATGTGTTGTGATGAAGCATGTGATTACATCAGTACGTGATCAGGCGCAAGTGGTGCAGTTATCACAGGAGATTGTAACACTCGAATCAATTGTTGTACTAATATGTTATTAGTACATGAGGGTATATATACATGAGGGTTTATGAGGGTAAACCTGCATCTAATAAATGTATTAATATCACACAACACCGCATACATTGCTCAGAAACCAAATTAAACCACTTTTGACCTTCAATGTGTGAGAGCCAACACAGCAGCACTTAAATCTTTCACCGAGTTCGTTGTCGAAATGTAATCATCACTGGAGTCATATAATATTGTTTCATTACGTTCTTTATTTAATTTTTATTTACTATTTTATTGTTTTTACATTTTCTCTCGTTTTTCTCGCTTTTCATATATCCCCCCTGTTACTTTTAAGCCTTAGTGTGGATTGAGTTTCACAATATTTACTAATTTGCCCAATTACTGCAAAACCGCTAAGCATTATAACAACTTTTTATATAAAAATTAACAGCATGGAGAAAAAAATATTCGAAGTCCAATACGCATGCATTATAGAAAAGGTCAGGAACAATAATGTCATAATTGAAGTAATACTTAAAACGATATTTGCATTAGCGTAGCTTAAAAAACAAAAGTCAGACTTAAATTTATAAAATAATTTAATTTAGTAAAATGTCAGCTTTATTAATAGTAGATAATAAATTACAATATGCAAGGCAACAATAATGTCAGTAGGTATCGGTGTAATGTTAAATATAGCATTTGTAACGACAAGGGTTCTAGTGGTACAATATTCAGACCCGAAGCAATATAGAAAACTCCACGATCTATAATGACCGGGAATCGAATCCGGGATATCAGACGGTGACACTTTGACACTAGACGAGCGAGCCGACCACCACAGAGCTTGTCAAAACATCTATCCAACACCAAAAAATAAGAGAAAGTAACCAAATAATAAAATTGTTGAAGGTGAATTAGTTGGACTTATTAATTTTTTTTATTTATTACGAGCAATTTAAGAAGGAACTACAGTATAATTATGATACCATTTCATAATTGGTTACTTTCTTCCGCTGGATACGCACACAAAATTATTATTTCATATATTTCTATCTTACTTCGCCCGAGCGTTTGCTTGAAGGGAAACAAATAAGAGATTATCCCCGGGGTTTGAATTGAGAATTTAAAATGAAGAACGTATCAAACTGTACTTAAACATCATTGTAACAGGTTATTGTTTCTAATTTTACTTGTTTAATGATAAAGCGATAGCAGTTTTTGACTTTAACGTCAAATAGTCCTAGTTAAGTTATTGAGATTACAATCAGTTGAATTTTGTACTTTTCTCAATTCAAAAACTGGCTGTATTTCTAGGTGAAAAGTACTCAATGCTACGTTCTAGCCACCCAACACATAATAATCATACTATAACAACGTTTCGGTGCGACGGTGAGCGACCTACTTATACTCTTGTCTATGGTAGAGGGTTCCATGAATAATTAATTTATTTATTTGCTTCAATTCGGGTTACTGTGATATTATTTTGCAGATAATATTGCAAGTCAGTGAGTTTACCCATTTAGTTATATCTTTATAGCATGCAAATGGATACTCAAGTAGCTCGACCACCGGTACAATCCTCATCATCCTAGTCGTGTCCACGTTCCTGGCGCTAAGGGTTTCCCTATACCTATATAGAAACAAGAGGACAAAATATTCACTCCCCAACACGTGGACCTAGTGGGACTGAATTACTTAAATTACTGCGCTATCGAGTTCTACAAATTCTATTTAATTTACAATTATGCTTAAAACATACATTTTACTCCGAAGTTAAAATATTTTCGACTATTACACGAGTTTCAGTTCTAATTAAGATATTTAGTATAATTTAAATATAGTTTATACAGCCGAGCCAAGCACTTAATATACAATCTCAGCCAGGGCTGTTGCACGAAAATTATTTTAAGCGCTACATGTGTGGTAAATAAATTATAATTATCATCTTTTAAGTTAAACGGCTGTTTGACTCACCTTTTATTATAAAAATAATTTGGTTAGAGTGGTGGGCTGGCGGGCGGGCGGGCCGGCTGCGTGCGTCTGCCAACGTTGCGTTTGCGGCACTATCTGTCAATATCGTATACCTATGTTATAACATTATCGCAAACAGGTATGCGAATCTATCACACAAATGACAAAAGGTGAATTCACACAATCGCTTATTGCCATAATTACCTACTTGATTTGGTAACGATAATAATATAGACATTGTGTATCTGTACCTACAGAATCAACGTTTTTTTCCTCAACATGTCACTATTTGGGGTGATGAGAGACATTGTCAGTGCGTCATTATCTTGATAGTGTTCTTTGAACTTTAATTCTAACTTGATATGATACGTGACATCTTTATTCACGTCGAGACTACAGAAAGTACGATTCTGATATAAAAACAGTTATATATACAGAGAACGAATTCCCTATTACGTCATAAGAGATTAATTACAACCTATCTACTTCAAAAAGTAATAAAGGTTTTTAAATAATTGAAGGTCTATGCTGTTGCAGCGCTGTGCTTAACATCAAGTTCGAGACTATTTTTTACTTCGCAATATATTTCAGTGAAAGTATAATGCACAGCAACTGATGTGAAAAATTATAAGCTCTTATCACAGGCTTGGGCATATTATTTACATTTTTCCTTAAAAGAAACGTGAAAAATATTATCAAGAAATATAATTACAAAATTTTATATTATTGAAAGAAGACTTATTGCTATAATAGACTAGATAATTAAATTAAGATATATTTATAGTTGCCCAATCAACGAAGGCCCGTTGACGTCGCGCCGATCCGCTCCGCTTCGCAGTCCTGAATTATTTATCCTGTATCAGTAATACTAGAAAACTTAGAATATATATGTATTTAATGACATTACAGAAACGCTTTCTGATTTTTTTTTTTATAAAGAGCATAGATTTGTTTGTTTTTTTTTAGTTGAAATTGCACTGAATCGGTTTTAAAAACCAATTCACTTATAGTAAGCCACAAAATGGCGGGTAACATATGACGCGGCGAAGGCACGGAAAAACAGCTAATTTTATGTTAATGTATTAGAAAGCTTTGTACTAATGTACATACAGCAACGCATCACGTATTTCATCTGTATTGTACAAGATATCCTCTTAATTGTTATCATATAACATTAATATCGACATTGAATAGCGTAGATATATATCTAAATTATGGTATACATATCTATTCATCTCTGATACTGTGTGAATTTAGTTCGATAACGTTAGATAAAAAAATTAACGATAAAACAAAACGTCTTATAATCTACACACGTGCCTATCCTATAACACCGAGTATGACTGTATACCCGCTTATGGATACGATATCGTGAGCAAATCTATATCTAGCTACAAATAATTTAATTAATTTAATAATTAAATTTAAGTTTTATTTTTCAAAACGTCCGGGTCGCTTCTCGAACTAAGAAGTACTTATTCTTGTCAATAAAATCGATGACACGTTTCCTAAAACATGATCTTCTTTCCTATCCTAAAAGATAGATTCCGGATTACAGTGTGATCTGTCAGCGTACAACCTATAAAGTCATTATCTTAACCTGAAAAATTAGAGAGCGCACACTTCTTTTGTAATTAAAAATGCTAAAATAAATTATAAACACTAAATTTCTTCAATTAAAACTATTTCTTAAGAGCAACAAAAGTAGTTGACAAAGATATTTCGTAATTCGAGCGAGTGTTTCTTGCCCCCCTCATATCCATCCTCATAACTATACAGTATTTTGCTGTTAAAACATGAACTTAATTTGGAATGAGAATTTTGTGACGGATATTCACTTATATAATGCCTTGACATATTTCGATCGTTTGAAATATATGTATGTATGAAAAAAAAACAAGTAAAAGAACTTAAAGCAGTATGGTACTAACAATCGATCTAACGAGGAACCTTTTGAGACAGGCACAATAACCCATGAAGGCATTCATGGCGGTTGGGGCGTCTCAGCCGGCGTGCTGGTTCAGAAGTACAGGACCAGCTGGGTGCTGAAAAAGAAAAAGAAAATTTATTTATTTCATAAACCTTGCATCCACAATGCTCCTTTGATATTAAACTTATAGAAAAATATTAAATAAACACATCTCGGGTGCACCAAATGGGTTGAAATTAAATCCTACTAATATTATAAATGGTTTTTAGGGTGGTATGTATGTTTTAAAATCGCAAATAACACTCCCTACGGTATTATCAGTCTGAGCAATAAAACTTTGAAAATTTTGTGAACTATATACTTTTATGTCAATAAAAGTTACAATAAAACTATATATATAAATAAAAAGGAAATTGAATTATATAATAAAAATTTCAGGTTAGTACTGAATTTAGAATCAGGGTCGTTAGGGTAGGATTCTTTGTCATCAACTAATAGTATAGTGTGTTGCGCGATACCGTCTTTGGTGGAAGTCGAGGTGGGTGCAGGATGTGGAAGGGGAAACACGAACTCAGGAACAAAAATGGTAGGTTAGTCAGGGATAGCAGGACAGCGGCGGCAGGATAGGGAACGAGGGAAGGTAGGGTGGGAGTCTTTGTTGTTCTTCAAGTCCGGAACTTGCGCCCTAGAAATTCGATTAGAGCCGGTATGAAAATGATAGTATTATCAGATATGTAGTTGAGGGGTAACATGCTATACTGCCTATAATTATGCAGTTATCAACACGAGCCAGTCAGGGTAGACGGCAACATAAATCTATTTAGAATATTATCTATGTCCTGTAAATTTAATAAGAACACAAATACATTATTTACTATATAGTTATTAACTATTGATATTTAGAATCATTTCTTAATCTGTTTATTTATAAATTAAATAATTATATATACATATATGATATTGATTTCTAATATTTTCACGCGCACTATCCATAAATGAAACAATTTCAAACGGTTTCATCGCATTTGTAATACATATTTGTGTAATGAAACCGTTTAAGAGTTGTTTCATTTGTATATAATAATCTAAAAAAATTGTTAGTTAGTTAATTGTGACGTCACAATTAAGGAGCAAAGAGATAATGAAATGATATAGGAATATAGTTCTATATATATTGCTTATTCTTTGAAATACTTTAAAATTACACTCATATATACCAACGTTACATATAATTTATTACTTTCGGTAATTTAGGAGCGCATTTATTAACTCCGTCAGAGTTAAATTATAATACAGTGAGCACAAAACGAGTGAACTTTGCAAACTTTCTGTAGGCAAGTGAAAGCCTCTTTCGATCGTTAGAATAAATTCAGCCTTAGGCGTTCCTAATCCCCCCGGTTGGGTTTAATACTCGGAACGAACGACTAAACCGCTGGAACGCAACGCTAAGATCGCTGCGACGACGCTGACGGATTTAAATATTTATTTATTTGTGTACACGTTTCAATTCCAAAGTGTGACGTAGGCAAGAAGTGCTTAATAAAAGGAAGCGTATTAGAGACTAACTGACTCCGTGGACTTTGATTCTTCTTATTAATAATATAGCCCCTAAGTTACTTTCCGATATGTAGCTTTATACTGATGACTGTTTATTCCAGAAATCCCTAAAAACGTAGCTCCACGTCTCCCACGTATGCTATAGCTTCCCGTAGGTGATAGAATTTTTAAAATCAAACAAGGAATCTTTGCCTGGTCTAGTGTCCTGATGTACTATCGTTTGAACATATTTAGACATATACCTAGGTGACATAATCGCATATACTATGGAATAACAAATCAAGAGTTAAACCTGTGACCCCAATCACTGTAGTTGCGCAATTATAATTAATATACGTAGGCGGGATGATAAATAGCTAGCCCAACCCATATTTTGTATAATAACGATATAAAATCTCCTTAGTATTTTACTCATTGGTTCATCAGCTGCCATTGTTCCAAATTTCAAATCGATCGTATAGTTTTTCTGTAAAATATTGACATTTCAAAAAGCATTCTTTTGTTTTTTCTGCAAAATGGATAAAATTGAGCTACGAGCTGTGATAAAGTTTCTGCATTTAAAAGGATTAAAAGGTGGAGAGATTTTTTCGGAGATGAAGGATGTTTTGGAAGAAAATGCTCCTTCATATGCGACCATAAAAAATTGGGTGGCTGAATTTAAACGTGGCCGTACCAGCACCCAAGATGAACAACGTCCAAAAAGTACCACTACTCCAGAAATTGTGATCAAAATTCATGATGCAATTTTAGCTGACCGAAGATTGAAACTTTCCAAGATAGCTGATACTGTAGGTATCTCTAAAGAACGCGCGCATTACATTTTGACTTAAGAATTATGTATGAAAAAATTATCCGCAAGGTGGGTGCCGCGATTGCTTACAGTTGACCAAAAACGCGTTCCATAAGAATGTTTGGACCACTTTAAGAGCAATACAACTGATTTTCTGTGACGGTTTGTTACTACAGACGAGACTTGGGTTCACCACTTTATACCTGAATCAAAACTTCAGTCTAAACAACGGACGGAAAAAGGATCCCCGGCTCCAAAGAAAGCAAAAGCCGTGAAATCAGCGGGAAAGTCATGGCGTCAGTATTTTGGGATTCGAAGGGTATATTGATGATTGATTACCTTCCAAAAGGACAAAACATAAATGGCGAATATTATGCTGATCTACTGGATAAATTACAAGTGTGTATTCGTGAAAAAAGACCCGGCCAGGCTAAAAAAAAAATAATCTTTCATCAGGATAATGCGCGCGTTCACACGTGCATCACTGTGATGGCGAAATTTAAAGAATTAAATTATGGTTTGCTACCACACTCAGCTTATTCTCCTGATCTGGCGCCATCTGACTTTCATCTATTCCCTAAGCTCAAATTTTTTTTAGGTGGATATAGATTTGAATATAATAGCGAGGTGATGTCTGCCGTGGACAGTTATTTTGAAGGGCTTGAAGAAAACCACTTCAGGGATGGCATCAAGGCTTTAGAGCATAGATGGATGGAGTGCATAGCGCTTCAAGGAGACTATGTTGAAAAATAAATATACTTTTAACACACTAATTCAAGTTTTTCTATGCTAGGCTAGCTATTTATCATCCCGCCCTCGTACTTTACAAAATAATGTTTCTCAATAAATAATAATACACATCACTACCTACTGCAGGGCACAGACCCTCTGAAAAATAGAATGTATGGGGAGAATGGGATGTAACTCACCACGAGGTCACGGTGGAGGATTGATGGATAACAATTGATGGTGCAACCGGCACAGCTCATTATACATAGATTTAATTTTATGTAAATTAATCGTCTTTATGTCTGTTACCACCCCCCCCCCTCCCCCGGAGGGGCTCAGGTCTTCCTTATGGATTGTTAAGGAGGATGCGGATTAGAGAGTATGAGCGACTACATATGAAGCCGGGACCGACGGCTTAACTTGCCTAACAAAGCGCGGAGTAGCTCGAGATAATTATTTTGTGGTCACCCATCCTGTGACCGACCCTTGCGAAAATAGCTTAACTACAACGTTCGCGAGCCGCGGCATATATCCACTATGTCACCGAGCTATTTTATTTTTTTATCGACTTCATATGAAAATAAGTATTACGTAGTTGGACTAAACTTTGACCGTCTCAACTTTATTCTTATATAATTCACATTATTTCAATTTTAGTTAGTTAATTAAAGTTTTTGTAATATAACGGAGAATGCTCCAATCAGATCAGATTACAAATCATAAGTAGGGTTGTAGAAATCAGTTACCCACTTTCAACTTCTATTTAGTGCTCCGTTTGATTGTACTTCAATTTAGGAAATATGTTTTGTAATATTATCAAACTACTTAGTTGATGTGTGTCTGACGTAAAAAAGCAAGTGATCGTTCTTTAGACAAGCTTTATATCGGGATAGCAACCCAGGACATTGTGTACACACCTCAAATTGGGAAATAAATAACGAGAATCCCTAATTAAGAGGAGGGCCTAAAGTTAAAAGATTATCCCTGTGTGTGTCATTGTAATCCTGGTAATATGATACAGACAGAGGATTTCGAGTTGCAGGTAAAAACGGTTTTTAATTAATTGCTCGCCAACAATAATGATTACTGTAAAAGTGCTCTTTGAAAATAAAACATATAGCTCTAGTGATTGTATCTACAATATAAACGGTCGCTGTTTTCAACCACGGGACATCAAAAAGGGAATAAAGGAATTATTAATACTGGAATAAAAAGGAATTATACGTACGTGCGTGCGTGTGCGTGCGCGCGCGTGTGTGTGTGTGTGTATTGAGTGTGCACCGTTTTGTTTTTTTTTCTATTGATTCAATCTTTAATAATGTATTGATAAAGTCTTCTAACTTATTTTTCAATCTTCAGATGATGTTCAATTTCTTCGTATTTGAGAAAGTTTAAAACATTTCTTTTACAAGTTTGTGAGTTTAATGGATATATATTTAGTATATTGTAAATATTATTATTACTCTTATCTTACTTACTCTGCATATCGATGAAAACGTAATAGGATACGACATAATTTCGACTTTGTGTCGACATTTCGTTTCATTTCACTACTTTGGCATGTTCTTTAGTAACGGAATGATGATTATTAATATGACAGCAGCGTTACCAAATGGCATGTTAAAGTAGTAACATGGAACGAATTTGGTCTTAACATTGCTAAGGCGTATCCTAAGGCTAGAGAGCTAGGCGGTCACACCCCACATAGCGGCTGTCGACATTATGTATTTTATACCATGTGAAAATGAGGGACTTTAGGGAAAAGCAGCGAATGTTATATTTTTTTACAATGTTATTAAACTGATTTCGAAGTAGGAATGACGAGATACTAAATCCTCTTAAAAATACAATTGTGTACAGTGGAGTATAGTCCATTAATATAAAAAGGAAAGATTTTATTGTTTGTTTGCATCGAATAGACTTCGAAACAATAGGACCGATTTTAAAAATTCTCTCACCTACGGGAAACTACATTTATTGCGGGTGAAGTCGCGGGAAAAAAACGTATATAATATAGATACATTTTATGTATTCATTATTCCTTACTATTATTTCACCACGATAGTTGTTAACTAAGGAATTATTTACTTAAATCACCAAAACTCAGTGTCGATAGTAACATAGATACAATGTTAATAGTGGGCACATCTGACCTACGTCAGGCCTAACATGCACAAGCACACGAAACGTAGGTATGTTGATTAATTAACTTAACGCATGTCTAGGCCGGGACACGTATCGGGAGGAAACAGGAGAGTGATCCGCCGTTATTATTTAAACATTTGATGAATTTCAATTTCACAGTATACCTATTTGAGATTTTCACAGAAAGTAATAGTTTCGAAGTAAATCAACTATGATAAATAACGTTTTACGTCGACATCGGGTGCATCAGTATGCAACGAGGCTTCCATTTATCTCGTGAGAATATGGAAGCTGAAAAATAAATTAAATTACATAATAAATTGTCTTCAAAATCAAGTGGGAATAAGCAGTCGAGGTATATTAGTTTTTGATTGTTTTGCATAAAGTTTTTATTTTTAATACACTGTTGCATAATTATTTTTGGGATAATTGCTTTTTGGTATACAGTTTAATTTTATATAATTTCGATTATCATTACTAGACGTAGATGTATCAATTGACCGGTTAATTAAGTTAAGATTGTGACCAAAATAAAAAGCCCACGGAGCCAGCGAAGCAAGATATTAAGTTTTTTTAATAATGAGTAGAAAATATATACCTAAAAAGTATGCGTAAGCTCTTATGCGTAAATAGCGTTATATGTTATTGTACAGGGTTAATTATTACAAATCATTTTTTTTTATTCACACAGATAGGGCACTTATTAGTTCACTTAGAATAGATATAAGTGAGTGATCCATATCTGTGTTACCGTATACCTCACTACAGGTTTCAATATGGACTCGATAATGGTGAGTATGGGGGATAGTCTTCATTCAATCTGCTCGGTCAACAAGCTTGTTTGCGGCTTATGTTCGATACAACGACATGACGGCAAATATAATGGTTATTACACGAAGTATCGGAAGGCTTACAATGTCGTATGCAGAAAGGAAGATACTTTTCTATACTACGAGTAATATATATGTGTACGAAATTATGTACACTTTTACTATTTTTTGTCGTCATTAACTTGTCCAAGGGTAAAGGAGGTCAAGATGTAATATAACATGTCGCTTATAAAATATCCCTAAAATTAAATAAATCAATTATATATATTTTTTATAAATATTTAAATTATCAATATTTTTTTCATATATGGACTTATTTAGATTCCGCTATTAGCGGAAAAAATGGGGATATAAATCCGCACAACCTATTATATTTAAATATATGGATAAATAAAAGAGAAGTTAATAATTTACTGATATATGGACGCACACTACAAAGTATTAGGATTAGAAACTTGTTACCATGCTTACATGTGTGACTCATTTACACTGGTCGTTGAGGTCAGCACGAGGAGTGCAGGCGACCTCTACGCGCTCATCTCGTTGGTCATTGAATAAACAATGGCAGGCCAATAAAAGCGAGGAACATAAATCGCCCGAACAGAACACAGAAACACATCATTCACAAAGTAATATCTAAAAAATAAGAATTTAAATTTTAATATTTGGAACATTCATTAGAACTTAACGCCGTTAGTGTACTAACACACCGACGCAATCGCACGCGAATGCGAAACATTTGCGAAATGTTGTCAGTTGTATGGCAACGTTTCATATGTGTTTTGTCTCGCTCTATCATTAGCTCGATGATATAGCTGCGTCCTTGTCATTGCGGTTTCGCAGTAAACTGCGAAAAAATCGTTACACACAGGTATTTCGCATTCAGGGTTGCCACCCGTCCTTTTTTATTACTAACCGAATGTCACGAATTTTGTTTCTCAAAAGGTGACAACCCTGTCCGCATTCGCATAGTTTCGCATCCCCAAGCGAATGCGTCGGTGTACTACGCAAGACATTTCAAACTGACACATTGGCAGTGTGAGGCGACTTTTTTCTTTGTTCTCTGTTATATTATTGTAATGTTATTTTTGTGACCTCCATTTGAATTAGAATGTTAACATTAGAATTTCTGGTATTGAAGTTTGGTAATAACTAAACTTCTCCAAACTACGGTGAAGGGGTTGATATCTTACCCGAAAGCCTTCAATTAGCGTGGTCATTAACGATGCGTTTATGATCCACTTGATGTTACGGGCCGTCATCGGCAATTAAGCGTTATTGGTTTTTTATTACAAGTAGAACGTTACTCTACATAATACAGAACATTAATTATTGGTTCTTAGACGATATGAAGACCTTCATTCATTGATGTGTTGTGTAAGAATACTTTTTAATTAACTTCGAAAAAGAAAAAAAGGGAAATAATTTTCCGGTTAACAATTCAATTGTATGTTTTTTTTTTTATGTAGGTATGTCTTATTATGTTGTCTTCAGTCGATAATTGACCAAATGTGGTGATATTATTTTTGTTTTAAACGGTAAAAGATCCTATTAAAATGTCATGAAGTTTGGATCAATAGATTTTATCAAAGGATACGTTAAACTGTTTTATTAATAATTTTTGTGTTTAGAAAATATCTGCAAATGTCAAAGTCACATAACTTCATATGAAATTAGTGTGTTATCAATAAAATTACAATGCCTTGTACTTATAACTTGGACATCATCAAACGTTTAGGTAAAACAAATAGCTAAGAACTAAGTAAGTAATAGTTTTGAAGCTGTAAAGTTAAATGCGTTAGCCCTACCCACCAGTTAAGTTTATGGTTAGCTGTAACCGCGGTTTATGGCTGAAAGCTAACTGTTCGCAATTAATCTTCATCGCTACTCAATAAACAAAACAGTTTAATGTTCAGTAACTGCTAAACTATGAATATGCCCGTTGTTATAAAAGATCCATTTTCTTTGCCAAAAATAATTAAATGACAGTTTAATCCCATGCTTTATATATGTATAATATTATTTATTGAAAACAATATAACACAAAAGGCGACTTTATAATCATCACCACATCATCACCAGCCCTTTTACGTCCCCACTGCAGGGGCTCAGGCCTTCCTTATGGATGGTTAAAGAGGATGGGCCATGACCCTCCACGCTGGCCCAATGCGGATTGGAGGGTATTAACGAGTGCAAATGCAGCCGGGACCAACGGCTTAACGTGCCTTCCGAAGCACGGAGTAGCTCGAAATAAAATTTTTTTTGGTCACCCATCCCGTGACCGAGCCTTGCGAAAGTTGCTTAACAACTACAATCGCGAGCCACGGCGCTTATCCACTACGCCACGAGCTACTTTATAATATGAGGGGTAAAAGTATGATATTGCCGTTTTATTGTAATAGGTTCCTTGAATTGCCCTAGAATCTTCATGGTTTTCCAAATAAACTTTTTTCAACATGGTTTCTATGATTTACTTCTTTTAAAAAATGTGAAACATTTAAATATCGACTTTCAATTGTTTTGTTATTCAACTTGGACAAGAAAGATGGATGCGGTGAAAATTCGAGTGATTTTTGATACGAGTTCCGACGCGGCAGAAACAGCCCGCAATATCAATGTTGCGTTTGGAGAGGGGGTCTGCTAATGAACTTGAAGAATGAGCCACGAGAAAAACCGCCCACACAGGTGAATAACGATGAATTAAGAGATATGGTGGAAACCGATCCTAGTCCAACTCAATCCAATAAAAAATACGAAAAATGAGTGCCCCATGATTGGCTGATCTGCAGAAAGAAACGCGTGGTGAAACTTGTGTTGAGCACGAAAAACCATTTTGACTCTTCAGGAACTGCAATAAGAAACCATTCGTCATCCCCCGTATTCACCAGACCTTGCTCAAACAGACTGCCATTTTTTTCGTGATTTATGCAATTATTTACATGACTAGAAGTTTTCTTCCCAGGAGGCAGTACAAAATGCTTTCACACAGTTTGTGCAGTCTGATCCTCAGAGTTCTATCGCAAAGGCATAAATGACCTTCCTATTAGATGGCAGCAATGTACAGATAATAATGGTAACTATTATGATTAAATAAATTTATTAAAAAATAAAAAATGAACAATATATATAATTCACGCTGCTATGAATTTGACACATTTGTTAACTGAATGTCAAACAGTCACAAATCGGCCACCCAGACCCCAGCCCCAGCTCGCTCGCCTCTCAAAAATAATCAGCGACAGTAAAAACCATAGATAACCAGTTTTTAGTTAAAACCTCACGTTATACTGAATTCATCGTCCAGTTTTATGCAGTTGTTAGCATCGTTGGCTTGATTTATGTCTGTTTTTTAATTACTAATTAATTATATATGACATATTAATAATTTTTATGCTAGTATTTAGAGCAGTACTTTTTTATGTGTACCACAAATCTTTGTAAAGCGGAGATTTAAAAAGTCATCCATCTAGTCCATCTTAGAACATCAATTTTAGCATTATCTTTCTTTCACAATTTTATGAAGGACTCAAAATACGTACAGGCTTAACAATACCAATATAGGCTTCACTAACAAAACGTAAAATTTGGAAAAATACATAAAGATAAAATGTTTTATGATAAAATGTTGACATTCTGAGTTGTAACTATGTTTTCTATTATTATAAGACGACCAACGTCTCATTCTGGTGACCATTGAAGCTCATAGATGAGAAACGAAGGCATTTTTCAAAAATACTCGCCATAAACCCAGTTTGTAGTTATTATTAATTTTTTATTAAATTTGTGGTATTGCTGCGATACAGACTAATTGATAAAACGCACCCGTTAACAATTCACTTCATAAATACTTACCTGCTCTAAATATAATATATAATAGATTTTTTGTAGATTGGCATAAAAAAAAACACTTGAATTATCATAATTATAAGTAACAAGGTTGAGGAAGTCGAATTAATATATTTGTGACAAGGAAACAAACCTAAAGAACCTTAAAAACTTTATGAGCCTATCTTTGAAAAACGCTGACTATTCATTACTCCAATAAAGCCTAATAGCACATTTCACCTTTGACCGACCGCAGGATTGGTTATTTAGAACATTTTCGGTGACGTCACAGCGTACGTCATCGCGAATTCTGTCAAAAGGGGGCGGCGCTTGCTGGCGCAGGACGCTGCAAGCTCCACCCATCTGAAGCGTGACCGCCAACCAGTATATAAGGCTTTCGCGCCCCGAGATCTTTCAGTAGCAACCCGGGGTCGACGCTGACACATTGACTCTGGTACCTCTAAAGTTTACGACGAACAACATCACGGTAAGTTAAGCTTGTTTTAAGGGAATAATGCATATGATTTAAGGGCGAAATTAAAGAATAACATTAATTTACCCTGCTAGAAAATTTTAAGATCTCAGTAAGAAAGAAAAGGTTTTATTTTAAATAAAAGTATTTTTTTACATTTAAGTAAAAAAGACAAAAACGTTTTAAATACAACATTTTATAAAGTTTTTGATTCGACATTTATAAATACTACTTTTACCCTTCGTGATTTTTTTTTCAAGTAAGCGTTAGAAGATCTGTAATCTTATTTCTTTATGAAATTAAAAATAACATAAATTGTTTTCAAATGAGACAAAACCTTTCATGCTATAAGATCATTAATATAAATGCCAAATGGGTAACATACAATAGATTTGAATTGTCTGCCATTTTATGAGAGAAAAATATTTAAATTTCTAAGTAACATGACTAGATAGCATGTTAAGTAATCGAATATGTGCTTCATAATTATAAGTTGACCTGAGTTAGTAGAAAGATATAACAAACACGTTATTAACACTCGAAATATACGTGGTGCACATTACATAATGTATTTGCCACTGAAAATATGCGGTCTTTACTCGGTTCACAGTAAACTCGTCATCCCGTTGGTTTGTGTGTTTATCGATATAAAGCAAGTGTAAACTCGTCATGGGATGCTTTTTAAAAATAAATTTACTATACAGTACGGACAGCGAAAAAATAACAATAATAATGAATACTTAAACAATAAAAATATACTTATTGTTTTAACTACAAATTAGATTTACAGATAATAGTGCCGTTACCAGTGTCAAACACCGACTAAAGGGAATAAACTAATAATACTTCTTTAATAATTACGGCAAATTTTTAGTAATTAATTTTTTTTATCTTAATTTACTACTACTTGACGTACCTTTTTATATTGAATTAGTCACAATAAATTTTACTATTTACTTATTATTTAATTTAATTTAACTATTTGCTGTTTGGCGATTTGAGTAATTCAAATTAAAAACCATTCCTTATAGAAGGCAGAGATAAGAATCACCTTACAGGTTTAAACTCTAAAAAACCATACAGTAATTATATCAAAAAATAATATATACATAAAAAAATATAGCCGGCTTTATAATTTTAAATTTAAAATGCCATTATAATTACCCATATTATACATTAATAGATCACGAAATCGTGGAAAAACACTAATTTTAGCACTCTAGCTAGAAACATGTTACCAAAATTATCTTAAATGTTTCATATTTCATTATCCATTGAAATCGCGCGTCGGCGTATAACATGTAATGTTCAAATAATATTTTTAAAATTTCAATGCAATCAAAATGTCTCTTGTTTTAATGACAAAGCTAATATTAGATTTTTTATAAGATAGATATCGATATACATAATCGTCACCATCAACAGCCGCACGAGGTCCACTGTTCAGCATAGGCCTGAGCATTGCATAGCATATTGTACATTGTCAATATTATACATATAATATTACATAATATTCTGTTTATAAAATAAATATATAATATAGAATATACGTTGTGAATGCAAATATATATGGTATAACAAAATTATTATTTTAATAAACTTGCATGCGCTAAAGAATTTGTTTGCTAACGGTACTGAAACTGAAAATATGACACAAAATTAATAGGCATGGCGAGTTTACAGTAAGTTTTATTTGGCAATGGCGAATTTACATGTACTTTTTTGGGATGGCGAATTAAAGACCTTTGAGTGTACGGGATCTTTAAAACATGGCGAGTTTACTATGTGACGAGTTTACACAGACCCATATTTTCACTTTATGTTATTGTAGAATGAGTACAAATGGAAACAATATTATTAATACAAGTGAAAGATTTTATTTAGTTGCGTATCAACATAAAATAAGCAACGAATCTTAAAAGTAATTAAATTTTATAATTAAATTTATCTTTATCCATGTTGTCTTGGGAAAAGTAACGGTTAAAATTTCAACTTAATAAATTAACCCGAGAAGAAGTGATAACTTCCTCTCCTGAGGTTAAGTTGCTTACCTTTTGTTTCGTACATGAAATTTTAACTAGCTATCGTATAATATCCTGCATTATTTAAGTGACGTTATTATTAACACTCCAGCGGTGTATCTTTCAAAATATGCCTGCTTATGAAAGGTTGTTTAACGGCACAATTAATGATGTGCCGTCTTTAGGCGTGGTCTCTCCAAATTCGCTTAATCAGTATTTTTTAATTTTAAATATATACTGTTATTTGGAGAATAAATATTTAAGCATAATTGAACATATCGTCAACCAATATCAAAAACAGAAAGAAAAAGAAACACGACTTTAATACAAATTCTCAAGACTCGATAAAAAATGATTATTCTGACGCGCAAAAGTTTTTAAAACAATTTACTTTATTATTAGGTAAAAAAATATGTTTATGTTATAAGTTTCTATATATTAATTGAAGCGTCTTTTTTTAATTATAACAAACATTTTTCGATTTAGCGACCCGTCTTTTAGCTTCACTGACTTTCAAAACCAGTCATATAACAGTTTAACAATAATTATATAATTGTAAAGGCTTTGTGGCCATGAAAAACAAAGATATACTTATAAAACATAGATGCCGGTGCTCCTATTCTAAACTGTTCTCTATATACGTTTTTTGGGTTGGCTTAGCAACTTAATAGGTCGTCATTACCTATTCTATTCTATTCTTCTATTCTATTCATTATTGTATGAAAATCTTTATTAAAAAATGAAATAACATGAATTTGATATCTGTTGAATTTATTACCACATATTTCATCATATAATCAGCGCAGCCCGCATCGGATGACAAACTCGATAATTTAATAATTTTTCATAATAGTTAAAATTTATAAATATTAGAGTCATATTGTTTTTGTTTCTGAGTAATATTTTGCCTTTACACCACAACGACATCATGGACTTCATGGTCCGGTTTAGGAGGAGCAAACAAGGCGAAATGAACAAATGACGATGACTTCCAATGAGACGATAGGTCGTCCACAGTCCGCGTGCAAACCCCACCGATCAGTGTAAATCTCCATAAATAACTCCATAAAGTCTATAAATGATATGGCATACCCCGAGGTGGCGTATAATCTCCTTTTTTGTTCACAATCTTTATCAATTATATTTCTCATAATCTTTCGTGTTCCTATCACCTTTATGCAGACGATCTCCAAATTTACTGCCAAGCACTAACATTAACCTCCAACTCATTGCGGAATGGAGTAGAAATTTAAGGTGATTACGTGATATTAGGTAGCTCTAGATTACTTTCCAGAATTCATACACAGGTTCTTTCGAAAGTTGTTTTTGAGGGGGTTGACATTCCTTTTAGGCAAACGGGGAAAAAATTGGGAGTGGTAATAGATGACCATCTGGGTTGGGGTCCACAACTTCAATATATCAGTCGCAAGCTATATGCTTCTGCCGCGTCATTGTGGAGACTGCGTAACTTCTTGCCCACTACCACAAAGATTGCGTTAGCGCAATCTCTGCTGCTTTCTGTTCTCGATTACGCTGACACTTGCTACCTTGATCTTTCGGAGGACCAGCTAAATAAACCCGTGCTTCTAATTATCGCTGTGGACTCAAGTGGCTTCCCATTCGACTTTTCCGGAGTTCTCGTATATTATCTCTTCTCTACAATATTTTTCAATCCCATTTACCCTCATTATCTCAAAGAACGTTCCAGTTTTCTGCACTGTGCGAATTCTTACACGTTGCGATCATCCGAGAGCCTGAGTCTTAATATTCCATCTCACTGTACTTCTTTTTACAATTCTTCCTTCACTGTACAAGCTGCTCGTCTCTGGAATTCCCTTTCAGTTTCTATAAGGCGAAAATTTAAAAAATAGCGTAAAGGAATTCTATATTTCACAATGAAATATCCTACTACTGCCAACTATAACCATTCCTAGTATTGCATAATATATATGTACATATATGTAACTTTATGTGTGTAGATTTATGTATGTGTGTATGTTGCGTAATACGTATATATCGTATATATTTGTATTATGCATATATTTCTATTTTCACTAAATATGTTGTTGTTTACTTTTAATTAAGTTTATTTGAACATATTTTCTTTTTAATATTATTGCTAACATTTATACGCCCCGTCTTCATAAATTTTTATATCTCTCTCCATCCCATAATCGCCTGGAAGAAATCGCTTTAAGTTTATAACAATGTATTTTTATATACATTATTTTGTAAAACTGTTTTAAATTTGTAAATGTAACTTGTGTAATGTTAACAATAAAGAATTTTCTATTCTATTCTACTGTGATTTAATCAACAATCGGTATGTATGCTCTACAGTACGTGACTCACATCTTATTTATCAATTCTTTCTATAAAATACTGTATATCTATATATATGTAGAATGTATGTACAATTACGAGACGATATTAAAACTTGTGATTGTAAATATTTTTAAAAGAGTTTTTCTTTTTTATTGATGATCTCAAGGAGACGAAACCGCTTAGAAATATAATGAAGTTATTTCCTTGCACAAAATCAACTAAATTTAACGTTTCTTGTTAATGTTTTTATACAAATAAATCAAATTTTAAATGCAAATAAAAATTAATATTTATAGTAATCAAAATAAAAACTCTTGAATTTGTTTGCAGGCTGATGTTAAAAAGACATTAATTTTAACTGAAAAGAGGTTTTAATATTTTAATATTCCTCCTATTTGTCAGCGTCGGTGAGGCTCGTCTCGCCGAAACACGATGCCTAATTTATGAACGATCGCGCCGCTTCAGTAATACTGAATGTTAGGCCTATGACAGACAACGCGGTACCAGTTCAGATAATAAGAACTAATGTCTGCATTAACAGAACTATTTTGTTTAAATCCAAATAATGTTAATTAGAATTTAATGTATTCTCGTATTCATTGGGCATAACATCATCTAAAATGTCTGCTAAAATACGAAACACACGCCAAAAAGGCCGACAAATTTTATTATTATAAATTTTGGATATCGATAAAACATTCAATTTGTACTAAAGCGTTTTCACTAAATTAGTGTTTAGGGCAAATGTCTGCCGAAAGCAAAAATAAAACCGCTAAAACACATCGTCTGGTACAAGCCTAATACTGGAAACAATTTATTAATACCAATTTTTATTACGTTTATTAAAACCGACAGACGACTGGAAATACTTCCTTTTGAAAAGTATCCGGTAACATTTATATTAAGTATTATGAATAAAAGATGTCGTCTAACGGTAACTTGACATCTGTCCGTTATTAAGGGAAGGTAGAAATAACTTAAAAGTTTGACTGCCATTAAATGATTAGTTTGAATAATTTCTAAAAGAAGAAACGGCACCGATGTAGCATAACTCAATCGTATGTCTGTCTAACTATCTGTCACAACTGATTTTTAATCTACAATGTATGT
The DNA here is from genome assembly GCA_918026875.4 of Diatraea saccharalis. Classification (NCBI taxonomy): domain Eukaryota; kingdom Metazoa; phylum Arthropoda; class Insecta; order Lepidoptera; family Crambidae; genus Diatraea; species Diatraea saccharalis. The sequence continues at coordinate 34,026,898 of OU893332.1, forward strand.
AAGTGACTAAAATAAATAAGTTTTAACTTGCAGGCCTCTTTTAGGAGGTAAATAAGAAAGTAGTTCATCGCCTGTAGTTTACAGAAAAGCCCAATTGAAGTCGAGATCTAATTCAGAAATCCCCGTGCGTGTCGTTTTATTTATGAATTAAAAAAATACTATATTTTACAGACAAATTTTCCATGTAACAGTAGATACAAGTACAGTTCCGGTTAAGTCAGTTTCTTGTCTGTTGAATTGTAGGTAACGTCCGTCATTCGCCTACACGTGCATCTGTTAAATATTTATCCTGACATTATATGTCTGCATTCGTAACTAGAAGTTATGAAATTCCAACTGGGTGTTTTTGTGAATTCCCATATGTTTATCTCAACTAATATAGTAATATTACTATTAAGTGATTTATTAATATTTTATCACTATACACACACACAACACAGTAAATGTTACAACCATATATGTTGTACAGTACGCCTACTGTTGTAGTTGTAATTAATATGGTATAAGTGTATCGTTTGTGACGCGGCGTCCCATCTGAAGATTTTGTGATTATGAAGTGATCTTATTCGGTGAGGCACCGCGATAAGCCGATAATTGTTATCGATTAAATATTTGATGAAGGCATTAGGGGACTCGGTATCCCTTGGGGCTTATTTCTATTCCGCATTAGTTACAAACATTTGTACGTTTAAAGGAACATGAAATATGTTTACAGTTTTTAATAGTTATTGAGACATGGAATTAAAAAATTATCTTATGAAAGCCGGCTAAGGATCTTGTTTTGATTTTATCATTTTTAACGTAATGAATTACTGATATGTTGTAATGCTATCAAATTATTATTTTGCGATCCCAAATTTATTTATTAATTATTAAAATCCTGTTATCGGTTACTTTAAAATTCATGTACTCCCAAGCGAATCGCGTATTAAGAAGAACTTCACTGCATTAATGCAACGTTAAATTATTAACCGAAACCTTTAGTGGACTGCTACGAAGCTACGGTTTCCGTAGCGCACTACGGACCGTAGTTCCTTTCTGTAAAGAATGTTTTGTATGAATCCAAATTCTATAGTTTCTTTGAAAATGAAGGCACACAATACTGTAATAAATTATCAAATAAAATTAGAAACTATTTAAACTGGTGATTTCGTTAAAATTATTTTTGAAATTATAATAAAAATGTTTTTACAAAGAACCAGTGTCTAGTCAATGAAATACTGAACCATTCGAGCTTTTCAAGGGTTTTGAAAAATCCAACCCTTGAACTGCTTAAGTAGATGTTTGTATATCTTGTAATAGTTGTGGGCGAAACAAACAGTTTCACATAAATTGGTTCAGTGGCTCCTCGGTATTGAATGTCTTGATTAAGATATACTGTTTGAGTTTATTAGTGAAATTTAATTATAGTAAACTCATCAAAATTCAAAATGAATATAAGCTAGTAGCCTCTCTTTCGAAGACTTCAAATATAGTCGATTTAATAACGTCTCCTTTACTTATCTTAGAAATTTTATCAATGCCCTATTTAGAGATAAACTTAAGCCTTTCTAAATATTTTAATGAGACCCAATGTTGCGAGTTGAAAGGTCTCCTGTTCCAATGAATGATTTATAGCTAAATACTCTTAAATGAGATCGTTGTACTTCAATAAAGTCCGAAACTTTAATATAACTTAACCTTTTAACACGATCACAAATATTGTATACGCATAATTATGTTTTTGCAAAAGAAACAAATATTAAAGATCAATTACATTTGTTAAGTGATGAAAGTTCTCTCCTTGCACAACTTTCTAGTGACTAACTAGCTCACACTGCGAAGTAGTTATTGAGTTTATCCATACCAAAAAAAGCGTTCCTTTTTATTGTATTAATATGCAAAGATTGAAACTAATGCCCATTATTATTAATTTCGTTATCGTAGAAAGTACATCTTATCTGTGTGCTAGGATTATTTTTAATTAATTTTAGTATTACCATTGTGAAACGCTTATACGCATTGCTTCTAAATAATTAGTAGTCTGAGTCTGTGAGCTGGTGATGAGCGGCGCGGCAAGATATAGTTAGGGTATGCGTTTTTCATGTTAGCAGCAGGATGCGAGCGCAGATGAGTACGTGTGATATTGTTATGCATAATTGTTACCCGCAGTATTACCCCCTTTAATATCATTAATCAGCTTGTTAAAGGTCCATATTAGAACGTCTTCATGTGGTTTTCTATAATTCAGAATCGACATTATTTCGGTTCTGATCAAAACAAAATGGTATCAGCTTAAAATACCGATCAATTTTAATTACATATTTCAGTCACTCCGTCGATTTATCAGTTGCTCTGTTTTATAGATGTTTTTGCAAAAAAAATCAATTACAGGTGATTGAAAAAAATTACATCTCATAGAAACCGCGTCTGAAGCTCCGCCCCCGTTTTTGCTTGAAATTGACTTTACGAAAAACCTTGTACGCAAACCCCCACCACGCGTCGCGTCGCAGGAAATAGTGGCTTGCATGTATGAAGTGAACTATTAATGTACTTTGGGTAGGATAGTTTAATGCTGTACTTTTAATTTAATATAAAAAAAATCAGAAAAGATTTACTTAGTTAAATCAAATAAAACAACCAGTAAAATGAAAACAATGACATGAAAACAACAAGTAAAACATCCTCCCCCGCCCACTTTAATGGCGCAATCGCATTTAACTAACACTTAAGAGCGTTCGCTGCCGGACGGGACGAGGCGGCACTAATTCACTGCCATTATATCAAATCCAATAATGTTATTAATACTTCAAGTTGAACCATTAATACGTAGAGCCCTTCTAAGCCGAACAAATACCTTAGGAAAAATTGTTACGGGCCTTTTTAAGTACGAGAATTTGTCACAACTGTAAGCTGGAACTGTTTGTTCGGTGTTCTTATGACTTATCCTATTATAATATTTTATCTTTAATTAATTTGATATTCAAAGTTGTAAAGGTTAAAATTTTAAGATGAATCATGTGAATATTAGGTACTTGAATTCTACTGTATATTTTTCATGTTTTAATTACACACAACGGTAGAAGTTCTGTTTTCAATTTTTGTTTTTCCTTCAATACAACACAATTTATTATTAGACTACTTAATTTTTTAAAATAATGAAAATCATGATAACAAAAGAACAATTAGCGTCGTAAGTGTAACTTTTAATATTGATGTCGATCTTGATAAATCCGTGAATTATATTTTAAAATGAAATTGCCAATGTTCAAGTGTGTTTCAGCACTTCGACGTAACCAACGCTGAATAAGGCATGAAGCAAACGTGCAATTGAACGTTACCACAACAGTTCAGCGGCGGCCGTCCAATGTTTACAAATAAGACTTTTTACTGCAACCCGTAATACTGTTGCTACTACAATATATATGTATGCTATTTTTAACTAATGTTAGAAAAGGAAAAGCTGCTATGTTCGTCAGTTATCACTATAATCTCTGGCTGCTGGAACATGCTTTCCCTGTGAATAACTGACCGAGTGAGCCCAGTGTAGATTGGTGGGTGTTCATCAGTTCAAACCCCGCCAGGAACATAAACAGAACGATGAAATTGCAAACCGACCGCGCTCACCGACGCTCTATGGAGCTTCTTATTTGGATCCGCTTTGACGGAACCTAATAATGGATGTTTAATATGGGTAAATATAATATAAATAAGTAAAAAATATATATAAAATTAAATATCAACATATACATTACTCGGTCATATGCCAAATAGCTAAAACACTTGTATCATGGAAACACCATGGAGTTACATTGATCCGACCGAGAATCATACCCGGGAGCTCAGAGATCTTGTACCAGCATGCACGCATCTCGGCCACATAGGTCATCAAAATAAATATTTTATTAGAAGTTTGTAAATTTAAAATGAAAGCCATAATTTTTTGTAGATATAGAATTCCAATAATATATATTTAATTTTCGAAATCAAAAACGTCACTCAGCAATCAACATAGTCTTGTGATACAAAAAAAAATTGTTTGTTATATTATTTTAAGTAATATAATGTTCTTATATTTTCATTACGTGAAACTATTTGTGTTAAAGTCGTCCGCTCCGAGTTAGTTAGATCATTAGCAGTTAATTTTAATAAAGATATCTTTAAATATTTGTGTGAGCGTTCAGGCTGCCATATTTTTAAAGAGCATTAATTTAAAAGACCCTTTTAGATTATTCGAGTAATTAGTCTTTTAGATTATAATATTCTTTATTGAGAGCCCATTTGCTGAGATTACGTAAGCCCTCTCTATAAATTCAGAGCATTACAACATTTTAATGGTACTGAGTAGATTTGATTTCTTTTTGTATAATACGGCAGCGAGAGGCGTCACGTAATCCTTATAAATTTTCTATCTTTATATCTGTCTTGCCCAATCCCTTACAGGATAAGCAGTAAGAACTAACAACTATGAGGCATCTAACTATTCATATACACTCGCCAGTTTTTTATTACTTTGACATCCGTTCACGTAACACGATCAATTTGTTCGTGAAAGATGTCTTATCTTTACCATTACGAATTGTGTCACTGTTGAGTAGTATAGTGAATATCTCTATTTCATTAGATAAAACATGAGTGTGTTGTATGAGAACAACTAAAGCTTGATGAGTGAACAACTGTACTTACTCTTCACTCCTATTGTTGTATCCGACCAAGTGGCGCCTTTGATTAAAATAAAAAGGAAAGATAAGGCACATTCGTACTTTCATACACGAAATAGTGTCCTAACCATAGGCATGATAATGATGTCTTGGCACATTATAATCATACGAGTAGGTTTATCAAAAGAAATATTATTTCATTTATAGAGCGAAAAGCGATAATTCACAATTTTATTTAATCGAGTTACTAGCAAAATACCACACTTTTGAGGAATATATTATTATTCTCTATTCCGGTTCAAGATTTCATTTACTTGGATAAAAATGCGCATAAGGATGTCCACAACATTTAATAACACACAGTAAAAAAACAAAGTTTATTTTAAATAAAAGAATTTATTTTGATTATTATACTAACTTTTGCCCGCAATTTTTTCGCGTGATACAGTTACTTTGGGCATCATTTCTAAAACGGAAATGTATTCATTATATCGTGTAAAATACCTGAAATATCTTCATGATTTTATCTATGACAATGACTAAGTTCCGTTCAAACTTAAATTCCTTATTTTAACCCTTTTATCACAATAAAAAAGCAACCTATGTCCTATCTAAAGTCAATTGTTTAGTTGGTTAGGCTTGGGAGAGTAACTGACATATACCTACACAGATCTACTTTCGCATGTATATTAGTATGGAATAATTAAACAATTCTCCTTGTCGCTCATTACAACAGTTGCCGAAATAAATAGACTAAGAACAAATAAATAAATCACGATTTTCTGGCGGCCATTTTTTACCGAGTACCTCCCTAGGGTCTTCAAACTATCCATATACTAATTTTCTTCGAGATGGGTCTAAAAATGAAGAACTTTCATACAAGAGTCTTCAGCCTTTTTGACCCTCTTCAGGATGGAATTAATAAGAGGAATATCCTCCGCATAATTAAAGTCTTTAAACCAGCAGTTTAGGCTGTGTGTTGTCTGTCAGTCAGTATGTCAGGACATCTCCTTTTATACGAGTAATATACAATGAGATTATATTCTATAATAAAATTACCGATCAAAATGGCTGGAAGAGCTTATGTCCAAGCTTTCTTTTCTGCTATATACAATAAGCTTTCTTAATAACTAAACTTTAATAGAAAATATAAACTGACCTGAGGTATACAGTCCCAGCGACCAGTTGTAACTCTGACAGACGGCATTATATTATAATTATTTATATTAACCGCTATAAATTTAATTAATAAAACTAATTATCGGTTCAGCCTTTCACTGCCGTTACCATTTATTTTCGTACCTTGAAGACTTTCATTTCACTTTGCGTTTATTAAAATTGTTTCATCGAGAAATTTCTTTGAAAATGCTCAAGATTCTGTAAGGGAATGTATTTTAATTTAAACTATTTAAAAATGCGTATCTTTTTAGACAGCATCGTGTGTTCTGAATAAAGTCAACGTGTTAGTTTCTCGATATTGTCAAATTAAAGTTCCCTGGAGCATTACTCAATTTGAAAATGATTATTGAAAAGACTAAATTTCATGTCAGACAGTCCAGTAAATTCAGAATAAATCGAACGGGCTGACATTAATCTTACTTTGTTAAAGAATTGTGCTTTTTTTCCTTTTAAGCAGTGGATCACCGAAGCCCAATATTTAAAAAAAAAATCATATTAGTTGTGTTATTTGCTTGTTAAAGTTTGCTTTAGTATAAAACTGTCTCAATTCATGCTTATAATACTTATAATAATTACAAGATGAATTTGATCATTTCCTTTCATACGATTTCCTTTGAACAACTTCCTCTGTGACTTATTATAATTATTTATATACGTGCCCTCGTTAGGGGTAAACACTAATTAACTAACATATGATCACGTTACTCTACTGAGTCTATAAATGAACAGAACAAATTTCTAGAGAAAGATATTTCTGAATATATCGGACGTGATATTACTTAACAAAATCAATTGTTTTTTTATTCACATGTACTTTGTTTATTTAAGAAAACTTTTGATCACTCGTTCATAGTATGTAATTACTATCAAAACAATACCAGTATAAAAAAACAAATTACGAACTCCATGGCCGAGTGGCTCGCACACTAGTTTCAAGATGTCGCTATCTCTGAAGTCCCAGGTACAATGACCGGTTGGATCAATAGTGAAACTGAAGTACCTATATCGTCTTTTGTCTGAGTGTAAGTAGTAGTTGTCATTCGCTATTTCAGGACTTTAATTACTAAGTTTAGGACTTGAGCGAGATATCAACATCCTCAACATACACATGCTAATTTGAAGTGATTCCATCCTTTATGAAATTTATTTATTCAATGTGAGGAACACGCCATGAGTATCGCATGTAAAGTCTTCGTCAGAGGAATCATTGAAAAAAACCTTTAGTGACTAGGATTTGATCTCCGGACTAAGGGAGTAGCAAGCTCTTGTCCGTTCAGCTACAGCCAGTTATCGCAATTGGGTCGAAATTGCCATATACCTCTAGTACCTATAATCTGCATAACGCAGTCGAGGCGACAGAACGGCACAAAAGCGAACGAGTTGACGGTGAACTATCACTCATAGCTCTACCTCGATACCCTTGCGACCAACGAGCGACACTTCTCTGACAGCAATTTTCACTTTGCAAATTACCACTTTTGTATTATTGTGTGAATCATGCCCAATACAACTTTGTCATGCGCCGGAATTCGCAGCGCTGTGCATAGTAGGCAAGTTTTGCAATATTGTATCTGTCGTCACCATTATGATCTTTTACGTGCGAATGTAAGCGAAAAGCGATTTCTAAACACAATAACTTAAGAACATAAAGCAGCTTGGATAACTTAAACATAAATGCGTACAAGCAAAGCGCCTAAAAAGGACAATACTAACACGCCCGTCCGCTCATCAAACAAACAACAGCCCTGATAACGTTACTCTGCATCGTGGAACTGGCCTGTCACAATTGATAAATACATCCTTGTCTAGTGAATATAATAGTTTTTCTACTCTTGATCATATTAGATCAATCATTCGCGAAGAGTTACATCTTATTCTCTCTGAGCGGATGCACGACTTGATCTCTATTAATGATACACTAACGACAGTTTTCTCATAATCTCTGAATCACCTAGCTGAGAAAGTTGCACAGATGAGAAAAAGACCGAATAAAAAGATGGAGCCTACTGCGCCAATAGTTGTAATTGAAGGTACCAGCAGACACCTATTGCTCAAAGTATTTCAAATACCAATATCTACGACAGAGGGCGTGAACTCACACGTTGGATTACTGCGGCTGCACTCTGTAGTTCTAAGCTCCAGACTTTAGAAAACAGCAGAGTTTTATTCTTTTTTACCTCATATTAGGCCCTAGTGAAGATCAGATGAGAGAGCACATATTTATAATCACAAGAGCTGCAGATTGCAAGGTTGAGAGTCTCAAGACTCGCGGACCTTACGCTTCGTTAAAATATGGATTCCATCACCTGCCTCTGATGGCATATTATAGCCAAAAATTGGCCATAAAATGTCTGTATGAAGCCTTGGAGACGTTCCTTTCGTACAGGGCAGCGTAACGAAGATGAGTCCCAATAATGCCAGTTATTCGGAGGGCATGCTATATACCGTAGAAAATTAAAAATCATTCCAATATAATAATATGCTGAATCCCCCATATGTCACCAAAAAACTGCAAACATCGACATTATGTATCAAAATGTTAGGGGCCTAAAACGAAATTGCGTACCTTTAGAACAAACATGCTACTGATTGAGCATGATATAGTGGCTGTCACGGAATCTCTTCTGGACCAGTCTGTTAGTAATTTTGAACTTGTTAATATTGCCTGGTTATCCGCTGTGTCCTTGGCTCTTGGGGAGTTGACGTTATGTTGTCTGCTCAACCTAGCATTACATTGTGCCGTCTCATGGATCTTGAAACCTCAATTGGAGAAGATGTTTGTCATATTGCCAGTAATTTCAAGTCAGTCACTTACTATGTTCTTTTGTGTTGTGTACACCCTTCTAGTCTAGTCTTCTATCTGGACAAGTTCATTAAAGTTGAAAGTTTTATTGAAACTCTAAAAGGTCACATTATTATCTAGGTAATATTAATATGAATAGTGCATCTTTGACTGTGACTAATTATTTAAAAATATCATTTTTATCGTTTTGAAATTTAGTAAATAGTTACGAAATTGCGTGAAAGAGTTATTTTTTGGTACTAAACTCGACGTGGTATTGACACAGGAATGCATTGGTACGGTATCGGTAGCAAATTCTTAATGTGAAGGGCTCGTTCATCCAGACTTGTATAACCCTCCACTTGACATCACCATTACTTTAGAGACCACCTGCCAGCGCAGGTCCATGCAACCGAGCAACATTGATGATAGGAGATATTGGAACTTTAATGCTTTATGCCATTTTATAAATAATTTAAATCACAAGATTTGAACCTTGGACTGGAGTTATTTTATAAATCCCCTTATAATGTATTTGATGAATTTGTCCCAAAGAAACATAGATCCAACTCTTGCACTAGACGATATCCTGTCTGATTTTCAGCAGATATTATTAGGGACGTTAGAAGAAAAATCAGTCTGTATCCGTATATGGAAACGATTTGACCGTCGTGCAAATTACAGTCGGAATTTTAGCGGCACATTTATAGTTTAAGGTCCTTCAGCAGTTTTAAGCAGAGTGTCACTTACCAGGTCCTGGTCCAGATCCTTATTTATAACGTTATGCTCTAACATGTATGATGGAAAAGGTTCAGAAAGCATTTCTTCAATGCTATTATAAACGGATATATGGTCATTATCCATTGTACCCGACTAAATTCTTGCTGTGGATGTTGAGGATAAATCCTTTTGAGGTTATAAAAGCTCGAATAGAGTTGTCAACTGCCATAGAAATTTTGCGAGGAAGTAGGGCCTCACTCGAATGTGTAGAACAATTGTCTCGCCATTTTGTGCCTGATGATTATTTGTGTATCCGATCGCAGTCGACTGTTTGCTCCTCTGCATCGTTGTACTGTAGCGCGCGCGCAGGCACCGCTATGTCACATACACCAGGCACTTAATGCACTTCTTAATGCTTTTCCTGATTTGGATATTTTTGTACATACATAGTCCTAAGAGTATTATTATAATAGAATAAGTGATTTAATATACACATAATTACATCATTGGGTTATCCCGTTTAGCTATGTTAAATAAATAAATTATTTGTTGTGGCTCACAACGGTACAGGCTCACCCGCATATCAGTGTCTGTTAACCGCCACTCTAATAGCTAACAATTTATCTTATTAGTTGCAAATACAATTCTAGTTAGCCTGAGAAACAATGACTTTCTGTATTATTAATTGTGTAAATTCGTAAACAATATGACAACGATAAATATAATAATGTGGGTACTGAGGCATCGAATTATTCGCCCAATATCGATATACAAGCTCATTGTCTCCGTCCTCGGAAATAGATCCAAATAATCAAACAAAACAAATTCTAGCTCGTCAAACACGAACAATGGGCAAACAAAGCGCGATTAAACACAAACCTATCAGTACAGATGTTTGGATAATGTTGTATAGCGTAAGCAACGAAATGTCGTCTCGTCAGAATACCGTATAATTTGAATAATAATTAATTTCACACAACCGCCGATCGGAACAATGTGCTCGTTTAATTGTGACAACCCTGGCGGTGACAGCTGATATTTCTTAATAATAGTTAAAAGTTTGTATTTAATGCTGCGCTTAACAAAGACAACGAGACTGCCAGTGGAAGGTGGATTGCCTGTTCTGTTGCCTTAATGTTCTCTGGATCCCAACAGCCGCGCCGTTGCCGACTATTAAGTACAATTTTCCCTAAAAAAAAAGAGTTGATTTTAGATACGACATGGGTATTATGGTTATATATAGCCCTAGTCAACCGTTCGCAATAGCTAGGTCTCGGTCATCCACTGTCCTGGTTATGTTAGAAAATTTTATTTGACTAAAGATAAATATTATCTTTCCAATAATTATAAGAGACAAATAGCTATTTCGCTATCATTTTTTTTTTCTATAACAGCCAAAAATTTGGCTAACCAGAGTTCTCCTATTGAGCACTCTTCTATTGACATGACTGTCAGTAATAATCCTACTGACATTGCGACAAATTCGTCTTTAAATTAGATACTAAGACAACAGAGGATTCCTCTTGCTTGCTATTGAATAGTCAAAGTAATAATGAAACCAAGAGTTTATCAGTCATCAACCTAGTGCACCAAAATGTTCAAGGAATGTGGAGTAAAGAGTTAGAAGTAGAATTATTCATGAACTGTAACAATATTGATATTTTCTGTATTACAGAACATTGGTTAACAAGTTATAATTGCATTTTTAATTTCAATAATCACCTGGTTGGTAGCGCGTTCATTAGGAAAAACGCAATGCGTGGTGGCGCACTAATTTTATTAAATAAAAAGTTTAAATTTAAAGAACGTAGAGATATAGTGAGCCTATCGGTTGAGGAAATAATAGAGATTGTATAGAGCTGGACCAGCTGATTGTACTGAGCGTATATAGACCTCCTTCAAGTTTAGTTTCTCATTATGATCTTTTTGAAACAGTTATGGATGAAGCATTAAAAAAGGTATAAAGCAAAGGCAAACGATTAGTGATTGGGGGTGATTTTAACGTTGATTTATTAGGAAACTCCAATTCATGTACAAGACTTGTAAATCTATTTAAGTCCTATAATCTTGCGCACATGTTTAAGGAGCCTACTAGAGTAACTGTTACTTCGTCCACATGTATTGACAACATTTTTACAGATCTGGTACCACTTTCAAAACAGATAATTAAACAACTACCGTCAGCTCATTTTGGACAACTAGTTAGCTTTCCGCATAAATGTACGTTTGTGGCTAGAAGAGACATTACAGTTGTGTCAAAAAGTATAAGTCGCTTGGAACGTTTTAAAAATCAATTAGATAGAAAATTGTATCATTTGAAACATAATAGTAATCCCAATGATTCGTACAAAGATTTCTTTGATGTTTATTGTACAGAATTCAATAAGATTTTTGTCCCAAAAAAAATTGTATTAGTAATCCTATAACTTTTAGTGTGTGGGCTACACCAGGAATCTACAAAAGCAGAAAAAGGCTCTATGAATTATATGATGAATGTAATTATAACACAAGTGAGGACTTCAAAGAATATGTACGAAATTACTCTAAATTATTTAAAAAAGTGTTTCGTTTAGCCAAATGTAATTATTTAAATGCAAAAATTGAAAATAGTAAAGACAAAGTTAAAATGACGTGGAATATCATAAATAGTGAAACTGGAAGAGAAAAATCCCGGAAAATAAATTTTAATTTAAACATTGATAATAAAAAAGTAACATCAGATCTTGAAGTTTTTGTAACACAGTATTTGAAAATTTATTTACTGAAATTCCAGTCTTAATTACACAATCTTTGAATTCCTCTTCCACTGTTGCTGAATCTATTTTAAAGGCAAGTTCAAATAATTCTAATAGCCAATTTAAGTTTCAACACATTGATTTTAAAGATATAATAAAATCTTTTAATCAGCTAAAGAAAACGAAAACTGCTGATTTGGTAATAGAGGGTTGATATCAATGGCAAAAGATCCCCTGGATCGAAAATTAAGATGGGCGTTCCGCAGAGCTCAATACTTGGTCCTTTCTTGTTTTTGATTTACATAAATGACTTGCCTTATTTCGTAAGGGATGATCACGAAATAGTTTTGTTTGCGGATGACACTTCACTCTTGTTTAAAATTAAAAGAGGGTTACCTCTTAATGACGATGTGAACAATTCTATCGCCAAAGTAGTACATTGGTTTAATGTAAATAATCTTCTCCTTAATGAAGGAAAAACAAAATGCTTAAAATTTGTACTACCTAATGTTAAAAAAGTAGATATAAATGTTAATATAAAAGATAAGAACATGGGCCTTGTGGATACCACAGTATTTTTAGGAATAACATTAGATTCTAAACTACAGTGGGGCCCACATATTGATAGATTGTCGAGTAGACTTAGCTCTGCAGCATATGCCGTTATGAAAATACGTAGGTTAACTGACATAGATACTGCCAGATTAGTATACTTCAGTTACTTTCATAGTGTAATGTCGTACGGACTCCTATTGTGGGGAAATGCTGCCGACATACAAACAATTTTTGTGCTTCAGAAAAGAGCAATTAGATCAATTTATAATCTTAGGATTAGGGACTCTTTAAGGGAGAAATTTAAGGAAATAGACATTATGACTGTTGCTTCTCAATACATATACGAGAACTTAATGTACGTTCGTAAAAATATTAGTTTGTTTTCTATAAAAAGTGATGCACACAATTTTAATACAAGAAATAAAAATAAATTAACGGTGCCTGTCACTAGACTGCAAAAAGTTAATAACTCATTTTAGGGTCTTTGTGTGCGCTTCTACAATAGGTCCCAAGCAAAATACAACAATTAGATATCATGCAGTTTAAATCTACTATTAAAAAATACTTATTAAAAAAGCTTATTATAAGGTATCCGATTATATAACAGATAAGAACGCTTGGACTTCAGATGATCCAGCAACTGGATAGGTGATTACTTCTAAAATCATTATCTTGTTTCCATTATTATTAAATAATTATGTTATCATTATAAGACCATCGTTTTTTTTTCTATCTCTGTTTATAATTTATTGATCTGGTAATGACATGGTTTTTGTAAATGTCATTACTCTTATTAGAGCTGGTGAGTTTCTTGCTCGTTCTTCTTATCAGCCAAAAGACGTCCTGAACGAGTGGTAGGGAAAAAATGTCGGACGATTCAAAAGTACTTTTAAGAAGTCTATTTGAATAAAGATTATTTTGATGCTTTATGTAATAATAGATGGCGCTGGTCATTATTTGAAATTGCGATATGACAACTTCGTTTTGTTTAATATATATCTTAACTCATTTTACAATAAATTGTCTTTGCCTTGGGAAATGGTGTTTTTGTTCATGGACCTTCAGAACCGGATAATTTGGAATATATTTGGACGAGCGACAGTGGCGCCATCTGGTGGAAAAACCGAATAATTAGATAATGAACAAGGGTGGTATGAGCGAATAAACTGTAAGTAATTTTACATATTTAGATTAGAAGAATTCGAGCAAAAGTAAACCTTATAATATAGAAGAAATTAACTTTAAAAATCATATACTCTATAGTGCATGGACTTGTAAAATTTTAAGCAAATTTGTGACCACACGGGGAATCCATGCTCAAATTAGCCTAAGTGTTTCAAATTAAAACACTTAGAAAAATTTCGCTCATATCGGAATCGGAACCAGAGAATACTTTTTGCTCTTTGGACTTAGAAACTTGCTTATTGAAATAGACTTAGACACAAACCAGTTTACCTAATATGGATTCATTAATAAGAGCTCAAGAAGAAATACAAAAGAATATACAAAGATCCTTTATAAATTTCAAGAAATGCCCTAAGGATAGATTAAATGAACCTTATATAGAAACAAGATTGGAAAGTTTGGAAAAACAATGGCTTACTTTTGACACAAACCATCAAAAAATAATCTATGAATCAAGTAAGGATACATTTGAACGATCTGAATACAATACTAAAGATATCTATGGTCGTGTAGAAGATTTGTATACAGATTATAAAACGGAGCTAAAACAAAAACTGAAGACTTTCACTATCGTTCAGAAACAAAGCACGTCACAGTTGCACTCAGATATAGATCAAGTTGGTGTGAAGTTACCTAAAATTGCCATACCGATATTTTCTGGGAAATATTCAGAGTGGACAACATTTCGGGATCTCTATACATCTCTCATTCACAATAACAATGCTCTACAAGATGTACAAAAACTGCATTATTTGAAAACATATTTGACGGGAGAAGCGGAACAACTTTTACGTCATCTACCGATATCAAGTGATAATTATTCTGTGTGCTGGGAGCTGTTAGAACATAGATTTAATAATAAGAGATATGTAACCAACTGTATTTTAAAGAAATTTTTTAGTCAAAAGACTATTGTGCACGAAACATCGACCGCTTTAAAAGAAATTTATGATACAACAAACGAATGTCTTAATGCTTTAAAAAATGTAGGTGTAAATGTAGATAATTGGGATGTTATAGTTATTTACATATTGTCATTAAAATTAGATACTGAATCACGTAAACAGTGGGAGGCTAAGGTTTGTGATCTTGTTAATGAATTACCAAAACTAAACCAATTTTTAGAGTTCTTAGAGCACAGATTTAGATCATTGGAATTTCTTAATACTAAGAGTACAAAGTTTACTCAATCACATCATGTTGTAAGCAATATGAAAGATAAGAATGTTATGTCATGTTCCTTTTGTTTTGATTCTAATCATAAGTTGGGAAATTGTAAAAAATTTGGAAAAGAAAGTATATCAGCCCGACGTGATTTTGTTCAAACTTCAAGTCTTTGTTACAACTGTTTAGGTCCGAATCATTCGGTTGTATCGTGTCGTTTGCCCACCAGATGCAGAATCTGTAAAAGAAAACACCATTCTTTATTACATTCACAAAATCCTGATACATCTGTTGATAATACCTTACCATCAGGAAATAACGATGTTGTGGCAGCAACAGCGACAACATCAGGCGAGATCGTAGAAACTAGGGTTATCAGTTGCTTTTCTGAAAATAAAAATCAAATTTTACTAGCTACAGCGCTAGTTAAAGCTGAAACGAACAACGGATCTCATATGACACTAAGATCCTTATTGGATCAGGGATCACAAGCATCCTTCATCACGGAGGCAGCAGTTCAACTTCTTGGACTTAAGAAAACGTATAACAATAGTGTCATAACGGGTGTAGGAGGTGATAACAACACATCAATTAATTCTAAATATGTCGTACTTATCAAACTACAATCAATTCACGATCCAACGTTCATTATTCAAGTCAAAGCTCATGTACTTAACAAACTAACGTCATTTCTCCCTGAAAGAAAATTGATGGTCAAGTTATGGCCAACTCTACCAAAAATGACGCTCGCAGATCCAAACTTTAACATACCAAATAAAATAGATCTTCTGTTGGGAGCAGAGGTATATTGCCAAATATTGACCGAAGGCTTAATAAGGGGTCCTCGAGGATCTCCTATCGCACAAAACACAAAATTTGGTTGGATATTGTCTGGTGAAATCAACAACAAATATGTAGAACAAATTTCAAATCATCACACTATAGTCGCTCTTCATCTGGATGTAAAAAATGAGAAATTTAATCTGAAAAAATTTTGGGATATGGAGTCAGAAGTGTTTTCATTAAGGAAACCATTTACACCTGAAGAGCAACGTTGTGAGGATCTGTTTAAACAATCAACTACAAGAGACTGTACGGGTCGTTACATAGTTAAACTACCGTTTAGAGATGAAGATCCAAAATGCAAATATGGAAATTCGCGGGCAATAGCTATCAAACGATTTTTTTCATTAGAAAAACGTTTATTAAAATCACCAGACCTACGCATTCAATATTCAGATGTTATCAAAGAATATTTACAATTAGGTCATATGGAAGTAGTGCCACCACAAGAAGTGGATAATTCAGATAGTGTTTATTTACCACATCACGCAGTAATTAGAGCAGATAAAACTACCACCAAGTTGAGGGTTGTTTTTGATGCCTCGTGTACTGATCACAATGGTGTCTCTCTGAACAGTGAACTTATGGTGGGGCCTACTTTACAAGCCGATTTACGTCATATCATATTGAGATGGAGACTTCACCCTATATGCATCGTTGCCGATATCATTAAAATGTATCGACAGGTAAAGGTAATGAATGGTGACGTCAACTGTCAACGATTGGTATGGAGAACTAATCTAGACGAGGAACTTCAACATTTCCGTTTGTTGCGAATAACATTTGGTACTGCTTCAGCACCCTTTTTAGCAGTAAGAACTCTGCATCAGGTAGCCTATGATGAAGGGGCAAATTTACCACTAGCTTACCACAGAATTTTAAACGATTTCTATATGGATGATTTGCTGACGGGTTGCCAAACGATCGCTGAAGGAAAACAAATATATTGTGATATTAATCAAATATTAAACAAAGGCGGTTTTGAGTTGCAAAAGTTATCAAGCAATAGTGAGCAGTTATTAATGGAAATTAAGCAAAAGGAGAAAGCAATGGAAGATAACATGGAATTGAAAACAGATGAAATAATAAAAATCCTCGGTGTTACCTGGAATCGACGAACAGATAACTTTCAATATTCGGTGCAGTTACCGCCGCTCAGCCAACCTGTAACAAAAAGAAAGGTAATTAGTGACATTGCTAAATTATTTGATCCTATGGGATGGATAGGTCCAACCATAGTAAAAGCTAAAATATTCATTCAACGAATATGGCTTTCAGGAATTGGGTGGGATGAAGAACTGCCACCGAAATTGTTAAAAGATTGGATTACTTACCGTGAAGAATTAATTGCGCTTACCAACTTCCGTTTACCACGATGGATCGGAACAACACAGAATTACCTCATTCGAGAACTCCATGGCTTCAGCGATGCTTCAAACGATGCATACGCTGCCGTGGTATACATGCGCACAATTGATGAATCTGAAAACGTACACGTACATTTACTAACATGTAAAACAAAGGTAGCTCCAATTAAGCAAGTCTCTATACCACGGTTAGAATTATGTGGTGCCGTACTTTTAGCAAAGCTTCTAAGGGAAGTCGCTGAGGTAATTAAAGTTCCTAAAGAACATCTACATGCTTGGACAGATTCAACAATTGTATTGGCTTGGTTGAGTAGTCATCCAAGCCGATGGAAAACATTTATCGCGAACAGAGTCTCCGAAATTTTAAATATTATGGATAGACATCAATGGTCACACGTCTCATCTAATGATAATCCAGCCGATTGTGCATCGAGGGGCATTGGTCCAAGGGAAATAGAAACTCTTCCATTATGGAAAACAGGTCCAATATGGCTAAGAAATTTGACTATAAATTATCCTATTATGACAGATACGGATGATATAAATTTAGAAGAGAAAAGTGTGAAAGTATATCATGTCGTGGGCCATCAATTTAATTTATGGGACAGATTTTCTTCATTGCGAAAACAATTAAGAGTGATAGCCTATTGCAAAAGATTTGTATCTAAATTAAAGGGATCAAGGGAAACTTATCCGACATGGTTAACCAAGGAAGAATTAAATCAAGCATTGCTTATAAGTATCAGAACATGTCAGAATGAACATTTTTCTCAAGAAATTAACGAAATAAAATCAAAGAGACCTATTTACAAGAAAAGTAAACTTACCACATTGAATCCTTTTTTGGACCACGATAATATCTTGAGGGTTGGGGGTCGTCTTGAGAGGGCGGACATCGGCATAGATCGGAAGCATCCGATAATTTTACCTGCAAAATCTCATTTGACCGAGTTAATCATAACCGATGCTCATGAAAGAACACTGCATGGTGGGCCACAGTTGATGATAAATTTCATACGGTCCAAGTATTGGATTATGAATATAAAAAACCGCACTAAAATGTACGTTAGAAGGTGTATCAAGTGTGTACGGTACGCGGCTCAAACAACACATCAACTCATGGGTCAGTTACCACCTTCCCGAGTTACTCCAATTCGTCCATTTTACCAAAGTGGTGTGGATTACGCTGGACCCATTCAAATTAGAACAACTAAAGGTAGAGGCCACCGAGCATACAAGGGGTATATATGCCTATTCGTGTGTATGGCAACAAGAGCCGTGCATTTGGAGGCAGTGACTGATTTAACATCACAAGGATTCCTGGCTGCATTCAAACGTTTTATTTCCCGAAGAGGTCATTGTGCAGATCTTTACAGTGACAATGGGACCAATTTCGTTGGTGCTGCAAACGAACTCAGAGCACTATGGACTCAAGAAAAGTCAACTTTAACAATAGAAATTGCCGAGAGTTTGGCGACAAATGGTACCACGTGGCATTTTATTCCACCACATGCTCCCCATTTCGGTGGAATATGGGAGGCTGGAATAAAATCCACAAAACATCACCTCAAACGCGTAATAGGAAACCAAACGCTAACTTATGAAGAAATCAGCACTCTTTTGTATCAAATCGAAGCGTGCCTCAATTCGAGACCACTATCTCAAATTAGCGTCAACGCACAAGATCCAACACCCCTTACCCCAGGACATTTCCTTATTGGTGAACCTTTGGTTGTGGCGCCAGATAGCAATTATGAAATTTCTACGATTTCTAATTTAAAGCGATGGCAACTGACTCAAAGAATGCTGCAAATATTTTGGCGTAGGTGGTCAAATGAATATTTGACTCAATTTTTGCATCGTTATAAATGGGCACATAAAAAACCAGAACCAAATATTGGCGAATTGGTTCTTGTTAAAGAGGATAACCTCCCTCCAGCAAAATGGCTTATGGGTATTGTCACTGAAAAGCATATGGGTTTGGACAATATTACGAGGGTTGTTAGTCTCAAATGTAAAGGAAACATAATTAAACGTCCTATCACGAAGTTGTGTGTATTACCTATTAGTGAGTAAATCTCTCTATGAATATTTTATAATGTATTCGCAGTTTGTTATTTAGTGTAGTTAAGGTTTTAATCGGTTGATACGAGTATTTAAGTTTTATGATTTCTAGTCACTGTGAACGAGTATAATTTGAATTTCGAGAATATTGTTTACAGTCCACTTTTACAACTAATCACTTTAAATTAGTAGTTCATGGTGGGCGGAAATTATGTACATTTTGTCCATGGTGGGCGGAATGTTTGTTTGCTGCTTTATGTAATAATAGATGGCGCTGGTCATTATTTGAAATTGCGATATGACAACTTCGTTTTGTTTAATATATATCTTAACTCATTTTACAATAAATTGTAGATAAGTAGCTGTAGTATTTGTATTATGGAGTATTTATGAAACAATAGGGGTAATTAATTAGTATATCGTGATAACTAAACGTAGATCCTGATTCTGTAAAGTCAAGTTCGGCGTAATCTGTATTCGTGTTGGTCCTCTACCCATTACGCTGTCATTGTAATTGATATTCTATTTTCAATTCCACAAACCCTTTTATTACATAAAAGCCTCACAAATGTGATATAAATTAGACGTTTAAAAGTTTAAGGTTTCTTCGTATCTAGTTTCGTTACATCTCGGAAACTGCACGAATTTTAATAATATACCATTATGGCCAATAAATGTTTTGATTTACCCACCTAAACCTTCTGGATCGTATTTGTTTTACCATTACTTTTACTGTAAATATCAATAATAATATTGTCTAACGATAAGTTTTTAATTTTCCTTTTTACGCTTAATTTATGCCAAATTATTAGTCTATGGCTAAAAAATCCGTCTTATCGAGGATCGAATTGATCAAACCGATATTTCTTTTTTAATATTCTAAAGAAGTCACAAAAGTACTGTTTAAGGAATCGTTGCCTCACAATGTAACTGTAATAATGGAAATTATATTCTCGACAAAACTATTTTAGCAATATATTGAAATAATTAAATTCCAATACACAGCTGGAGTCGATTAGTAGTCTCCAAATTAATTATAAAATGATTCGCTATAAAGTCGTGAGTTATACGACACAATCGCATTCCTATTTGGCCCTTCCAGAAAACCAGCTGTTGGCACAAGTCACGTACAAAAGCTGAGACAACCCCCTGATTGAACTGTCCGCTATTTTATTTCTTACTATTTTCTTTCATTGCTACTGTTTACTCCAGTAAACTAATCTTTATTTTATAAAGTTGCTATTGTTTATGCTCGCAAATCTCCACAGTACTGGACTCAGTGATGTAATATTTTTACGCACCCTTTTTTATATTGTACGTACCATTTACCCAGAAAGAGGCCTCCTTTTGATTTTTGAAAAGGGTATATTATTACATAAATAATTTACATTGGATATAATAACATAATTTTTCACACGGGAGTGCGGCCTTCATCACTTAAATACGAGTGGGCAGTATTTGTGATGTCACATTGCGATTTGTTGTATGATGTAAGTACATCATATTCGAATATATATTACAATGTCAACAATCAGTGTTACATATATCTATAAATTGGTATTCGATATGGTGTAGGAAACCCACCGCAAATACTGTCGTATACCTAAATTGTACACGTAAAGGCATCCACCTTGTGTTGAGGTGTCCCTCGGGACACCCCGAGTGTCACACTCGGATTGTGTGCGTGCGGTCCCTCGGGGACATTACCGCTTCTCACTCCTTTTAGCCGGTTGTGTCTGATGAATTGAATTACTACTTACACGTTTCTTCCACATTTTCATGAAATTGTAATAATATCACCTTATTACACACTTGTATTTTTTATATTTAATTATTTTGTAATATATATACATAGTTAAGTCCACCTCTAATAGAAATAAATTTACTCCACATATACTCCAAAGAAATGAAATGAAAAAATAAAAATTAATGTTTGCACACCCGCTGACATTGCAAAGCATAAAACGTGCAATTATGGTCGAACAAATTACAGGTAGTAAAATTTTAAGAGGACTGAATAGTCAAATTGGTATACCCTTACCGCGGGCTGCGGACAATGAAAACAATCAAAAGTATTCAATAATCAATTCGCATAAACCGCGCTAAAGCTGAGTGCACACGTCACGATTACCATACAGATTGCGCTGTCCGAATCGAAGCACTACGAATACTTTATTGAATTTTTATTTGACTTGCTTTGGTGAGTCAAATGTATTACCCAATTGAAATTCTATCGTCTTCCCGTTCAATTGACCTGAAATTAGAAATATTTAATTTTATTTCAATTATAAATTAAAGAATTATCGTTGATACACATTGGCTAATTCTAGTGTTTAATTAGTCAGTTGTTTCTCTCCAACAGAACTAACAACGAACTTACTCTGCAATAAACTGTTTTAAATTCCTACCATAATAGCTATTGTGATAGTAATAATTATAGATAGGATGAGTATTTTGAAATTTAAATTTTGGATTTTGGACTAAATAATAGAAATCAGTCTAACGAATACCTATATATACTAGGTACTCGTTACATAGATATCAAAATCCTTTTTCTCGGGGCCAGAATAATACAAGAATAATAGAAGCTAGAATAATACAATTCAGCATTCTTATTAAACTTTCATATCTATCAGATAGTTTAATTTAAAGTATATTATTCAATAAAATATTTATATGGTCAATTACTTACTTAAAACACTTCTAAACCAAATCACTTATCTAAATAAGTCTTTCTAATTTTTTTATCAAATCTATAACTCATATTATAACTATTTGCTGCCTGTGGCTTCGCCCATGTGTTCAAAAGGAATGAGATATTGGATTATGAGGAATGATAAAAGCAGACTATGTAGGTATGTAATATTCTAGCCTCAGAAAAAAGAAGAAAAGCTACAAATCTTAACATAACAACATTCTATTGCGACGTGCATGGCATGCAAACAAACAAACAAATTTCACCATTAGTACGGATTAAACTTTAGGATTTATTATGGACGATAAATAAAAATAAAAAGGGTTAAAGCGGGTTTTATTGTTTGGTGTGTGTCTTCAGTGTTCCATATTTCCGTAAAGGATGAGCTGTTTGTTTGGGATCAAATCAACATATGTAATATGACGTAATCTTTTTTATATTGAACATGAGCCTTTAACTTTATGTGAATTACACTGAATGGGAAATTTGCATAGATTATAATATAAATTAAATGTTATAATATTATTAACGCGAGTTGAAATAGGTTTATCATTATCATCAGTGCTCGAAGAATTCGGGTTTGTTTATGTGGCGACAACGAGGCCTGCAAAATGGTGTCTATTTTTAAGAATTGCCGGTGATTATAAAAATAATTAAAAAAGAATTGTGATACTTTTATTATACCATACTGTGTATTATGTTATTGATTGTGATGTGAATAATATTCTCCTTAAGTTAATAAATTTCGTATCTTAGATGTGGTAGGTAAATAAATATTGATTACAAATATCTATACTGGTAACATTATAAAGAAGAAATCTTTATGAATATTTCAACATTTCCAAATAAAGGTAATATTAAATATGAAATAACAAGTTCTATCAAAATGTAATAACGTGATACCACTTTATTGTGTTGGTATTGCAAATGTTGAATGTGTGTCCTAAGCTTTACTTCAGATTTTAATTAACCTCCCTTCTTCTGAGGAGTTTTAGGGTATCTGACGTCACGGGCGGCGCGGTGTATTCGGTATTATTATATTGACTCAGGCGTAGATCATGTACAGTTAAGAGTCTCCTTGCCTCGATCGCGGCGTGGCGTTGCTTGTGGGATGGTGTGGGTCGACAATTTTCGGTAACACTTTGTGAAACCACATTTATAAAATTTACTCGAGTATACGTAGAGGACATCGGATTCTTGTTGTAGTGTCAGTGTGAAAGTAAAATAATCCATGCTATATTCTGGTTTAGATACAAGTTACGCACTCGGACATACGCGACTCTGTATAGAGTAGTTGTGTCGTCCACGCGTTTGCCATTCATGTCAACACGCGGTCAATGTCCATTTAACATTACAACGGCTAGTTGACAGTTAAATTGATTAATTAGATTTGACTATGATCAAATCTTTTGGACATTAAACTCCGCGTGTCATCATAATATTTTTACCGAAATCGTTAACTAAATATCGTCGCAATTATCAATTTACATTAAACCTTAATAAATGAAGGACCAATTCCACCCTCATACATTATTCTGTCGATAGTTTTTTAATTTACCATGTTCAGGAAGACAGACAGGCGTGACAGACGGACGTACAACATTAAATTTAATTCTTCCGAATCTAATTAAAGTCGTACCCAATTATAATTAAAAAGTAAAGCCCTTTACAAAATTACAAAAAAAAGACGCTCGTAAAATACTAAATAGGAAAAAAGTTACAAATGACACCAGAAAGCGAAAGCACTCGTGTAGTGTAATTTTTATCACGTATACTGGTCGAGCAACGTGTTAACACGGAGCGGAGTGTTGACGAGCTGCACGACCGCTGCCATTAAACGAGTTTGCTCACCAAATTAGAGTGACGTCACACTGGCACACTGGCAGTCACGTCACAGTGGCCGTTACGCTATAGCAAAATATTAGGCATTAGATTTGCGGCGGGACGTTGCACTGACAAGAGCAGAATAAATAAATGAATTACTAAAATAGATGTCCATGTTAATGCGAGCACTATTTGACAGTTGCAAAGTAAGTTCAGTTTCAATTGGATGGAAAGTTCCGTGGAAAAATTAAGATAATATTTATTTATACTCGTTTTACGTGCTTACATCGCGCGAAAATTGAAAATAATTTTAAGAGAAAATTGAAAATAATTTTCAATGGAAATCAAACAATAAATATATTCATATTTCATGACGTGTGTATTGCGAGAGTTATGCTTCGTTGGTTTTCACATGTAGGAAGTATTTCGGACAAAAGAATGACTAAACGAATGTGGAAGGATCAAATTGATTGCATATGTTATTTATGAAAAGAATATTTATAAAAAGGGAGACTCTCGGTTGTAACATCAATTGTGGAGATATTTTGTTGTGAATTGGTGTGTTGCTGCGTGTACTGTACACTCTAATAATTTTGCACGGATTAACATATTCTCCTTTTTTTTTTTCAAAGTATACCCACCTAACTAGAAAGAAATAATAAATGTTAATAAGGGTTGGTTCACAAACGCCGCACGTGTATAACGTGTAATCACCTAACTGTATTTGCCCAGTTAAATTAGAACAAGATTAAATTCGCGTCATGGCACTTGTACGCTCACATTGTTGCCCCGCATTTCCATGAATTAGAAAATAATTCAGTTTGGTTTGCATTCATTAACCACGTTCATTTTCGGTGTAGTTTAAAGAGCTTTGTTTCGCTTACCTTGCATACCTAACACAAATTTGATCCAATAATTTGAATTAAGTTTTTGATGCTTAAAACTGCACAGAAATAACAATTTGCGGTAAAAAAAATATAACTAAAATATATTGATATCAATCTATAAAAAAATATTCAATTGTTTCATGTGAAATAACTTTAAACGTTATTTCACATGTTTTATTACTGTTCTAACGTACAAATTGTGTTTAAAATTATAGAATGCATTATTCATATCTTTTTTATACAAAATCAGATTCAATCTGGCTTATGTTCTCTGATGATGAGATAAATTGATTATTCAAGTGCTTTATGAAAATTAAAATTCAAGAAACGCTGCCCAATTATAAAGAAATAGTTCTGTCTGACTTAAAACTGATTAAAATTTTAATCAGTGAAAGTAGAATTCTATCTATCTTAAAATAAATAACTTGGTATTGCTACGTGGGTATTATTCTCTCAAGTATATGTACTTTAGGTGTGCCTCACCCAAGACTATGTGCGGCAGATACCGTGTTTGATGATACGTTAACAGGTAGTAAATACATGACGCATAAAGAATCTAACCGCAGGAGGAGCGCAATAAAACTTCCACAGTTATCCCCAACACGCTCGTAAACCACACGTGTGGATATGCCTTTACAGTGCACTTACGTTAAACTATTTCTAAATCACATGAAATTATTTCACATAAGTAGATTTATCACATAAGTAGTAGCAATATTATGTCCCTGTGTCCAAATTAATGAAACAATTTCATGTTTTTTTACATGATTAAATTAAAGCACAAAAGTCACGTGCTTTTTTTTTCAAAGGATGTTAGTCAGTGTTTGTTAATTTATATAATAAATAAGAGAACTCACAAATACTGTTCAAATTATTAAACGGTACAATACCATCGTATTCGAAGCACCTCTTTGTAAAGAGTATCAATCACAAAATCGCGAGCCGGAAACGAGATTGATTTTTTTTTTAATTTTCGCTTCGCCATTTCGCGCGCGTCCCGCAGCGCCTCGCGCCTTTATCGTTAAATATGGTATTACGCACCGATTGCGAATCTATTTTCACCAAAAAACCGACCGTCTACGAATCTTATTTGTGCCAACTAGATTCCGTACGTGTATTAATAATTAAACAATACATCTTTTTATTTTGCATACAAGATATATGTTTTAATACGATACATAAGTATCTTACAGAATCAAATAAAGTATATCTGTATCATGGGCCCGCAAAACAGAAGAAGATAGATAAATAGCTAAATTGTTTATTCAAACAGCCACACATAATTACATCACCAACTTGTACAATACAAAAAAAGCAGCAAAGAAAAGAATACATAATGATTTACCTGTGCGCAGCAGTAAGAAGTAGCCTTTAGTCAGTGTCTTGTCGGTTTTTCTGATTACAAAGTCTCCCGTCGTAGATTTGAAAACCGATGGAATCGTATTTCACCATCTACAAGCGTTTGTAACAGCTTACATTGAATGAATTGATTTGAATTCCTTATAATGAAATAGAAAGTTACTATTTTCACATTAAGCTTATGTTGTTAACCCAATATTTGCTTTATATTGAATGTCTTTATTTATATGATATGAAAATATAAAAGCTTAATATATAAAAGATAATAATAAATCTTAAAGATTAAAAGGGACATCAAATCGAGCAGAGAAAATTTTATTTCCATCTGTTTTATCTACTTACTGTTAATTTGGTAACACATGTATATACTCGTATATTGGTGAGTTTGATTTTATATTTCATTTGGAGGAGCCTCTAAAGCGCTAAAGTTTAAAATGTAGTAAGAAAATTTCATATTTTTGTATAACCTAATGTGCTGTAATGTCCGCAAATGAACTATCAAACATGTGCTAATTTTCATTGTTAATATAGATCACTAATTGAGTATACTCATTTCATTTAGTCTATTCATCGGCATCACGTACTTTCTGAAACATGAGAATGCTGAATTTCCGAGATAGTAAAATTCGGGCCACCCTCCGATGGCCAGTCCTTGCGAAGGTTGCTTGACCTCCCCGGGCGCAGACCGCATACGTGCGAGGGAGTAATCAGTGCGCACAACCAATTGCTAGTCCGTTACATTGATGATATCGAACGATTAAAAAAAACAATTCCAGAGCCGGTGTAACGCACTCGTGCCTACATCGCTCGGGGTAATGTCTGCCTAATCAATATACAATATAATCATCACTATTGGCGAATAGAATGCGATCCATCCATAATAATGTTAGTCAATTGTACACCGTTGATGTGAGTTTAACGACAGTTCTCACACAATAGAGCTATCGACAACTATCGAATATGCCTTAGTATTAATTACAATTACTACCCATACCAAAACAGGATATATTACATTCAAAAAATACCTTATATTATATTAACCAAATTCTTAAATGTTAACAAATTATAAAAGTTATAATAACTAAGGAATTGATGATGCAAACATTTTTTCACTTCTCCATTGGCCTCTAAAAAAGTAGGATCATAAGAATTATACACTACTAATATATAAATATATTGCGTTATTTCAAAAGAAAGTTTCAAATTCCGTATTGAACTAACTGTTTTTGCCTTTATAAGAATACAAGTAATTCTCGTTTGCACATAAGTTATAAATCAATGAGATAAGTGCATACATATTTTTTAGATCACTTAGTCCTTAGAGGATCGTGGTTTGCCCACATTGAGACCTGATGAATTTAACTAGTTTATTTATAAACAGATAACGTATTGCGTGTGAATTGGTGCATACAATCGCGCATCTAACGGGCTTCATGCAGCGACTGAGCCATTAAACTAATCCTAGATATATGTATAAACATCAAATAACATTATAAAACATTGCAGAGGACTTCCAAGTATAGATAAAAAGATAAAAGCTATCACATTGATCATATTAATTTAGTTTATAGAAAGAAAGTAAATACTTGCATCGGTCACATACATTTATACAAGAGTGGTGGTAAAATAATTTTATAGTACATACAGCTTCTAAAATAATATTTCAAATTCATTTTATACAATAATTATACATATAAAATCATAAAATTGTTTCATAATCAAAACATATTACACTTGAACGCAATGACATATATTTAAAAAATACTCATTGAGTACAGAGGTGTGGGGAGGGAGGACCGCTTACATTCCCTTACGCCCGAGATATCAATATTTAAATAAAATCGAGTACAAATTTTATCAGTATTATATTAACGGATTGAAAAATATCTTTAGCTAGTCAAAAAAATAAAATAATTCCGAGAACCGTATTGTGTAATCGCATAGTACAAACTCATCTTGAATCTGCAAATAATACAATTTGCGGCAATAATTTAAAAAAATATCGGTTTCTACGAATCTAGTCACTCGTGTCATTCTGTTGTACCCGTGTCTGTTAGACTTTTGATACACATATATACAGGAAAACTTTGTAGTCAGTACGCAACATTTATATATTGCGCTCACAACGGTGGATGATATTCATGTTTTGTTATTTTTTTCAACCTACTAATATTCGAGTCTTTAGACACATTGCTACTTATGAAATTCTCACTGGACACGGAGGTCGATGACAGTTTTTATAACGTTTACGTTAAATAAATTTGATCAAATTTCCATTCACAATGTTGTATTGGAAAATATTCTTAATGATAAACGCTTACAAAGTCCACTCCGTCCACTGAGGTGGCACATTATGAGATCAAATAAAAATTATTAGAACAAATTATTATCTTTATCGATAGTTAAAATATTTGTAAAAATATTTATTTCGGCTGTTTGTGTGGATTGCCTGAACATTGATGAAAATACGCTCTATAGTAGCGAAAAAGTGACAAGTGCTTAAAAAACATCATTAGCTCAGTGGATTACAAAAGATCATGGCCCATTTCAGATTGCCCGGGACAAAGTGGATTTTTAAGCATTTTTCACTAAGAAAATATTAAATTATCAATTTTAACATTAAAATAAGGAATTTAGAATAATATTTATATTTCTATACTTAACTATATAAACAAGCTTTAGTACTGGTAACAATTGTTTTCCTATGTTACTATCAAATAATGAGTACAGTCTCACTAAGCGAAGTGTTACAGTATTTACTACAAATTCCCATAGAAGCGCGTGAATAATGATCGAGCAAAGTGAATCTCCTGAAACTAGTTAAATTGTTTAACTGCCGCCGCTCGCGGGCGACATTCTTTACGAACTCCCGAAAATTACGCCTTCACCGAGCGATTCAGTTGAAGAATCGTCCGGATTTTCGTTCATTTATCACTGAACAAATAAAAGCAAACAAAATATCACCGGCATAAAGTACGGTTTGTCAACAATACCAGGAATGCGAAGCTTAATTTTACCGCTGAACATTTACTTTTAAGTGTAATTTACGTACAAAATTGAACAGTTAAAAAAACAAGTAACAATTATAAAAATAATTATCTCAGTAACGAATTGAGAACAAAGTTTTTTAACTGACTTTTATTTTTAAATAATCAGCCCGTTTCCGAATGGCGAGTCATTTCATAATTATAAATATGTAATAGTAAAATATAATAGTTCATATTACCTTATAAGAAGCAAGAGTGAGTCTATTATGAACAACTACTTAACTACATCAACTTTATACGTATTGAATAACGTCAGGTACCTTTACATTCGTCTTTCGCTTCATTTACATTCATCTCTATTTTTTTTACTTTAACACGGGATAAATAATTTTAATGAAAAATACTTAAAGGCATGCAAATCAATTTAAGCATGACCATGAACGGTTTGTCTGGATGTTCTCTGGCATTACATCCTTCCGGTTTCACCTTGTATATCAGCATCGATATTTTCTACCAAAATTAAAAAATATTTTAAATTGGTTAACCTTAACTGAATCGTGTAGCAATTCATTAAATCTAAATGACTCAATAGAGTCTATAGATACATATATATACAAACAGCAATATCCTGACTGCTATGTACCTGAGCGACGCAATTTTAAACTGCCCCGGGCTAGCTCATTACCAGCTCATTAGGCTGCTCCTACATAGTGGAATACCGACCTTAATGAGACGTGTTGTTAGGTTCAAGATGCACTTTCTGTAACTACGGCACGCAATAATATATGGTATCTTTCTGAAAAGCTCTTTAGATTCCTGGAAATGAAAAATGTAAGGACAGAAGTGCCTCAGATATCAATGTCTAAAAAATTAAATGAATAGTTTATATATTATAATAATCATTAGATTTATGCAAAATAAATACTCAAAGTAGGCATACGAAAGTTCCCGAGGAAACTCGTCAGATTGAAACTCGTTGGCTATTTATAGAACTAAAGTATCTTTATTTTTTTCTAACATAAGAGACATCAAAGACGGGTGTCGTGCAGCATGATTAATGTTTGCTGATTACGAGATCTGAGGAGACTACTGATTCGTAATATCATACGTCTAACTATAATCAAACATTTATTTCTATAACGAAATAAACGATGCTTGACTCCTGTACCTCAGTAGTCATCACACTCAAAAGTAAATGAATTTAGAACTTTCGTGCTAGCTGTCACTATACGATGTATACTTGAGAATCAATACACTATTTCCTAGGTATGTATTTTTACACTTTATTTCAAAAATCAATGCTATCATCCGCCACTCATCCGCGTGGTTACTATGCTCAGCATTTCTAAAATTAATATTTATTCATGATACCTGAAATAAAGTTTCATTATTTTATCTTTGACAATAACGAACTCCCGTATAAACTTTAATACCTTATTTTAACCCTTTTAACACAATAAAAAGCAACCTATATTCCATCTCAAGTTAACTCTGTTTAGTAGGTTAGGCTTGAAAGCGTAACTGACATATGCACAGATACTTTCACATGTATAATATTTGTATGGAATAATTAAACAATTCTGCTCGTCGCTCCATACATTATATAATAAGAGATTAAAGACAGTTACCGAAATTAATAGACTAAAAACAATATAGATCACGATTTTGAGTCGACTTTTAAACTCGCACACTGCCGCACCGTCCATCCCACGAAATGTGATGACATGATCGACAAATATATCCAAATTTTGAACATACGATATTCAGGATTTTCAAGCTAGTTTAAATCGAATTAAACCACCACTTAACCTTGTTACAGTATAATAATTATATACGTTTAGAATCAATGCCGACTAGCGGTTAATCTTAATCAGTTTCAAAAAATAAGTTCAAAGAAATTCACAAAGGAAAAAGCTTACTAACGCATTTTTGAAGTGTAACTCTTGACTGTCACACAACAAGAAAAACAACAACTTAAGCAGTTTAAAAGAAAAACGTTTGATCTCATCGGTGGTTCTTGAAGTTATGAAAAACGGCGGCTCGTTATCGTGATAGCGGCGCGCCGGGCGTCGTCAATCATCGGCGCTGATTGAACAAAGAACAAGTGACGACTACCCGCACCCTGAAAACCATAGGGACGCTTTACGTATATGATTGGCAGAGGAACTTAGATGTAATGTGTGGTTGGTTTTACCTTATTCAGTATAGATGTGGTGCATTATTCAGTTACTTTTTGTTATTACTCAAAGGATAAATATAAGAGAAAAACAAAAATGGGTCTTTTAACTGAAATAGATATTTATAATGATAACATTTGAAATTGTGCAAGATTCTTTTTATACAACTAACTAACACCTGGTTTTTATTTTTCAAATAATGTTATGTAATTTGTGCGAAGATTTTAAATTTTTTATTCCTGTCCTTGTACAAGGTTTTTGTCATTAGTGGATATAAGTATTTTATCCTTAAATCAAAGCTTTAAATGTGAACAATTCAGGAGATGATTGAGAAGTTCCGAATGTTTACATTTTCACAATGTGCTCGAAAAACAGCAATAAGATTAATTCCGAATGCGCAATTTGATCATAATGGATGATAGTGATCTAAAATGAAATAATTCACTGTACAAACAAATAATTCTTACTTTAACTTAATAAAAAATTGTCACTATATACTTTAACATAAAATCAAAGTTTTATCTCATGCAAAGCAATGAGTGGCATTACGGTACCCGTCCAAGTTACCGGAGTGACACTCGATTGTCGATCTATCGATACTTCTTCTTGTGAAGCGAAAATAGTTCGTCTGAGAATTTGCTGTGAAAGTTAAACGCGTTACATAAAATTGGAGTGCAAAAGAAGATAGTCTCACAATATTTATGCAGATTCGTGTAGATACCGCAATATCATTTAGCCATGAACCATGATTGTATGATGTATGAAATACAAAAAATAATGTGCCATATCTTAAGTGAACTGTACTCTACGATAAAGCTCTAATGTCTCTAGAATGGTTAAAGCCACAGGTTAAAGCTTATTTTGAGCACTGGATATCAACTTTAATTAAATAAATTAAATCAATACCGTAAAACATAACATGGCAGTCTAGCATGGTTATCTCATAGGGTTTTGCAATAAATAAATAAATAAAGTTCATTAATCGAATAATTTCAAACAATCTCCAAACAATTCTAATTATCTTATTTAATATATATATTTTGATATTTTATCACAACGGCGATAAGCGATTGTTTTATTTCATATTTTGAGCTATGATGAATATAATAAAAGAAACAATAAAAAACTGGGAATGGTTTCTAACCTACAAGTTACAATCGTTATAGTTTTCATGTTATCTAATACATTTTTTGTTGACTTTGTAAACATCGATCCCTTGGTTTCTTGTGAACTTCAGACTTGAGACATCCGTCGTGTGAGTATGGCCTTTCTCAGACGGCGACAGGCCAATCACGAGCCGTCACGTGATAGCAATCTCCGATAAACGAAGGAGTACAGTATTTAAGATAACATATTCAACCACACACAAACACACACACACACACACAATTTTTCATCTTTGGGAAACACCTAATGGTGATAAACTTTTTTATAATTAAGGGAGGCCCCTTACATGCACCAGACTCAATGTGCGTTTATTTTTTTATCTTTTAAACATAAACGTAAATCGAAAACCGCTCCAACTGTGTGTTTAAACTAATAAGTTTAAACTTATTTTTATTAGTCAAACACAGGTTTATTTTTGTATATTCACGTTTATCAACAAACAAAGCGCTTTGTCTACGTACGTATTTCATTTCCGTTCATTCCTATTATGTGTGTAAATGAAACTTAGTTCCGTAATAATTTGGGCGTTGGCCAATTTATGAGACATTTATTTTATATCAAGAAGAATGTAGATTTCCGTGAGAAAATCAATAAATGCAATTTTTTTGTAAAATGTTAATATTTAAAATAAAAAAAAACTTCTCTATTGATGTCTTTTTACCAGCTTTACTTAGAATTTATAAAAGAGATCAGTTGAAGTGAAAAAGACCCAATAAACATGTTTTCTATTTGAAAATGTAATTTTCGAAAATATTTTACTATAATGTTATTTTTCTGTAGGAAGGGCCGGAGAGACCATATAAACATGTATAAAGTAATATTTATTTTCGTAAGTCTACATGTAAATATTGACGTGTAGGTAATCCTGTCATGGCAAGTAATTAATTGTATTTCGTTGTTATTTATCCAGGTGGCTCTGTTTAATTGAGGTTGTTTACATCTACGTGAGCTGCAGAAGAACAGCTAAAAAGGTTTAACAAAGTAAATAAGTTACACAAGAGATTAACAGGTTTTTTAGATATGAATTTTAAATATATTATACTCGTATGACTTTTCATATAAGTGATTATTCCTATTTCTAACAATTGCTTTTCGATTTCTTTTCAAAATACATTAACACTGAAAGGTAACATAAAAGTAATATAAACTATATCACTAATAATGTTAGTCACAAAGTTTCTGGCATATATAATAAACTGTGAATACAAAACGCAATTTGATTAGGAGGTCTACTCCACTAACCACGGTCACATTAAACGACCCACCTCTAGATAAAAACTATAGTACTTTAGGACTTTTTACTGTCTGCTGGCTTCCACCGGCATAAGACATGAGTTGCATTCCTAACACACATTATTTACAAAAGACTTCTGAAACCCAGCCCCTAGATAAATAATCATTAGTTTAATGAAAATTTGAAAACATTTCCCCATTTCATGCAGGCCGAGTATAATCCCGACGCTGTATTAAGACGCAAGTTAAACACCATCTGTGAGGCTGTCTGTCGGTAATCCGACGTTATAGGTCTTTGGGCTGTTGAATATGTGCTTGGTTCTAATATGTAGAAATTAATTACAAAAACTAAGTATCAGGCACTTCCTTCAATGTACCTAACATAATATTCATCCTATTTATTAATTGGATACGTCTAATTTAATAAGAATTAAAGTTCAAAGGCGAAGGCGCCGTACTAAAAGTTTTTAAACATCTTTTATTATGTTATAGAATATTTCAACCCCGTTATTTATAGTGAACATTTCGAGTTCTTCTGAGAGTAAATATATTTAATCCCAAACCCGGAACATAAAAAAACTCTTTTGAGCATTCCCTTAAATTGTATCGTTGCCATGCTATTGAGGATTTCTTTCAGCTGTAAAGAAGAATAGACTCAAGACACTACGCAACATTTAACAAAGGCACTCTCGAGCAGAATTATACGTCCTAATCTCGTGTGTGACATGTTGTAATAAGTGGTGTCGACTTAATTCCACCCTCTGATACATGTATAACAAACAGAATATCGTGGTATACAAATATATTAAAATTTAAGGTTTAAATTGTAATGGAGAATACATGCGTTGAATGTAGGAATGTAGAGATCAAAATCAGTTGCTGAAATAGCACACCTTGCGACAGCCACATGTGCTGTTCTGTGTACGCGTGTTGAGTTTATTGAATGAGTCGTAGCACGTGAGATATATCTCGTAAATGTTAATGTCGCAGCCACACCGTATGATACGCCGTATTAAATAATTTCAAGGCTCATCTGTAGAACATCTCCGTTTCCTAATACGAAGATAAGTCTTGTATTAATTATTCTAATTGATGTTTCTTCTTTTTCAGGTAAGAGATTTACTAAGACATATAAAACTTCAAACATGAACCGAATACGGGAAGGAATACTGTCAGTAAGTGACATGAATATCTCTAATCGTCTCTAAGCTTTTGAGGTTCTTGTATTGTTTCAATACACAAAGTTTGATTTACATTTATTCACTAAAGTGAATAAGTTAGCTAAATGGTGTTGTTTTACTTGCTGAATAATTACAAGTTTACAAACCAAAATAAATCACATGATATCGGTATACCGATCAAATTAATTTATATATATTTATAAACCTCCAACAAAATATACATTTGCGTGGATGTGATTACAATTAAATAAAGCCAATATCAATCACACTATATGCATATAATTAGCGCAGCGCGATCCAGTTCAATTAGCAGGCATTATGTATCCGTAAGTACCCGCCGTGCCACGCACAACTTGTAAATAAATTGCGAGTATTGATGTCTAATTAGAAACATTATTAAGACTAAGTGAGTCAACAAGATATTGTACAGAGTGGTTATATCACGTCACGTTATACATCCGAGGGATCGTCCTGGGGCTCTAGTCATATAGCAAATGTTTTCTCAACAAACACATCGTATATTTATTTGACATATCCGCCCTCGATATAATTTTTTGCTCGAATGTAATGTTTGTTTTATCACAAAACAAGTTTATCACTTTATGTTAAAGTTATTAAATATAATCATAATTTTAAATAAATTTTGCCAACACTACTTTTTCAATCTCAGAGAAAGTAATCTAAATAATACTTTCCTTACCTTAATCCAAATTGGAACTTATTCTACTATTATTTAAATTATTTATAGTCTTTGTATTTGTATATTTAAGTATTTTAAATCCTATAAATGTTAAAATGACTATTTCCTAAATGTCTGTAGAACATTCCCGTGATTAAATTACATCGCATTGAAATCGTTTAAAACAATGAATCCCTCTCTGAAATACGTATCGATTACTAAACGGCGATAATCGAGTCGATTGATTACTACAATTAGGAAGGTATTAACTCGTTCCTGCGGAAAAGGATCGGAGCTGATGTCACAGAATGTCTCCAAGCTTGAATAAACGGTCCAACGAGCGCCGTAATGAACGGCATTATACCAACGACTAATGCACATGCAAATAAAATGTATTTTACTACATTTAGAATTTTTCTTGGCAAGGCCTATAAGAAAATTGAAGACTTGAATGTAATTTTTCGCAGTTATTTCCAAAAAAAGTGAGTATATATGTATGTCCGTGCAAATAAAACATTTCAAATAATTATTGGTATATCGCATGGAATTACTGAATTTAAAAAATAGATTTACGTGAGCACCTTTCTAAATTATAATTACGAGTTTCCGCTAGATCAGTAATACTTCAAACACCGGCTATTCCACAAAGTAATATGTAATTATTTATTTCTTCCTTCAATCACGATTGATCATCGTTCAGACTGACTCAGTAGTTCTACCTTTCCAGTTTGAGATCGATTTTAGTATAAAATCAATAAAATCTTTTTTTCCAAATTATAAATTATCTGTCATACGGTACGTATCATTATAATATTTGTTTCCTTCTCGCCATAATCAACTCGAACGAGAAGTCATTTAACAATCCCAAGTTTGTATACGTAACGTCGTTGTTTCCACCTTTAACTGTTGGTGTGTTCTTACGATTTTTATGTTAACTTACCTATAGGTATACAGGGTAGTTGTTTATTTTTAGATTAAGTGCAATGTATGAGAGAACCTAAAGAGAACACAAAAGAATAAACGTGCATCTTGCCTTGCTCCAGTCCACTGGCCCGGCCTGTGGCTCTTATGGTTCTAGTTTAAATACACCTCTACTGTACCCACTGAATAAATCAGCATTTTCCAAGCCCACCTTCGATGTGTAACCCCATACTACCTAAAATCCTTTTCAACCCGTATGAGATTAGAAGGTTATTATAGACAAACTGTTGGCGAGCCGGTAAACTAAATTGCAATAAGACGTCTAACCGCTAACGAGGGTCCTGCATTTCCATAATCCTTAGGAGATTATGCTAAACTGGCCGCGATTACCCCCGCCCTTATCTACCTATTTATGGGACTCGCTTAAAAACAGGGAAAGGGTTGAACGCACTACGATTTGTTAATATTAATCTATTTTGACATTACCAATTTATGAATTCATCAATCTGTTCATTAGTTACGAGGATTTACACTTCCGTATGGGACTCTATTTACTTTTTGAACCGCGAGAGATATTTAAAGTTTGACAAAGCGCGTGTTGCGCGGGGTATTACGTCCTTTATCGGGCGTTCTATGTTTTGTATCGTAATGTACTCTTGTTTTCATACAAAGTATAACACCGAGCTCTCTATTATAATAATAGTAGTATAGTAATATTATATATAATAATAGTAGCTCTCTATTATAATAATATAATAATAGTCTAAAAAAAATTACTTAATGATGATTTTCTGCGTACACTATTCATTCAATAAAACAATGTGTCAAACTCATTAATGTAATAGTTTCTAATAATTTTTAGTCTCCGCGCTCAGTACACTGAGATCACGGTAGTACCTTTTATTGACCCAGGTAAAATGCGTTACGCACTGTCCCTGTCTCTTGACGGGACTGCAAGGAGAGACTCTCGTCCGCTTACGGACCTACTCCGTGGGTAACCATTGAGCAGGTCGTAACCATTAAAACTATTAAAAAATTAGATACCGTTTGATCATCCTTAATTTCGCATTACTATGATTGTTTCTGATAGCAACTTACACACGGGGGTCACTGACAGTTTTGAGAATAGGACATTTGGAGAAGGAGGCGGTGAAAAATATATTTTTTTTTGTATCAGAAACCCATTGTGCGTCTGCAGATGTGGCAATTAGATCTCGCCGGAAGATCGGAAGCAGAAATGGTTAACGTACCGTACATACCTAATAATTTACCGCATTTGTATAGTTGAATAAATTTAATAAAGCCTTAATTAATATTATAGACTATTTTTTATTTATTTTAAAGAAAATAGAAAGTGCGTTTTAGGATATATCAATACAATAAATGCCGAAGGCCATTTAAAAGTTTTCACTTATGATTAAAAAAACGATGTGATAAAAAATCAATAAATATGTGATATACTAGGCAATGCTTAAGAAATAATAGTTTGTCAGCATACGTTTTAACTGAGTGGTTGATGTATTGAACAAATCGACAGCTAATAGGTTCTTCACTATATCATTAAAGCGTCTACTC
The DNA here is from genome assembly GCA_918026875.4 of Diatraea saccharalis. Taxonomy (NCBI): domain Eukaryota; kingdom Metazoa; phylum Arthropoda; class Insecta; order Lepidoptera; family Crambidae; genus Diatraea; species Diatraea saccharalis. Next base: position 34,064,817 of record OU893332.1, read on the forward strand.
GCTCACATCGTGTAAAAATTTAATCTATAATTGATTTTGCATAATGGGATATGGAAGTTGCAATGTCTTCTTCCTCTGCCACCACCATACGGAACACGCAAACCAATGCGCTCCAATAGCCCTTCGCAATATTCAGCAAAAAGGTGAGATCGGCAATGTTTCTTCTCTCACTAAGCGGAAAGATATGGATCAATTTAATCAGGGCTAAAAGTTTTAGTCCTATATTGCAGGTAACGCAAGAAACTATTTTGTATTTTTTCAATATGTATAATATAGACATTATAGGATGGATGGGATAAATGTGTAAACCACGCGAGCAAAGCCGCTGGCAGATAGCTAGTTCTTTGATATTACACTAGCTAGACTAGACTCGACCAACTCGAATTTGTTGATTTTTCAATGTGTTTCGATCCGTTATCTTTAAATAGAAAGAGAATTGTACACTATAAAAAAAACTTTGTGTTAAGAAGTATACTTGTGTTAAGAAGAAGCCCTTTCATTTGATACCCTACACGGAATGATTGAATGATATATTTTATTAGTTTACTTTTACTTACGTCTCTAGAGGGCGCTGATAATACGTTATTTGTCCAGTTACGATGAATAGTTTCGAAGTTACAAACAGATGAATATAACATGAACATTCAAAATCATAACCCCCCTTTACGCTCGTCGAAGTCGGGTAAATAACAATTCATGCCACTCTTTATTAACTCAAACCTTTTTATGTCAATTAAGTAATATTAATTATGTTTGTTTCATTAAAAATAGGCAAAGGTCAGGTGAACAGACGTATTCATGTGAAAGGTATAACGAAAATGAAAAGATGGGAGAGGTGCTCGCGGTCTCGTGTAATTTATACGATGCGATATTAATAAAATATTTACGTTTTAAGCTCGTTATAAGGTAAAACGTCAGAGTAAAGAATGGAAATAAATAAAGAAGTAAGTATATAGAACAATATTTTCTTGTATACTACTTATTGTATTGTACATGTATGCTACCATTTCTGGGTTGTTCCGTATTCGTCCTATGACGTCTCAACCTATGCATTATAATAATATCATAATATTCGGCAATGTAAGTTTTCCTTACTACAATATATTTAATTTTTAATTCTTTTTTATCAAGTTAACATTCCTAGCTGTTGAATTAAGAAAAATATTAGTAGGTTAAGTTAATAATAATACTAGTTTAAGAGGAGTAAAGAAATGGGCTGAGACATCATAGGATGAATACGGAACAACCCCTATATCTGTCTTGATTGTAGTATATAATAAAGTTTTATTCTTCCAAACAGTTACCTACATATCCCTCTATGAGATTCATTATATCATGCAACTTTTACGAACTACATATGTGGAACATTATCATAATATAATAAGGTGAAAATAGAACACCATTAATCGTTTATTAAAGAGTAAGTACAGTTTATGCAGTGATAATTTAAATGGCATATATTTTATAATTCATACTTATAATATCTTTGAACAAAGGAAATATTGATCTAGATATAAACTAAGTAACGTCGTTTGCCATTACACAGGAATTAATTATTGCAAAATCAAGATGGGACCAGGCGGCGTTTTCGTAAATACAATTTGACTAAACCTGTCTCGTGGGAATATAATTAGAAACAAAATATCCCTTTGTTCTATGTAACACCTACGCTTTCGAAGTGTTATATTTCATACTTGTGCATAAATACCTGTATGTATTATATAATTCATATGGATGAAACATCAATCCATATATGATGCTGATTTTATAGTAAGAATCGATTGTTCTATCGCGGTAACATCTGTTCACTGAGATCTAAAAATAAATCTTATTATTAACCTGCGGTTTATAAATTAGTCCCCCCCTAACATGCACTCGAATAACGGGGTAGTTTATACAAAGTGATATTTTTCATCAATATTTACTGACCTGCAGATACTACCACCTGACCTGACCTTTCTCAAAGTAGCCTATCTTCCAGAAATAGTGATCGCGCAAATATCCCTACCTACTATAAAAGTTAACAATGTTCCATGATCCATTAAACTTATGACACATTCTACGTCAGCTCGAGTTGTACCGTAAATAAAGTATGCATGCCACCGCCGACCAGTTAACGTTGAGCTGTTGTGGGTCAATGAGCCCTCCCCGATATCTTTAAATAGATAGTAACAAACTAACGATACGACACGACAGAGTGTTGTTCCTTACACATATTACCAAGGTTCGGTTGCTTATGAAAAGTTTGCGTTATCGAACCAGGACCAAAAATAATTGTAAATGCTTCGTTGAAAGAAAAACAATATATATACCTATATCGTTTACAATATGAGGAAAAACAATTCATCTATAAATCAAAGACGACACCTTAGGATACAGTTCAGGAAGCGATATTTGGTGACATCGTATCTGAAATTACTCCGTATATAATTACTCGTATAATGAGACGAGTCAAACTGTAAACATGTCAGATCAAGTTTTGTAGGTACATAGTACAATATAAATTCAATTCGTATCCGATAATTGGTGAGCTATTTATTGCCGCACGAACAAAGTAATCTCGCTGCTTGTTTTGATTACTCGATAAAAAATGTACCTCCGCTTACCTTCCCAAATACGCAAACGAAACCGTATCGCGAGTAAAGACACGCTCGATTGATTTCATACATTTCTATAACAAAAAACTAATGCAGTTATAAAAAAATTGTGTTCAAAAGAATATATCAAAACCTATTCTTGTTTAAATATTTCTAGTCGTGAAGTCGATCCCAAAAACCTATTTACGATCATCTTTGACGCTAAGAAATGCGCTACTCACACTAACTTCACGGCCCTCCCCCCTTTTACAGGGCCAGTCCCACCGCGAGTTGTGGGAAAGGCTCAGGAACATTCGAGTCTAACCCTCCAGACAGGACGAGGGGCATGTAATCCGCCAGACTACCCCTCGTCAAGAGCGAGAGATGCGCAACTGAGCATCTCCCATCCTAGCCCGTTTTCTCTTAGGCTGAACCCTCATAAATTCATGAATCCCCCTCCCCAATAACCCCAGATACCATCGATGTCCGTGGGCATCGATGTGGTGGGCCGTGGGGTGCCGGCCTAAGAGTAGCACCCCCCCATATCTTCCCGTGGGTGTCGTAGGAGCCGACTGAGGGATTATACGGAAGGCGGGCAGCAGCGCCTCCCGGTATCACCTACCACCACCTACTGCGATCCCCAAGTCGCCTGCCAAGCGTGGGGATTATGGCAACCCCCCCCCCTCATGATGGACGACAATGTTGTATGGCCCCCAGTCCCCGACAGCTCCTCTATTCCTGTCTCTGGTAGCGGGACAGGTAACGGAGGGGCAGGGGGTGCTAAGAATCCCCGGCAGATTCGGCGCTACCAACACAAATGGACTCTGGCCCTGGCAACATACAATGTCCGCACACTGAGGACTGACGTGAAGTTATTAGAGCTGGAGGAAGAATTAAGCAAGTTGCGATGGGACATAGTGGGATTATCCGAAATCCGAAGAGAGGGCCAGGATACGGTAATCCTTGAGTCCGGTAACATGCTCTTCTTCCGGGAAGGAGATCAAAAATCTCAAGGTGGTGTTGGGTTTCTCGTCCACAAGTCCCTCGTGAACAACGTGGTGGAGATCGATAGTGTGTCGAGCAGAGTGGCGTACCTTATACTCAGAATTACCGAAAGGTATTCGCTGAAGGTCATACAGGTTTACGCCCCGACCTCTTCACACTCCGACGATGAGGTAGAGGCTATGTATGAGGAGATTTCTGAAGCCATACATACGACTAATACCTACTTCACCGTTGTAATGGGGGACTTTAACGCGAAGCTGGGCGCTTCGAACGGCGATGAGTTGAGGGTGGGTCGATTTGGGTATGGGCGGCGCAACCACCGGGGCCAGAAGCTGGTCGATTTCATGGAGAAGGAGGGACTCTTTGCGATGAACTCCTTCTTCCAGAAGAGACCCTCCAGGAAGTGGACCTGGATGAGCCCTGATGGTTCGACAAAAAATGAGATCGACTTCATCATGACAACCAGAAAGCACATATTCAATGATGTCTCCGTGATCAGCAGGGTGAAAACCGGTAGCGATCACCGAATCGTTAGAGGCACATTGAATATCAATGTTAAGCTCGAAAGATCACGTCTGATGAAGTCTACGCTCCGTCCTAGTGCTGCTCATATCGTGGACCCCGAAGCCTTCCAACTCCAACTACACAATCGCTTTCAGTGTCTAGCTGAATGCGAGTCTGTGGACGAAATAAACAACGGGTTTGTAGAAACAGTCCAAGCTGTGGGGTCTAAGTTCTATAAGGCCCCGCGCCGTATTAAATCTCAAAAGCTCTCAGACGAAACGCTCAAGTTGATGGCGGACCGGAGGGATATGAGACTGCAATCTTCAACCGATATGTCGGAATATGGTCGACTTAACAGACGAATTTCCAAATCGATGCGACGCGATCTGCGCTCCTATAATACTACACGTATTAGGGAGGCAATAGAGCGGAACCAAGGCTCCAAAGTGTTTGCACGAAATTTGTCTGCTGGGTCGAGTCAGATGACGAAGCTGAAGATCGACGACGGCAGGATCGTATCTTCAAAACCGGAGATTCTGATTGAGCTTGAGAGGTTTTATGGACAGTTGTACACATCATCACAACAACCCGTTGAAAGCAATGCTCAGGACACCAGAGCAAAGCTGACCCGACATCACACCGAGGATATCCCAGACATCAGCCTGTACGAGATTAGAATGGCACTCAAACAGCTCAAGAACAACAAGGCACCGGGGGATGACGGAATCACTACTGAACTTTTGCGAGCGGGTGGAAAACCGGTACTCTTAGTCCTCCAGAAATTGTTCAATTCCGTCATTCTCGAGGGTACGACGCCAGAAGCGTGGCACAGAAGCGTGGTTGTGCTCTTCTTCAAAAAAGGTGACAAGACCTTGTTGAAGAATTATAGACCAATCTCGCTTCTGAGCCACGTTTATAAGCTGTTTTCGAGGGTCATTACGAATCGTCTCGAACGCCGGTTTGATGACTTCCAGCCTCCCGAACAAGCCGGTTTCCGAAAAGGCTTTAGCACCATAGACCACATACATACGCTGCGGCAGATTATACAGAAGACCGAGGAGTATAATCTGCCACTTTGCTTAGCGTTTGTGGACTATGAGAAAGCCTTCGATTCAATCGAAACCTGGGCAGTACTGCAGTCCCTCCAGCGATGCCAAATCGACTACAGGTACGTCGAAGTGTTGAAGCGTTTGTATAGCAACGCCACAATGTCGATTCGCTACCAGGAAGAGAGCACGAAACCAATCCAATTGCGCAGAGGCGTGAGACAGGGAGATGTCATTTCTCCGAAACTGTTCACGAATGCATTGGAGGACGTCTTCAAGCTCTTGGAATGGGACGAATACGGCATCAACATCAATGGCGAATACATCACTCACCTTCGTTTCGCCGATGATATAGTCATCTTGGCAAGATCGATGGAGCACATCAGTACAATGCTCAGCGACCTGAGTATCGTTTCCAAACAGGTGGGTCTTAAAATGAACATGAACAAGACGAAAATCATGTCGAATGTCCATGTTGCACCCGTACCGGTGGTCATTGGAACTGATACTCTCGAAGTTGTCGATCACTACGTGTACCTTGGACAGACAATCCAGTTAGGTAGATCCAATTTCGACAAAGAGGTCGCTCGAAGAATCCAACTCGGCTGGGCAGCGTTCGGGAAGCTACGCGATATCTTCACGTCCAAATTACCACAGTGCCTAAAGACGAAGGTGTATAACCAGTGTGTGTTGCCAGTGATGACCTATGGCACTGAAACGTGGTCCTTAACTGCTGGCCTCTTAGAGAAGCTCAGAGTCGCTCAGCGAGGCATGGAGAGAGCTATGTTAGGGGTTTCTTTGCGCGATAGGATCCGAAACGTGGATATTCGCCAAAGAACTAGAGTGACCGACATAGCTCGCAAAGTTTGTAAGCTGAAGTGGCAGTGGGCAGGCCACATCGCTCGACGAACCGATAACCGATGGGGACGAAAGGTTCTCGAGTGGAGACCACGAACCGGAAGACGCAGCGTGGGTCGACCCCCGACTAGATGGACGGACGACATCGTCCGAGTCGCGGGCGGCCACTGGATGCAGCTGGCGCAATGTCGTCCGTCGTGGCGTTAAAAGGGGGAGGCCTATGTTCAGCAGTGGACGTCTTCCGGCAGATGATGATGACCATCGATGTCCAGCCCGACGAAAGCCAGGCCGGTCATCGGTTCACCGTCCCTTAGTCGCAGCTCCGGTCTCGACGCCGCCCGAAGTGCGAGATGGGAAATTTCCTCTCCTGCTTGCGCAGGCCGACTCCCCAGTTTCCCTTACTACCAACCCTCCGAGACCCCCAGCCTACCAAAGACAACAAAAGAATGATATTGGTTTATAAAGTGGTAACTTCGTGCAACCTTGCCTTAAAACGACTGTCGTATATAACAAATTTGATAACACCGCGGTTTGGTGATACTTAAAGACAACCATATCACTATTAGATCACTGTGTCAGTAAGCGTTCCGTCGTTTCGGTTACAGCTTTCTGGGTGTTGTCAACAGGCCTGAGAGGGCCCATCGTGGGAGACCGAGTCCCGAACAGTCTAACACGATCTCATGGCAACCGCCACAACAATCGAGCGAGAGCAATATGAAGAAGACTTAACTTATTTAAAATAAGGTCATCCAATCTACATCAGTTATATTGCTGTCACAAGTTTCTTCTCAACCGGTCCCAAATGAAAAAATGGTCTCTCTTTAACAGATGAAATCGTGTGAACCATCCAATCGCTCAATGTGTCATCGCCCTATCGGTGGGTGGACTGGTGGGTTGCTCTATATATATGTCTGCTAGTGAGGTTCAGCACATCGATAGGCTATTTATACTGCATTATTGATCGCATATACACACTCTTCGTTACTAATAGGATATAAACGTAATCCTTGGATAGGTAGGCGTGCAATATAATGATCATATAACAAACGACAATGAGAAGTAGAAAGTTTCAACGAATTAAAAGATATCATCACACCCTTGAACGTCGTTCGGATGCTAAATAGACCTTGTACAGTGCAAATCTGAAACAAAAGGGTAAATAAGTGTAAATAATGTTATTATTATATAAACATGTAACATTCTCTAAATTCTTAATTCAAAGCAACATAGAAATAATCTCAATGAAGTTAAATATTCAGATTTTCTTGTGAATTAAACTAACTAAAGAGATAAGCTGAATTCTCAGAAAACATCTAAAGTTTCAAAACAGTTTTCTATAATAACAACACAGCTTCATGACCACTGCACACCACTCTACATGACATGAAAACTGCTTTATCTACGTGGATCCCGAAAATTCGAATTGATTTCATTTATTCTAACAATTATAAGGAAGTTAAATGACGTTTACAAAGGCATTGAATGGGCGAACCCTTGCTTATTAAGGCAAGTCTCCAGTCAATTGGTTCCAACTGTGTCTGCATATTATTCAATCGGTATAACCCATGTGTCAATTAAATAATCAAATAAAACTTAACAGTTTACAGTTGCTTATACGATTGAAAATCTAATAGATTAACATAGTTTGCTTATTCCTATGATTATTACTTATTATAATAGGAGAACTATAGTTTTGATGTGGTTTTGATCAATCAGGGTTTTAACCATTCAAACGAGCCAGTGATCAATCGAGGCGTTAAGGATTTACGAGTTACGTAATGTCTAATATTAATAGCTCCGTATGATTTATAATTATGCGGCAATCAAATTATACATTGTCGTCCACAAAGCGATCAATAAAACGATGGCCGAGTATAATATTATTACCTATAGTTATAGGTGGGACTAACGAATTTAAAAAATTAGCTTAAAACTATAGATACAATATTTTCACCAAGAATATTTCTCAATATACCTTTGTGCGAAGTTTATCAAATATAATCAGTATAGATACACTTAGTTTAGTCAAAAGGTTTTATTAAAATTAAGGAAAAAAATAAAAACACGTTTTTAAAGTTCCATGGGTGAATAAAAATATATGAGGGGTAAAATGTTCTAGTTGCCAAATATAGCCCACACCTTTAATATTTATTGAGGTAACTGTGTATACTTATCTAAACCAAATTTTTTAATATTAAAGTTCACTCGTGAAATTAGAGAATTCAGTAATTTACTTTCAAGATTCGACTGGGGTTGTGATACATTCTGCTATTGTTACTCGCGATGTATACGGCGCACTAGTCTTTAAGGTTACAATTCTGTAGATAGGTATTTCCAACCATGTCAAGACTTTAAATGTTTGTAAATCCTTATTTCTTGTGTTTTAGACTCTAGATTCTTGTATTCTGAGCCTGTTCACTGAATTATTTTTTTGCCATGATTTTTTATTTTTATTTGAAACGGGACGAGTAATCCCTGTTAATTAATTTAGGGCCTCTGTAGAAAGATCAAAAATATACACAACGGACCTCTGCGAAATGATATTTTAAAATATGCTAATTTAAATAAAATACAATAATATCTAGCAACGGACACGAAACATTTTCATGAAACATCAGAAATATTATTTTACAACCGTTTGCGGTTTTCAAACTTTTTTCTTTGTATGAAAATATAGTCGCACGCACCATGCGTCCCTTGCCTTTTATATTAGGTCCTTACATATGAAATGGTGTTTAGTATGGGACGAACAAAAGGTCGAATATTTTTTAATATAGTATATTTATTATGCACTTTTGCCATCTCATTGGTAGTTTATTGATTTATTACTCTTCTAATTTGGTAGCCGTCTGTTGTGCAGTGTGTGGTCTAGCGTTGTCGTGAAGAAGCGCAGAGCGATTGACCAGCCTCGGTTGTTTAATAGTTAGTTTTTCCATCATGGTTTGCGATTGCTGCCAATAGACGTCTGCCGTAATCCTCTGGCCAGATTTGAGAAAACTGTAATGAACGACACCGGCAGTAATCCACCAAAAAAATTGACCCCAAAAAAGTTACTTGTTAAGTAATGTAACGCAGCAGTCGAAGCGCGTTTGCCGGTTTGCTTCACTCAATTCGTGAGGTAGCCACCTTTCAAGGTTTTTAATCTTCCCAATTTGCTTCAAGTGGATTAAAACAGTTTTATCATTAACACCGCAACTGTCAGCTAACTCGGACGTAGTTTGCGATGGATTCGCTTCCACAATAGGGATACATAAATAGGATATAGGCTTACATAAACAAACAAATGAAAAAAAGCAAATGAATGCCTATCTGTAAAACTTTTTGTAATATAACACGTATTCGACCTAACTGACAATAACAAGACATGGCAATACAAATAACGTATGCGTTAAAAATCTCTTTACAAACCTAATTTTATGATAAACGTGTGTTCGGAATGGTTTGCCGCGGTGCGGTGCGGTGCGATGCCGGGCGGTGCGGAGGGACCCGGAGGGAGCCCAACCCTCGGTCGTTGTCTAACATTTTAAAATTACTTCTGATCCGGTTTCGTGTTAAATTAAACTTTGCCATTTCATGCTTTACTCTTCGTGAGCCCATGAGGTGAACAAGAGCTTTTACTGTAACTGCTAATAATGAGTAGGTAATAATGTCCATATGCTGTTGAATCGAATATCTGGTTATATTTTTTTAAATTTAAAGGTATAAAATAAAATTGTTTTATCTTCCAATGAATGTTAGTATGTTTTAACAATTTCAAGTTAAATTGGGCCTTCTTATCAATTTCCGATTGAGATCAAAGTATAACATTCTTAGTTTAATAACATTAATTATAAAAATCGATGTCGTGACTGATCAAAAATGCGTCAATTTTTAATGATAATATATATTTATAAAAAAAATTACGTGCATACATAAACGAAAATATAAATATACCTTAAATACAACTTTCCCCCAAAAAGATAAATTATCAGAATTTCGCTATTTATTACTTAACGGATCTTTATTAGAAAACAAAACGTTAGTTAAATATAACTAGTTTAAGTATATCAAATGCAGAAACAAAAGAGTTTCCCAAACTTTATAACTGAATTCACAACATTTCCGAGTGACTAATGTAGTTTCTATGTCGACAGTTAGTTGAATTATGGTGAAGGCATGCCCGAGTCAGTCGGTGTGGTCTGGTCAGTCAGCACCTGGCAATGGATGGCCTGGTGAAGCACACCTAAAATTAACAATTGCATCAACGGGATGCTCGCTGGCCGATGTTGTTTAATTCCTACTAGTTGTTAAACTTCTCCCGTGAAGTCGAAAAAAATACATTTTTTACAATTTTTAACTTGTTCGAATTTACATAAGGAATAGATAACATTTTGAAATTAAATAAAAGAGCTTTTTCGTGATAAAGTGTAGTGTATCATGTTACAACAGACCAACAACGAAGGTGACCTTTTGTGTTTTATTTCAAAGTAGGAAAAGTATACAATTGAACAAACTGATTTATTCATATTTAAAATGGTTGCCTCTAAGGTTTATATTCTTTAAAATCAGTGCTAGCCAATTTGTGGAACAGTTTTATTAATCTGATATTATTTTATATATCAGAAACATGATTTTATAAGACTGTAAGAGCTTCTTGAGCGGATAATAATCGCAGGCCATTATTATTTTTTTTTTGTTTGATATGGGGAAAAAACTTCAAAGGTTTAAACTTAAAAAAAGAAATTGTGTTATTAATTTGAGTGGCACATTTCAGTTGCACCACTTAACAGTAGTATGTAAAAACTTAAAGGCAAGCCTCGGATTAGAGGTTGTTAGTAATTAGCCCTTAGCGTGTTAATTTAACACACTAATCGTACTTAGTCCTTAACGCTGTTAAGTATGTACACGTTTAGCGTGTTAACGCGCAACGATCATTGCCGCCCGAGGGCGGGCAGTATATCGAACGCTAATGGACGCGGAAACGATTTATTCTCGCAGCACGTTTAATACAATCGCGCGCGAAGCATCAACGTGAAAGTACGAATGTTAATGGATGCGTTCATGATTTATTCTCTTTGCATGTTAAATATGGATCGTGTATTATTAATATAATTTAGCTAGATGATATTAATTTTTAATTTTTTAGATCAAATGGCAAAATATATATTAAGTAAAATGTTAAAAGTTGTAATTGTAAAAATTATATATTTTTTTTTACATTAGTTATTATGATAAGAACGCGTTTATATAAAAGATCATAATGTTAATAAATATAAGGTCAAATTTTAGTGGAGTCATGTAATAAATACGTGTAGGTAACAAATGTACATAGTTCGTTTACTTTTATTTCACATGTATTAGAATAAAATATTAATTATTTATTGTTTACTATAGCACGCGCAGATTTAATGTACTCCTCGATTTGATGCGTCTGTCGCGCACCCTTTTTATTGTGTACTTAGTGCGTTAATAAATTAACGCATTAATTAGCATGCAAATTTTTCTTAGCGTTACGTCGTCAGCGTGTTAATGTATTTTAGTCGTTTTATATCACACGTTTCGTTACGGTATGAAACAAGTGCAAACAAACATGCGTCATTTAGTAGTAGTAGTTCTATTGAATGCAAAGGGATCTTATTCCATACAACCTAGTCATACCATAAAACGTACGTCTTTGAAGTTTTTGGGCAAACGAAAAAAGGTGGTCCATCGTCCCACCCATGGAACACTTCGCTTGTTTAAGACCACCATACCAGAGTGGTTCGCACATCGACGTCAAGGTATCACCGACTCTGGAGACACAGGCTCGATTCGTAGTCGGTTCAGTGTAGAATATGTACTTTTATATGTAGTGCCTTCGTTGTCTCAGATACTCGATAATACTTGGTTTGTATTTTCTAAAACGATATTAAGACCATATCCTGCTTCGATCAGGTGGAAAGAGAATAACAAAAGATAAATGTGTCACAGACGTTACACCGACGTTGCGTGTAATGCTATGCCACTTCATGTGTAAATTTGTTAAGTTTCTTAGTCGAAAATCTGAAGGAAACTTTGTAATCTTATATGGGACACCGAGTACGGATCGAATGATAGCCACATATCCAGGGACGACAGATATCATTGTGTAGGAGAAAATATTAACATTAAAATAATTAGTTCCTGCACCTCAAAGTATACATAACGTAAATACGTACGTAACCCCTATAGGATCACTCGTTTAGTTATTTTTTTAATTTGAATTTCTCTTTCGTCACTTTTCCTTATAATTGCTGTTGCTGTCTGTCTTGTTTGTACTTTTTTTAACATACATTTTTCTTGCTAATTTATCTGTGTAATTTAAAACTACTGTCCACAAGCTCCTCTGCCAACTACAACTCGATTATCTGTACGTCCATCTGTCACAGCTCGTTTTGTCTGTAAGTACAGGGCCGATAGAGTTGCAGTTTGTTACACTATACAAGTTGGTGACCAGAGCTTGTTCATGCAACATAAATATATTACAGGTCTGTGATTTATGGGGTGAACTGAGGTGTAATTTATAAAAAAAAAACTATGGTAAACTATGTTGTTATATATTAATGAGTGTTATGTTGAAAATCTCAAATATATTTTATTATGATGTCAAATTTTGACGTTATTAAAGAAAATAGACGATATTAGACCACAGGCCCGGCCCATTATTAAAAATATTAATTAAATTATTATTATTATTAAACTTGCGCTTTAAATTTTAACAAAAAAAAGGAAGTTACATATTTATCTGGTTATTTTACTCTTATATTATAGACAATTCTTTTGTGTCTGTCATAAAATGCCTATAAGTATGAAAATTTATTTTCGTTAATTTTCGAAAGTTGAAAGTTCAGAAGATCAGTGTTAAAAGTAATCATCAAATTGTTTGACATCGACACCTCCGAAAAGACAAGCTTTATTTTTTAAACTCTGAAAATGAGAAATTGTTTGCAATTTAAAATGTATTATTCTATCCCCCATGCATCCAACGTAGTCAACGTTGGATGCAGTTCAATGAAAATTAAGTGAAATGATACGTTGTCTCAAGGAATACCGGTACACCGCTAGTAGTAGTCAGTTACGCGTACACCTCAACTACTCAACTGCCCTGTCATAGATTTGAAGAATAAAGCGACAACCCTTACTGCCTTTGCAGTCCGGAACAACTCTCGAATCAAGTTCTTTAACATACGAGTATAAACTGACTAAACTCGATCACACGGGCCGCCGCCGCCAGCGGCGCTTCATCTCCGTGCGGTCACTTTGACCTCCCACCCTGTCCCATATCATTCCGCCCCGTCCTACTGCGTCCCATAAAGTCCAAATACACAGTTTTGAATTATACAATCTCAAGAAACTCTTGATCACCAAAACAGTGTTTAATCAAACACACTCCAATAGTTGTTTGATGATATAATTATCTGACGAATAATGAATAAATATAAACCACATACCTACATTGCTCACATTCCAAGTATTTAAAGCCTGTCTGTGAGGGAATTATAAAAACGAATTTTAGTGTAGGCCCTTGTAAAAATATAAATTAATACTATGGTAAAAATAGAAGACCTACGCCATCAATTGGTAAATATACAGTAGTATATCTCGTTTCGGCATTAATCCAGCAAGGCTACTATTTTCTCCCAGTTTTACCTATTTCACATAGAGAAGTAAAACGCTAGAGAATATTCAAATTACAATTTTGTCGTTATTCAATTAACAAGCTGCGTCATTATTCATGAATAAATTATATCATTATGTACGAGTACAATAATATAATAATGAACAGTTAATTCAACTGTGCTATTTAATGTACCCACAATATCCATACTAAAAGAAAATGGACAGAATAAAGTAGACTATCTGCAGAAGCAGCAGTGCATTATAGCATTAACTTAGTCGACGCTTAGACTTACTCGAGGTGGCAGACCATCGTTTTGTACGTTTTTCTTTCGTTTCCATTTTATACTGCAGAATTTATTATATATTTGAGCAATCTAGATTACACATGCTTTATTGCTTTATTAAATAAACTATCAAATGCATAGTCAAATTAGTTAATGTGTTCCATTAATTATATGTGGTCTCAAAACAATCTAATGTAACAATTATTGAATAAAATACATTATTATTATTATTATGTATCGCTAGTTACGGCTTGCATATAATATGATACAATAAAGATTTATCAGTGAAAGCCCAATGGTCCTAAATTGAATTAGTATTTTTAAAAAATTTCACAGTTCTTAAATAGGTATTTTGTATACAAACAAAACTTGGTTAGAAATTTAAAAACAAAAAATCGTCTTGATTTCAACTTGTAACGCTTTTAACGAATATTGTTTTTGAGGAGATTTAAGTCGGCAGTTTTTTCAAAAACAACAGCAAATGTAATTGAGTCGTAAATACTACGGAAAATAAAACATGTTCCACACTTTAAGGGCGGGTCCGACTCACACGTGACCACTGAAGAGGTCAAATAATATAAAATTAATACAAATTAAATCCGATATGACTTTGACAAAGATTTTGCTAAATAATTGATCCCTTTCTTTCAAACTATATATTAAATAATATTTATTTTACTCGTAATATAACTTTATTGCAAGTAGTAAACAAGTTCATAAAATTGTTCGATAGTGTACTTCATAAAGTAGATTTATCCTGATCTTTAATTAAGACTAATAAAAAAACTGAAACATTCAAGACTAAAAATTATTCTTATTACAAAATGCTTAAAAAATCCACTAGGTCCCTGGCATTTTGTATTAAGAATAATTTTCAGTATGGCATTGTGAATGTAAAATTAATAAAAATATAATATACATGACTAATTTTAACTACTGAGACATTGGATTCAATTTACGTCAACTATGATAATTATTGTGGGAATACGGTGATAATTGGCCATGGTCACCATGGTAACCATGCCCTCTATCATTGGACATTCGGCAGTCGGGATTTTGTGCCTCATGGAATGTTCCGTTTCCCGTGTGAATTCCAGTAAATTGTTCCTTAACAGATACCCCTCCCTGTGGGTCGAATGAATGGCAACCTTCAAGTTTGTTGACTGTCATTATTGAGATTTCATTATTAACTTGTTGGAGAGGCATATCCTTGGGTTACTTGTTGTAAGTGAAACATTTCAATATATCTTATGTACGAGTAATATCGTATCTAGAGAAGGGCGAGTTGAACTATATATAGCAAAATAATTTTATTCAAGTTCAATATTTAAATTAATATCATAAAGGGGAAAGATTCGACTATTTGTTTACATCTAATAGGCTCTGAAACTTCTGGACCGTCACCTGCGGGAAGTTACACCATACGTGGATGACATTGGCTTTATATTACGCGTGCGAAATCGCGGGAAGACAGCTAGTCGGTTATAAAACAAACATATAATTGATGTTATGAACTATTAAAATCCAGCTTTGCTTACGAAATGGACTTTCATGAAATGTTAATACAATAAATAATGATTGAAACGGATACTGCCTACGGGGTAAGCTTAACATTGCCACCAACGATATTCTGGGGATTACAAAGTAAAACGTTTAAATTTTCGGATATATTCTGAAAGTATTTTTATAAGGTAGCAGTTTATTTATAACTAACACTTAAATCGTCTGTTTTTCACGAATATTACATACTAAATAAATTGTTTAATTTTTTAATAAACAATTTTTTTTATGACTTGAATCATCTTGACTTAGACATTTTGATAAATCTTGAGGGTACGGAGCGTTAGTTTTTCGCTCACGTTTTTTTATACCTATCTACATATTTTTAAAGCATCTCTAATCACCGAACATTGTAAATATTGAACTGTTATAGCGTGCCTTATCGCATCGTCTGGTTTCACCACAAAGCGTTAAGTGTATAGCCGTCTGTAACTAACCGTCTGTTTTAGTTGTCAACTCAACCACTAATTAGCGATGCTTTAAGTTTATTAACAAGTATAACTCGATATAAGAACCCTCACGAACAAGATCAACGGTGTTATGCCTTCATTAGATTTCATCGATTCATTTAGTAATAGTGACAAACTACTGATCTGTTATGGAAATGCATTCATTGTATTGTTTATTTATATGCGTATTTTGATGACGTTATTATGGGTTCATAACAGATGTACTGTTTATTATATTTTTTGATTAGAGAGTCCGTCGGTCTATGGATTTGATGATATACGCGTTGATAGAATGATTCATTCAAAAGTTCCAATATATAAGTTTTAAATAAATTGGAAAATAATAAATTGTAAGTTTTCTTTACATTTCACATAGTGTATGTTTCATTAGTAAAATGGAACTTTACAATTTGAAACTACGATGTGTATTTTTTAAATATCTATAAAATTTATAAGCAAAGGTGTTTAGATAAAGGGATTGAATCGTTTCAGCCAAAGTGAAACTCTTTTATTCGATCCATAACCAGTTGCCGCGCGCTCGATCGGAACCAACACCATTCGCACTGTTATGTACTGAAAAGCTATTTCTTTTCCATTAAGAACTGTTTTTCATGCAGTTTATTGTTTAATCTTCTTAGTAGATCAGTGATTTTATAAATTTCTCATTATTATCCATATCTATTAGACTAGGTTCTTGCATATTCGATACTATATTCGCTGCAAACAAACAAACACACAAACAATCAAATCTTTCCTCTTTATAATATTAGTATAGATTAGTACGAGACTTATTCTTCATGTGCGTCCGTCATACAAATCTCTAGTCGCTAATATTCTGTCTGTTACCGTAAATTAAATCCTCATCTTCATTACTCTCTTTATTTTAACCTACGAACATCAAAGACAAAATAGAAGAAATATAATTGTTGTCTCTTATGATATACCTACCCTACCCGGAGGTTGATCACTGACTATTGTCGATATCAACTTGCAGTTTGTTAATTGCTATTGAAAAAACATGGCAATGTTAATTAAATTTATATTATTAAATTATATTTTTAAATATAAAATTCCTAAAACTATTACCTGCGTAAATATATCCTAATATGAAGATAATAACCTAATATTGTAATTAAATAAAATTATATTATAGTAAACGATAACAAACCATTATCAATAAAACTGTGCACTGATAACATTTTTCCTGTACTTGGAACAGTTTCTAGTCCATTCGACGTTCTTCAACTACAATCGTCGTCGAATTCCATCTTTTTAATCAATAATTATTATAACTGTGTGTATGTTTGTTTCAGATGCGTTGCTGCGTGGCGGCGCTTTGGTTGTCGGCGCTGACGACATTAGCGGCCGCTGCCGGGGACCTCGCCCCCGCCCCCGCCCAGGTACGCGCCTACCTTACTCAGATTATGTGAACAAACACTTTATAATTAATTCTGTCCTTCCTACTGTGGATTTGCTAACCACTGACATAGTTTGCTCACGAGTGCTTGTAACAGCAAAGAATGAGTAAAAGATATTACGTTTCATTACATAAACTCCTATGTATATGTCAAGCGAAACAAACAAAATGGGTCTACATGCGCATCTGTAAGCATCACGGCTTGTTTATTCGATCATTGTATAACTATAGGTGTACTTGTACTGTAACGTTTTGGTATGCATTACTTAGTGGCAGTATTATATTTCGGTAACGAGGTAAAGTCCAGTTCGAAAACATGACGCGACGAACGCCGCAAACGAAACATTTTCGGCAAAGCCGCCGCTACAGCGGCTTTTGAAAAACTTTGTTGACAAACATTTGTAAAGTTTGAAGAATACTTTGGGCACGAGGTATCCGGTCCACCTTTTTTAAAGTACTTTAACTAATAAGTAACTTTAAATACTACTTAGAAATGTTAATCTAGTGAAATTTTTAAAGTATTATATAAATTGCTGATTTCTGCGTCTTCGCCCTAGCTTATGTCGTCCGCATATAATATACTCGTATTTTCCCTTGGGTAAAGAATTTTTAAAATTGGTCCAGTAGTTATGGTACCTATTCTACGCAAACAACCAATCAAATCTTTATTCTTAAATGTCAGGAGACTTTATATTTTTTCTGATATTTAACAATACATTTATATCGAAGTTATAATAGTTTCTTACTACACTTAAAAACAAAGAAAAATAATAAAATAATTCTCAGTTGATCGGTAAAATCTTATTTTCATTATGTGACATGACGCGCGGACGGACGGCGGATTTTAACTAAACGTAAAACAAAATGAGATAATGTATAATTCAGCAGTGGGTCGGTCAATCAAACGTTGATAATAATACAAGATAATAGAATGTCGGATTTTCAAATCTTCATTGCAATATGAACAGCCACCGAGCTCAGTACACCTCGATAACTTTCCAATTTTATGTAGAGCTAAGTGCGTCCCTGCCTCGCAATATTATCTTAGACTTTGTGTCCGACGTCGCAAATATTTTGACTCGATATTGCTTCCGTGACAAGGACGCCTCTTGTTTGCTCATTATTTGGAAGTAATATTATTTTTAGGTAAAACAAAAAAAAATACTACCTATATTTGAGGAATTTCACATTCACAGTGCTAATTGGTATAAATACATTTTGAATGGAGTTTCAATAGTGAAGGCGTTCGTGTGGTCTATCACCAACGCGCTAGACCAACCACCTAAAGAATGTAATTATGAATGGAAAAGTATAAATACCATGGTACTTTTCTATTTAAAATTAGAAAAGCTTGTCTAATAAGAATTATATTTCTACGCAGACGAAGCCACAACCAAAAGCTGGGTTACTAGTACAATACTTTTAGTTTGTCTAACCGAGAACATTGATCAAAATTTACATGCCAGTGTTGTATCTAAATAATTAGAAATATAAGTATATTAAACCTGCAGAAGCTGCAACTAGAAATTAACCAATTTCAGGTTTCACTTAATAGTGAAAAACAAATGTTTGACAATAAACAAATTATCTCGAAGTAATTATCGACTCGGCTGATAGAAAACGTTAAATCACTTACACCAACTAATTTCGAAGTTAATTAAGCTGGTCCCATCAACTATTCTTAAGAGGGTGCCTAAATCGAAATCACCAAGTTCGAACTGATTGTAAAAAATGAATCAAGCCTAAATTAACTGTGCTACATCATATGTAAGTGCATAATTAATTAGACCAAAGTTTGGTTTTCTTAAATTATATCGATAGGATTAAATTCTTCAAATTAAATTATATTTTTTTTATATAATAATGATAATGAAAGACGTGGTGCGGGTCTGAAATGGAAATCGAGATCAAATATACAATACTCTAGTTTCATAATTTAATAATTTAAAATAAAAAATTACAATAAACAGTTGAAAGTTAACTTTATTACAACTTGTTCAATTTTTGAGTATAATTTAAAAAAAAATGTACTCGTAATATTTTTTTACGGTTAACGCACAATACGCGTTACATCTGTCAGTGTTCACTATTTCTTGTTTGCGCACTCTTAACTGTATAGCTATTACTGCTGCATGGCTCATCATATGCCCGCTGCTTTACGTTAGTGCACTGATGTACACTTTAGTGCAGTTTATATGTCCGACACCCACTAAACTTAATTAATCATCAACTGTCTGGAAAAACATTTATTTGAGGAGAGCTTGGAGGAACGATAACATTTTATGTTTTTAATTATTTACTTTCGCAAATAAAATACAAAATGTAAAATTTTATTTTGTATACAATTTATTATTTTGTAATTCTTCGCGCTACCCTGTAAAGTTACCAAAAATGAGTTACTATATATTTCATTGTGAAGTGTAATCATATACACAAAAACAAAGCTATTTTAATCTACCCGAGTTGAATTTAAATCTGACAATATCGTAGTGTTTTTTTTTTACATCGCCTTACAATAGTTGTAATCGAACCTGGAATCTCCGAGATGGTGATGAGATCTTTTTCTAATTACATTATTCTAGTTGCTCACGCGAATATGTGTTATTTAGTGCGCGTGTATTGCCTCGTCCGCAAGCTTGTCAAATCTCAATGAGACATCACAAATTCAAACATGTGGATAGAGTGTTTGACTCGGTTTGTATAGAGGCTAAAAAGCACTTTCAAACAATCCGATCTATGTGACTTTTTATCAGAAATCAAATGAAATATGTCGCAAGGGACTTACGATACGGTCACACGTTTGCGCGTTAGTAGATTTTTGAATTTTCTGGCAAGTAGAAAGCGTGTGGATAATGAGTGTAGTTTCCTCTTAGACTGAGCCGTACTCATATAACACAGTTTTACTAAATAATTTTCGATTTCTCTTGAACTCGAGACAAGTTAATATAAGTTTTGAAATAAGTATTAAAAAGAAAACGTTGCGGGATCACGTCCATTGTATTGCGTTTCAAACAGCTCACTCGCTGGGTTTTATTTTCTAACAATGAGTGGTCACAGTACGGGCGGCGCGCAACATTCAACGGCGAGTAACTTTTAAAACTCAACGAAACTTATTATAAACCGCCTTTTAACTTCGCAACCGATAAAGATGTGGTGCCACAATGAGCGGGTATAATAATTGGATTACATAAAAACAGGACTATCATGAAAAATACTTTTTGAGAGCTTTCATTTCTAACCAATCTAAGAATAAAGAAAAGTAAAGATATTTTCGTTTGGAATTTGCTAAACAAATCCCAGTGATTATATCAGTGGCGAAATAATGTCACTCTTGACAACACCAACTTAAAATAACATCATATTGAAATCTTGTGTACTTGTACTGTAATATACTTAGTGTGATACAGGTTACAGTATCACATTAAGTATATTACTTAGTGTAAAAGTATGTTAATACTTATCTAGACATGATATAAGATAGATATTTTTATTGAAATACAAGTAAAATCTACTAAAAATGAAATATATACATAATCTGCTGTCACTTGCACTCTACAACGGTTGATCCAGAACAACAAGAAATTAGTAGCATACTAAGTTCGTCTTAGATATTATAAAATATGTTATTTTCCCTAACCGCGTTTTGCTCTACAAATTGTTACAATACATTGTACTGGCGATCGAGGCTCCGGCCTTGGGAATATACATAGACGTTTAGATCTCTCTCGCTCTCTGTAGGCCGACTACGGCTCATGACTGATGTCGGTGGTCATCGTAGAGTATTCCACATATGGAGCAGACTTGTGGAACTCGACGGCAGAGTCCTTTATTAAGTAGAATCATTAGGTTGTCAACAAAACATTTCAGTTATATAACACCCAAATTTACGAATAAAATTAGACCTTTTTGAACTTAACCAACTACATTTTATTGTTACAGAATGACAACGAAATAGAATTAACAGAAGAAGAAAAACGAGCATGGCAAAGCTTACACGGCGGCTGGGGCAAGAGGGGATGGCAGGACATGGGCTCGGTGTGGGGCAAGCGCGCCTGGCAGGATCTCAACTCCGCCTGGGGCAAGCGCGCCTGGCAAGACCTCAACTCTGCTTGGGGCAAGCGAGCGTGGCAAGGTAAACACATAACAATTTTATGATTCATAATAATAAGCAGAGCTCATTTATTTTGTCATTTTGTACCAATTTAACTCAATATTGTTTAAAATATTTTAAGAAAATTTCAGTCTTATCATAAATGGATAAACTTTTATATTTATGCTATTACGTAATTATTAGGTCAGTGAAAAAATATATCAGTTATCGACACTTACATAATAAAATCGAACTCTTGCTTTCGTTCTCATTTAGATCTAAATTCAGCATGGGGCAAAAGAGGGTGGCAAGATCTTAACTCAGCGTGGGGCAAACGCGCATGGAATGACATGTATCAATCCCCATGGGGCAAGCGTGGTTGGCAAGACTTGAACTCAGCATGGGGCAAGCGCGGCTGGCAAGATATGAGCTCTGCCTGGGGTAAACGGGGCTGGCAAGACATGAGCTCAGCTTGGGGCAAGCGAGGCTGGCAAGACATGAGCTCGGCATGGGGCAAAAGAGCACCTGTAAGTATAAATCGTCAATGTATGCCGCCGACTACTTTTTAATTTATTCTATTAGTACATTTTTGGTTGTTATTGAAGGGAATATTTGTTGCTATTTCTTTATCAGGAAAAATGGGCAAACTTTCACGGATCTTGGGGAAAGAGATCAGGACCTGAGATTGATTACGAGGACTTGGAAAATGTTATCGAACAATTAGTACCTGCACAACAGGTAAATAGGATATTATTCATAATGACGTATACACATAGAATTTGTATTGAACTTAGAGCTCTGTTCGAGCTTCGAATTCTTGAGATGTTAGGTTTTAGTTGAAACGAAAAGCTTCACAAGCCGAGAGCTTATCTAGAAATGTCTTTGAAATACATCAATTAGATTATCTAAAGAAGCCTTTTCTTATGTGAGACACACCGAGAAAAGAAAAATGTTAGACGATATTTTTATCATCATCAGTAAAGCATAATACATATCATAATAAAGGAAAAACTGGCCCCATACTAATATGAGATAAATCATTATATGAAATTTTAATATGAGAATGTTGCCTGCAGATAGAAGAAGCCGAAAGGACGGTGTTGGAACAACCAGAGAAAAAAGCCTGGTCCGCCCTGCACGGGGCGTGGGGCAAGCGGCCCACCAAGCCACACAACAACAATGGTAACCAAACATTTTCCACTCACACATTTTATTACTTCTTCCCCTTCTATCGTCTTTGGAGAAAATGCATCGAAGTGACTTTTAGTCCAGTATCGACCTAACACCTACATCATACACAATGAGAACAAAACATCACCACTTTACAACTTGACTATTGTACAACTTGACGTTAAAGTAAATATTGCCAGTCTGTTGAACGATCAAATATTAAACAGTGACATCGGGTATAAGATATACGTACATACTACAAGTTATATGAATGAATATAGATATAAACTCAAATATAAAGATACCTATACTACTCCCGAATGTTAGTTAATATTTCCGAAAACGACTGATATTAAAAAACCGATATTGTACCGTCAGATACTTCTGTTGACGGACTGCACATTATACTTTTATGTCAATGTATAAACTGAAACTACCACTTTCGTTTTTGATGATAATAAACTGTAAGATGGCAGTACTTATGTCCTACAAATGATTTTTTTTATTATATCTATAACAGAGATTACTTAGATCTTTAAACCAAAGAAATATCACATGCTATAGAAATTGAAATACGTATAAAATTTAGTTTAATGTTAACAGATAACATTACGTAAATTACAGATTTAAATGGTCAACTAAATTAAACAACAACGAATATCAAGACATTATAATTCTTATAATGATGCTCGACACAGATGAATTAACCTCAGACCACAGCGTAAACACATAACAGTTGGAACACTCCATCTATACCTTGAATTACACTACATACGTGACTGTTTAGTGCATTTCTCGCACGAATCCTTACTCGTACCTTACACTTCAGTAGCAGTAGCATAACCTATAAAATAGTATGCTCACACCACACAACAACTATGCAAAATTTTCTCATTCACTCTTTGAATTCATTTTATTCCAAATATAATTAATGTTATATTTTTCTCTTTATTGATAGCTCCTTATTTAGTAGATGTGAAACAAAATAATCATAGTTTTAATATTAATAATTAACTATTGTCTTTCGAATAATAATCATAAACAATAAATTACAATTAAAATAATATGTATATAATAATCACTGGAAAGAAGCACCGCATCGTTTATTTCATTTGAAATTTTATTATATTCATTACAAACAACAAAGATTGTTAATCAATAACCGATGGTTAAAATAAATTGTTTGACTTAATAAGAATGACCTATTATTATATGTCATTTTGAATTAATTATACTATACATTTCAATTGGATTTAACTTAAAATATATACTAATAATAATGTGGAGTGAGCTATCTATTGTTTGTAGACTGTGGTAGTGAGTGGCACTTCTAATACAATAGCAGTTTCTTATTTATCTGATAACACATCACCACCACATACATATATT
Source organism: Diatraea saccharalis (assembly GCA_918026875.4). NCBI lineage: Eukaryota > Metazoa > Arthropoda > Insecta > Lepidoptera > Crambidae > Diatraea > Diatraea saccharalis. The sequence goes on from OU893332.1 coordinate 34,088,782, forward strand.
ATTATACATATATAACAGTACAATAGTAGCATATAATATATCTTGAAAATCAATTTTTACTCTAAACGCATCGAGATTACGTTGAGTCCCATAAAGTTTCATATCGAACAACAATTAGAAACCTACAGAGTATAAAAAATCCAATCGGGTAACAATAAATCTATGGTCCTTCCATAAAAGTTTAATAATAAATTGTCCAGCTTTATTATTGTTTCCTTTAGAGGGTTACCCGCCCTCCCTTCAACCCCTAATTGATACAATTCACATTTTGTTTGATTGATTTAAATTCGTTGCTCGCCCTTGATTTACCAATTTAGTTATTTTCGTCTTCGAAGTCGGCGCCTTTAATTGCCTCTGGTTCGTTCATATTTCATAATAAAGAAAATTAGCGTTATGGCTACAAGAACGCAAACAGTGTTAATTGTCATTTATTGCAATGTAACGACGTTATCCGACGGAGACAAGAGGACAGAATTTAAGTTGCAGAGCTTCTCTACGTGCGTATGATACGCTCCAATATGATAACTTACAAAATTAAGAGAAAACGATAAAACGAACTAATTCTTCCTGTACATTTCAAATTACTAATGTCTATAATTTACAAAATCCTACACACAATACCAGGAAATATGTTCATATACAAAAGGAAATTCGTTTAGAAGATAAATCTTCAGTAGATCCAATATTGATTAGATAGATGAATGCTAAGAGTAATAAGTTCGATTTACCAAAAACAGCTTATTTTGGAGGCGATCGGTCGGACATTCGCGTAACCTAAACAATACCACCACAAAACTATATTATGTAGGACTTAGCTAATATGCTATATTATTATAGATTCATAGATGATAATCAATTTCAATATATGCATTAATAAATAAATGATTTTTATAGTTTCTCTTTATGTGTGTGTGATTTTTTTTTAATATAAACATGATTAAAAATACCAAATTGTTAAAATATGCTAAATATTTTTGGATATTTTATTTAAAATGCTCGTTATTTATAGTTTACTTCTTATAGTTCTGACACATTTATATTTAAATAATTGTGTCTGAACTATAAGAAGTTAACCAGAAAACCAGAAATAGGTTGTAACATCATGATGGCATCCACCCCTGTGGCTTTAATTGGCACATCAATCTGTCATAGGCTCCATCCGATAAAGTCTGTCACGACCCTTTGCATCTTAGAAATCGGATATTCTCAAATGGAAAATATTAAGGTCCTTATATTTATTTCTTTAGTATAAAAGGAACCAGCCTGAATGATACTATCAATTTTCCTGTTGTCCATTTTCTATGAACTCAATATCTAAACATGTGTTCCCCTTTATTCCTAAAATACGGGGTTATTTCCTGTTTCAATTCCAAATATTAATATATCACGAAACAGTACATTTATTATAATAAAGAAGTGAGAACCAATAACATGTACTGTTTCATGATATATTAACATCTCATTATTTCCATAGAAACTAAAAAGTCAACAACGACAAGAATCCTGATGACGTTATTTTACGAGATATTTATATACAAGAGATACAATAATTTAATATAAGATATTAACGAAAAAAAAATCAGTTGAATATGAGCAAAACCACTATATATAATATTAAGACTACTTCAATTAATTTTTGTTACGAGTGCCCGACCGAAGTACGTTGTATCAAAATAAAACTTTCGAAAAGTACACGATAAATAAGTAAAATGTTTTTTCCACAAACACAGCAACGAACGTCTCGCGACAAATTTTCCGCCTCCGGAATCACTTTGCGAATTAGATAATAATTCTCCGGCCGTATTTAAATTGAATACCAGAGTCAATATGACGACGGCTGCTTCCATCGTTTAGCTGCAGTTTAACGCGTTAAATTTGCACCAAAATGATAAATGAAAAGCTTGTTACGTTCGAAATACACGCGATACAAGAAACAAGGCATCGTTATATTTGGTGCTCGAGTCGCCTCGAATAAGGACTCTCGTACACGAGCAATTAAAGTGAACAACTACAATTGCCTCTTCAAAGATTTTGCTATACTTGAGCGTTATTTGCTCTCACGTGTTTTATATCTGTCTAACAAATAAATTAAGCTCACAGATCTACAACATTGTGTCATTACTTTAATTAAATGAAGACATTACACCAACAATACAACTTCAACTTCAAAGACAGAAACTTCAAACACCTGACACGACACGACAAGCATACCGAATTCAATATCAACAAGAACAGATTTCTCGAACTGTGGCGAAATGTTTTGGGATCGAATATGAGATGATATAATAGAGTGTCGACCAGTCATTATTGTGGTGTGAACCAACAGGAGCATATTACTGGAAGCGGGAGCCGGGCTGGACGAACCTTAGAGGAATGTGGGGAAAACGATCAGATGCCGCCGCGCTACCGCCCGACGACCACGGTACGCCACTCAACCACGGAGAGGAGATAATAGCTTCATCGATGTACATGGCTGGTAGTACGGCATACAAATACTAGTGCACAACGTTCTCGCCGAGCCATGTGCATTTAATGTAGCCTTTTTATGCTCCCGTTCAGTGGAAGTAGCTTCGACAGACATTCATACTCCACAACTCATATTTCGCCTCAGTGTCTCTTGACTATTTCATATATCGCTTGTGTACTGGTGTCAAACTGGAGTCATCGAACTGAACTTGATCACAATGAACTATAACATTATAAGGGTGATGAGCTATCGGGTAGATGTTATTCGGTTTGGTTTATAACGCTCCAAGTTGTGACACTTGTTTGTAAATACACTAAGCCACATTAGCCACATTTCCACGTTTCTTCTCTGTAGTAGTTTGTTCTATTTCTATTCTTTCTTTCCATAGTTGTTATTCTTCTTGAGATGTTCTTGTGTAGTTATTTTCGCTATCCTTCTCCACATCTTTAGATGTTACCACTTTACATTTATTCATTAATTGATTCTTTACATTTCTTTTTTTTTATTATCAATTATTTAACGATACTATGAGTGTCTGTAGTCGTTCACTTTTTATTGTTATTAAACCGTTCAGTCGACACATTGTTTTAAAGACTACCTCAGTTTAGATAGTTTATTGTTAGAATTTTTTTACTGTGTCCTAATCATTTATTTTTTAAATTTTGTATAAATGAATGTTGCAATGTGAATAAATTAATAATTAATTTAAATTGATTTACACATTTGAAGTATTGCTACGTTACTTTAAAATTTAGTCACAATCATGCACTTTACGTTTTTCCTATAGCACTTTTCTTAAGGTGGATCCAAACATTTATTCGTGCTGCATGTCTACCCTGCCAGAAATCTAGATACACAGTAGTATCTGTATATCGAAACCACGAGATATACTTGCTGATAATTCATCGTAAAATGCTTTGTATCATTGACCACAAGCATTAACGATTACAGTGAAATCTTTTGATCTACCTTTGTAATAAATAATTAGTGATTTTGTCATGTTTTTGAAATCTATGTTAGAAGTAATTTAGTAGATACGCTTGTGTTGTTTAGTAGATATTAATGTACCTGCATAACTATCATCCTTAACATTCGTCTCGTTATTATTTGAAGGTAATAAGGAATGTTTGATTCGTAGCAATAATAAATGTCAATTGCAACCCTGGGAGTATCTCACCCGAGTGAGTATTATGTTGTCGCCACCCAATTGGGTATTAATACGATGTAGGTAATTTATTCAAATTTTAAAACGTTAGGTATTGGTTAGATCACTGTACAAAGTATTGTAATATTTTAATTATCATTGTGATTCCGATGAATTGAAATACATTTAAAGTGACTGCTCATAAACGAATCGTTGCGTGATGCCGCACCGCTCCCGGTACTCACTTATTGTTCAGTAGAAAGCGTAATAAAATGATCCCTCACTCCATTATTCATAGACTAACAATAACCAAAAACATTGTTCATAATGATATAATTCACAGGCTACATTTTCCTTGATAAAAATCAGTCTGTTATAATAAGTAGGTACTTCAAAGTGTCAAATTATGATGGCCAAAAGTAAATTTTAATTAAATATTGAGTGTTTTTTTATATCTTTTGTTGTTTATTGTAGAAATCATTTATGTCAATGTCAATTTCGGTTCAGTGAATATTTGAGAATCGATTAATGGCGACTCTTTATCGATGACGCGAGATGGAACATGATCGGTTCGCTATTGTGGTACTTAATGAAGATAAAGTATGAAAATCACATAAAGGCTGCTCAAAATACCGACGGGCGAGAACAGAAATTATGTCGTGTAGACCATACTTTATAATTTATGTAAACACCGAGGAGTACGTATTGGTCCCATATTGGTATATAGTTTAGTAACCGTCTTTAAAAGTTGTGGCAATCTTTTTTGTCTTTGTATTGATAAAACGTTTACATAAACTTAAAAGTAGCCCAAATATGACCATAAATATTTAGAAAAATCTAAAAGTGAAAATTCGTTTCACCGATCACTTGAAGCCACCATAAGTTACAACACGCGTCGTGCGCGCTCGCGCTAAGCAATTGATCTAATGTGAATGTCATTATAGTGGATACAAAATAAATAGGTATAATTAATCAATTTTGGTAAAACACACATATTCAAAATATGATCATAACTTTCTAAATCCCTTCTTTATTCGTTTTCAAATAAAAACGAAGAGCATATACCTTAACTCAATAACAATACTGAAAGTCATAAATAACAATTTTATGCAGTAAAGTAGATAAGAAAAACCTTTTGAATCATTTTTAGAGTATCTATTCAGTAAACGGCTGTTCAAGAGTAACTGATAGCTATATAACAGCGTTATAAACCACCAGACGGATCGTAAACGCCGCGATGACCTTAAACACACCATTCTGGAATCGATTCCCGGTTATGATCCACTTTTAACCGTTTGCCGATTATTTGAGCGGCGGCGGCGGAGGCGGCGGCGGCGGCGAACGTCAGCTGTTTTCTATAGATGTCTCGTGATTTTTATTCGCTGAGAAGACGATTTCAAACGTCTGATTTAAATTAGATTTGTATCTGTATCTCGAACTATCGCTTAGGTTTCTTTTCTAGAAAGGCAGATTTAGTGCGGTGCACAAACTCACATATGTTTTGCATTTACATTACAGTCTATTTTGTTGTATTTAATCATAAAATACACAAAGTAATAGAAACATAGAACGAGGGTCCATAAAAGGCTTTAACAACTCAAAAAGGTGCCTGATAGTGGCTTCAATATCAGATTGATTGCATCTATGATTTTTTTCTGATCTTTAAAATACTTAATTTTAAGTTTTCATTGATATTTTTTATCATATTTTAATACTCGTTTGCTCTTTAAAAGCTCATAGTTTTCATTTTTAATAGTAATAAATATTTGGTCAGTCATCATACGACCGGCCCTTACGAAAAACAATAAAGAATTCATACTGATAAAAAAAATTGTTGCTAAATGTGTAGTCGCTAAGCGCAAATCTCCAGAGTATTTGGACCAAAAATAGTAAAAATAACCTATTCCCATACAAACTGGGTGACGCAACGATCGAGGGATTAACTAATATTAAAATCAAAAGTGTGTTTTTAAACAGTGACCATTTTTTATCATATGATTTAGAATCGATATTAGAACATTATACCAACAAATCAAAAAAAATACGTGCAAATTTTGTTTCCTATTGTTTGGTAGCAATAAAAAATTTAAATATATATCATCAATCACTTTTCATATGCTATAAATGTTTTCTCAAATTCAATTTTATTTTTTTTACGAAAAGGGTGATGTTATTTTCAAACAATTATTATGAACATAATCACTTGGTACTACTTGCATCTAGTAACAATAACTCTAATAAGATCATGTTAAGATGTCATGTACATTTATTTGTGAATAATAATAGTTTTGTAATAATTTGCGAATAACTCATATATTACCTCTTGGAAAGGAACATATTTTATTCAGAACGAATTCACAAGAAACACTAAAAAGAACATTCTTACCCAATAAGCAAAAAGGTGGGTAAAAATTCAAGTAATTTCTATTGAAGTTCAAAGGTCGAGAGATCATTTTCCCGACACATTAAATATCCCTGACATATAAAATAATAATTATAATTGATTGATATAGAGCTAACGCTGGAAATGATTCAATCCCAAAGACAAATCCTCTGTCCCGTCTCTCAGGATTTCAATATATATTGACGGTATCCTGGAATCCAAATGTTTCAATTCGTTGTTTCAGTTCGTGTCGTATAAATTAGGACGAGCGAGTGTTAACACTCCGGGGACTGTCAGGGTTGTCACAGCGAGCTTTTCAGCATATTTTATTTTTCCACTTCAATTTAATTCCCTCACGGAATTTCTAAGTTAGTACAGCAGTCGAATAATGTTAATATAAAAAATAATGCTATAGGTGAAAAAATAATAATACAAAGTGTCAGGCCTACTAGTTATCGTCGGAAAACTTATGACGTTTATTTTAGGACAGCAAACGTTTAATACAGTCGATCATTATCATAGCTCGATTATAACGTACTTTTAATCTCTATTCACGGTTAGCGCTAACAATTGTGTCACATTTCTTAAAAACTATTTTATAACCCACATATTCACTTTTCAAATTCCACTCTCGCTTGTGTATTCTCGATCTATAAAATCTGTCATTTCTTTGGTGGCAGCTGAAAAGAAGTATTTTGCTTCCTCAGCAAAAATAATAAAATGGCTAATTGTGGCACACTACATAGAATATTCTAGGCTTTTAGCGTGTCATTCTTGTAGTTTTTATTGTTTTTATGTACTGTAAATATATGCCGATCGTACAAATAAATATTATATAAATCTCTATAAAAAAAAATGACGCAACATCTGACTACCAGGCACTATTTGTGATTTTTAACCAAGGTACATTCGATATTGTGCCTGACTCTCTACTCAAATACTACGATTATATTTGTATATAACATCAACCGCATGTGGCGGCAGCCCTGTATATGTGTTGTAGTAATTTGGCATAAGCGCTGCAAATGAATTAGGAGGCAGCGCTCCTCTGGTTTATTTGGAGCGAGAGCGCCACAACTCCGCCGGGCTTAGGCGATCCCACACCGACTGTATTAATTACTACTCTAAATGATATTATGATGCGAATATACCAAAATCACTAACTTTCAAAATATTTTTAACAAATACGGTTCAAATAAGCTATATTTAAAGACAAGAGTATAATTGAACAAAGGGCAGTGATTGGGTTAAACGATAAATTGTAAAGTTTTCAGCTATGTACATCCAAATGTTTATATTTATTCCACTTCATCACACTTAGGTTCACGTCCTCTGTTATAGAGAAGATTGGTAAACATATGAGTGACCTTGTAGCCGGGGGTTGGGTGGGATTATGTAATTTTACAAAAATTGAAATGATAATGAAATATTGTTTCTTTTTTCAATACTTTTTCATGCTCTATTTCGCGCAATACGCCATCTTGTCTCTATATGAAGTATTCACTGACCTGTTGAGTTCTGATGGTAACCTGATATACCTACTTACCTATTACCCTATACAGTTATTGTGAGTATTATGATGACCATCTAAAACTATTCAACGAATTTGTTATTTATATCGACCCGTCGGGGTTATCGGCGTATTTCAATATTACGTCGCCAGTCCACATTATTAAGGCAATCAATCATTTGAACCGATCAACCGACGGATCACATCAAAAGGTCGTAAGTAATTGATGCCGAAACTAAGCCGATTAATTGTACCACCGAGATCGATGACCAAGTCTTAAATCATGCAATATAAAGATATATTTATCTCAATATTCTTGTCTTAATTACTATTGCGGGAATCATCCCGAGATGTCTATTTCTGAGAACGTGAAACCTTTACAGCCTTGTGGTACAAGGGTGTGCAATTTGTATTTTAACCTCTGAAAAATAGACTACAATAAAAAAATGTAAGATTGGTAATCGGACGTCCCTAGCTGCACGCGGTTCATCGGCGCAATACGATGACAAACCGTATCTCGAGCTCGTCATAGTATACGCGTATTACGCGTGCTGTGTGCGTCGATCTGAAGAGATACTGACGACGCTAGATATACAGGTACTTAGCCGAGAATAAAGAATATTCATCTACATTGATATTTATCTTAAGGAAAATTCTTTAAAAATACACCAATCCCATGTGACCGAGATAAATATTATAGAACATCATACATTACTCTGATTCCAAGATGAGTAGCTAAAGCCCCCGTATAATGGAGTACCTGAGACAACGAAGGTACAACCACCCAGGCCCGAGAAAATATAGAAAATCCAATTTCTACGTTTAAACGACAAATCAAACCCAGGACATTAGATATTACTCGACTATGGAGGTATTTTTGTTATAAAATATTTCACGAGTCATTCATAAGACTAATTTCAAAAACAATACGGTCACGTTCATACATCGACGGCCGCATCGATACAACGGGCAAATTATTTTTTTTTTGTTTTTATTTTCTTTTTTGTATGATATCTTAGCACATTATATGCACTTTACTGAGATCTATACTAAACTGTTGCACTTTTGTTGTTGTTTAAACTTTTTATATCTAGAATGTAAACAGTTTTTACGATGTCGTTTTGCTTTGAAATCTTTATTATACTTAGTAATGAGAAAATGCCGTAAAAAATAATTAATTATCTCTTTTATGTCAGAAATCTATGGAAGAAAGCTTAAACTAAATAAGAAGAATCTAATGCACAACATAACTGAAAACTAAAATAATCCTATACTGTTTCATTAATCTCAAAACATTCAACGTAACAACAAAAATAATCAACATTATTTGTACTTATTAGTTTACAAATTTTAGGAAACAACTTTACTGCCCCAGCAACCTAAATAGTCGTAAGGGCAGTAAGGTCCTACGAGCTATGTGCTCGGCCCCTTGCCTCGTCAGATTTGTAATTCTTTGGGCTATATTGATCACTTTGGTCCGTCTCATTTTTATGAGGCTCAAAGTTAGCAATTACTTCTCAGTCTTATAAGACATCACAAGCAATACACAGTGGCTTAAAACCTTAGTTCAAAGACACGACGGTTATCAAAATAACTATTCGGATATTTCTACCGCTGCCCAACCGATTTAGATTCGACAATTGACCTCTTTCTCGAAATTGGCCCTTCCTAGATAGATACCTATAATGATCAACAACTTTTTTTCAAGTATAATACATATACAGGAGTAGTTATAACATGGACATTAGATGTGAGCTTCATCTTGTCCATATTCATTTTGAGACAAACTTCTTGAAAAACTCTCCTTAGGCCTTCTAACATTGTGTCAAGCTCTTCCAAGTCTCAGTCATGAATACGATATTATCGACAAATCAAAGGTGAATAATATACTCGCCGCAGTACATAAGCATAAAGACGTTTTCCTAAAAAAAAATTTTTGTGTAACAGCTCTTACACGTTTATTCGATGCGGCCGTCAACATGTCATAGTGTAAATAATAAAAGTGTAAAATATCCTGTATATAATTCATCTAGTCATAGCATGGCATATTTATTAATTCTATGTAAGTAGTAGCTAAATATAATGTTACATGTTAGTCTTCTGTTTATAATAAATAATTCCTAATTAATAATTATAATTAATAATTAGATTGCATTAGTTATTGTACAATCTAGCGACTCAGAATAAATATTCCAATTTCAGAGAGCTTAAATGGGGATCTTTTACGTAACCATATTACAATATTTCATCACAACAGATGTTTCTTATATTCCCTAATACAGATGATTTAAGTGGAATCGTACGAGAATATAGATTCGATAAAAATAGATAAATATATTACGGTACTAAATGATTGTGTATAATTTAGTAATTGTCGTTCAGTCAAAATGATACTTTCTGCTGTGAGGTCTTGAGATCTTGACTTTGCGTCAGAAATAATATTTTATAGAATAAGTAAGGCAGAGGAGTCAGAGTTTTATATATTTTCTTCTACAAAAGGAAAATGGCGTGATATATTACTAAAGTTATAGAATACTTAAAAAAGCAATGCAAACATTGGGTGTTATAATTTAACTTTATACAAGTATTATAGAGGTAATAAATGTTCGTGTGTTTGCATGTTTCAGAGGGCAGCGCGCCGACTGACGAGGCCTAGACGACCGGCACATTTGTAATATATTACTAGCAACAGTCATATCTATAGATACAACATACTATATGTCCGCTTCGATTTATATTTAAAGACTCATGTTAAGAATAAAATTTCCATGTTAAATGTTAAATAACAATTCATTTGGTATAACCGTTACTCGTTCCCACTCATTTCCGGTGGCAACCATTAACGATTAGACGGTTTAGTTTATGTTATTAATGTTCCGTATTATATTAATAAAGTTTTTAAAATTGCGTACAAATGTAGCTCTACCTACGTCATCTTCTAGAGGTAATGTTAAATCTGTAGTGTATAAGCCATGTATACAAATATTTGTAACTGTGTTGAATATACTTTAGACTCTGAGCCGGTGTGACCACGTTACATGCTAGTTAGGTACTAATGATATTAAAATTAATTAATTGTATTTTATTAGAGAGTTGATGTGTAAATTGTGACGATACTTCTAATGGAGTTAACTTTTGTCCAATAAAAGTTTATTCGGAGCCGTCACGAGTTTTATTTTCCTGTCCATATGTTGTCGCATATTCCTTATTATCTAGAAAGCTACTTCAAAAATATACGAAATATTGCAAAAGTTGTCGACTTTGTATTGTAATTGAGGTAGCTTTGTTATATATAGAACGTTGCTTATAATAGAAACATTCCCATGTATTGAAAGTTAGTTGTATTGGTTTACTAGATACGTTTTAGAGCATGGCTCATAACTTAGGGGTAGGTACTCACCCCCGCGGGGTCAATCGTCTATTCTGTGAACGGTACCAACAAACCTAATAGTTACGAACAAATATAAAAGAGTAATAAGACTGCCTCGATATTTAGCATTTCATAATTTTCATAAATTAACGATATTTTGAATTGGATGTTAATGGGAATTGTTTAAAGCAAGCGTTAGACTGAAATATCTTTAAAGCTATAGAGAAATGTAAAACGTAACACTTGAATGCTAGCTGCAATTTTTCGATGGGTTGAACTAAGTTTAACTCGTTACAAAAGCTATTGCGACTTTTAAACGTTACGTTATCCATAAACCGCTATCACAAATGCTATACCTTTGAAACTAATTGCACTACATTTTGAAATTAGACATTAAGCGTACCTAGTCACCTACCGCACTTAAAAATCTACAAGATTGTGATATATAAATAATCTCCCTGGACTTAAGGAACAGAATATAAACTGTCCAATTCAACATGTTCCACTTCTTCCCTACCACCCATTCAGGACTTCTTTTGGCTATGGAGAAGAACGTGCACTAGAAACTCTTCAACATTCAATAGCAATAATAAATTGACAATAGAAACTATGTTGTTACTAATTTATGGCTGGACGCAGGAGGAGCACCCCCTTTGGATAATAAATATACAATGGTATATTGTTTGGACGTTTGAAATATTAATTCTGTTTTTAAACATAACACAAGATGGTTCCGTTTACAAGCTCCTCAGGGCCATTAGGACAAATCGTGTGCTCTGTTTGAAGGCTGCGTCGGCACCACTGACACGTGACATATTGCGCTGTCAACGGCAGTTGCCACATTTTGTTGGAGAAATGCAAAAAGTGACTGAAGGAAAGTTAAACCATACGACGTGCTATTAAAATGATTTCTTTTAATATAAATCAAAGCATTAAGTGTATTCATATTTATTTATTGGCACTATAGGTACCTACATCTATTACAATAGCACCAGTAAAACCAATTATATTAGGAGACCATACAATTATTCCATAATTTATTTATTGATTAAGGAGTACAAAAGATGTCATGCTACTAACAAATTATCGCGTACCTTACTTTACTTTACCGTAAGACCGAGACTGACATCGTTGAATTAACTGTGCCGTCCGGTTAATTTATTCATTTTTCTATTAAATTAAGCGTTACGAATCATTTTTTAAGTAGACAATTGAGTTTTAATTGAAATACAACGTTTATTAAAGTAATTACCTAATTAGAAGCTTATTATGAGATAGTCACTACCGTTAATAAGGTAATTGGAAGCTTATTATGAAATAGTCACTTCTGTTAATTAGGTAATTGGAAGCTTATTATAAGTCACTTCTGTTACCGTTCCAAAACATAAATTTAGCGGTGTTTGGGTTTGCCAAAGCAATACTTATAGATTTTATAATGTGTTTAACAAACAGACGAGAACTTAGTTAACTCGAGTAATCTATGCATAGTATAAAAATGTCACTTTCCTCTGTATGTACTCTGAAATCTTTAAACTACACATCGTATTTTCGGCAACATTCGGAGTAATCTAAAAAGAAGTTTTATACGTATAATACAGGACCTCGCGGGCGAAACCGCCGGCAGGAAACTAGCGTTGCGACACCAGATTCAGCACCTTTAGCTGATTAGCGGTAAATAGTAATTTAAGATTTAAAGATAACTTTAGGTTAGTTTTGAGAGCAACTGAACGCTTCTATGAGCTTTAAACGAAATGAAACATAATATCAAAATAATGGGACTCGCGAGGGACTCTCTAAAATATTTATATTATTTGTTTTTAGTTTGTTTTATTTATTTATTTACCAACGTTTTACACATTTATACATTGTACAACATAGAAAATCTTATAACTTTAGTGTCCTACCGAAACTGGTTTTTACGACCAAAACCAAAATCTAAAAAATTGGCGGATGTATCGACGCTATCAAGCAAGGCACAGTCATTGGACAATGTTTAACCTTACAGTATAATAATAGAATGAAAGCAAGGGAATGAAAAATCTCCCCAGAAAATCCCTAGGCTGACGTGCTTTCTGGAATCAATTTTGATGGGCCGATTTTTTCATCCAGTACTATTTGTCTAGATGATATAAAGTGCTGGTTTGACGTCTGCCTCTCTGGCATAAACGTAGCCATTTCTAATCCAACAATACTGAAATCTATGTTTTTGTGCACGCTTCCTTGCAAGATGAAATAAATTACGATACTCTTTAGTTAGTCTTTCATTAAAAGATATAGAGTTCTGTCGTTATTGGGCGCCGGTATTTTACAGCTTTCTCGTCACGCCTCGTTTCCGTAATAGTGTAACCAGTATGGGACGAGGGTCAAACCTATGCCGCACAAGTTATAGTTCTCTTGCTCTTCAAGTCATGACATTTCAATTTCGTTTTTAAGGTGTCTTAATCTTGTTCCACCACCACTGCCACGTAATTTATTTATGCTGTTCATTTCGTTGTCAACAGTTGGTTTAGTATAAGTGTTGTTTAGGTGAGGCACTCGATTAGTTGATCGAATAGGAGTCGAACAGTTGTCATCCTTCGGTAGTACTTTTAAATATGGACTCTCTCTCTTGCTCGACCAACCTAGTTAGTAATTTGTCTAACTAATAAGATGTAATTTAAATTTAAGTTATAAAGAGAAATTAACTATTTATAAGTTGTTTTTTCTCTCTCTCTCAAAAATGATTATCTTAACTGAAAACTAACTATAGTACGAATTAAGTACTATCCTGTCATCCACTGACAAGTAGGTATTTAACTTAGGCCCATTTAGGCAGCACTACTATTTACCTAAGCGTATACATTTAGTTCATAAATTTCCTTTAAAGCTAAACTCCTAAAAATAAATGTCAGTGAGCTTGACAAACACATAGAGTTTCCAGAATATTAAAAGTTATTCGAATGTATGGACATTTATTCTAATCTGTTTCATAATAAAATCACTTCCATCAGAGACGAGAATGTATGCTGTATCATGTTCCTCACAAGCTATATTGTATGCTCAACGGGCGCCCACCGCGCAAACAAATCACGAGATTGATACGGGGCGGGCGCGCCGCCTGGGCCCACCCGACGGGCGGGCGCGCGCCACACTTCGCACTTCCCAGATTGTCACGTCACTCACAGTGTACACTCACACCGGGAGTGTAGTGAGAACGCTACGCTGCTCGCTGTGTGTATGTTAGCACAATATAAACACTGAATTTGTAATAATAATTGTTATCAAATTAAAAAAGCTGACCTTGTATGGGTAGCCCTATCTTCTCCTATTGGAAAAATTAAAATTACATTCAGATTTCTTTAAGTTACGCAAGTGTAACTTCAAACGTTTACACGTTCACACAAGCAAACTTCAACAAGTTTAAGTGGCACCGATAACTCACTTCAAGTCCGACATATACAAACGATTGGCCTCGTCTTGAGAGTGATGCAAGTCACTTCAAGATCAAAATATTGCAGTCAATGTATTTGGTCTTTGATCGTCTTTTTAAAAATGCGGATGTTACTTGCCAGTTATTTAATTAATTTAAAAGGTAATCCAATACCTAAATAATCTCTGGACTATGTTAACCGATATAAATACGTTGTCCTGTCAATGTCCTACCCGACCCGAGGTACCAGAAGTGATGGGTACAGTTGTGATGTGACACAGAAAGAGACAGGACACGTTGTCGGTTCATGGTGGAATGTTTTACAGGACACTTTCAGTTCACACTACACCACACTAGCCAGTGCCACTGGCCAGATAGACATATACGACTATAACATATCTATAGACTAATTAGGTAAAAATAACTATTTCACATAAACAGTTACAGAACAATAACTGGTTATAAATAACATCGTATAGTTTGTAACTCAATTTTCTACTAGTAAATATCTTCTCGCGTTATTTTTTTTTATAATTAAATTAAGTAATTTTAGTATCATCACCCATCACGTTTTATTTAATCTCTCAACAATAAGCAGTACACGTGTAACAAAAGCGAAAATTGTACACTCAACAACACGTTCCGTTATATAAATGTGTAATGTTTATCCACTTTTTTTTAAATTCAACACTTTGAAGATAGTGTTCAAAATCAACTGACATGGAGCCTTGTTTATAAATATCACTTAATATTGTTAGATAGACGGTTCTTGATGGCGCTGTGCCTTTATTGCTGAAGGCACGTTATACCGGCTACATCTGTAGTCGCCAACACCCACCGACCCGCACTGGGACCGCGTGGCGGGTACCAGTTTGATTCCATCCATATGGAAAGGCCATACTCCAGCACTGGGGAATGGTCTAACTGATTAATCTATACTAGTATTAGAAATAGGTAAAGTGTCTAACTTTGTTTGTTTGTTGGGGTAATATTTAGAAATACCGATCCAATCTTGACAAGTCTCTTACGTACGGTTAGCTGCATCATACTAGGGTAGTATAGGCCATTATTTACACGGGTGCAGTCGCGGAAAAACAGCTACTAAGTGATAATAATAATTGGAAGCTGAACGTCAAAAATTAAAACTGTCGTGACTGTCCCCATCTGTGCGTCGTCCGCCCGCGACGTCGCCCACTTAAATTATAGCCTAAGCACCCGCGTCGTCTCGAATCTTTCCTCTCTATAATATTAGTACAGATAACGTATAAAATATCCACAAAAAATCCAATCACATTGCAGCAATGGAAACACCCGAGCGAGGTGTCGACTGTGAGTGATTCCGTTTCAAATATGCTCGAACTCTGATATATTGGCGGCATTTCTTATAGACTTGTGCAAGTTTCGCTGAATCTATTTCTAATTCACTTGGAGGGTAAACTTGCGAGCTTGGCTGTGTGAACCGCTTGAGTCGGCAGATCGCTATTTCATCAATTGATGTTTCAATTTCCTTCCTTCTTCTTCCCCTTGGGAAGATTTGATTGGTAAAATTTGAATGGGCCCCGACTGTGAGTCGTTCTGTTCTGTATTACTTAACAGAATTCTAAACTACTGGGCTTGTTTCTTTCTTTTTAGTTTTCAATTAAGTAATTTTTTTCATGTATTTTGTAAAATTCGTCTTAAATTTCGCAATATAGTCATTTTATTGAGGGAGTTAATATAGTGGGGATTATTAAGTAACTTGCGGTGGTCTAAACTACTGATGATTAGTCCCGCTAGAGACCTAACTCGGCTCAAACCTACATATGCTTAATTTTTTTACCAAAAATAATTCACGCTTTTTCACTGTTTTTTTTTTATTTGTTTGTATATCGTTTATACTTTAAATAAAAACTTAAATCTATAAGTAAGAAAATTAGCGATAATGTTTTGTTAAACAACTTTAAATCGTTAAAATTCCAAAATATTATTTAAAATGAAAAATGATAAAAGGAACCTAAAGATGATTTTAAAATACCTATTCAACGACACCCCACTTGACATAGTTCATCGATTTTTTTTACATTTTGACAATATGGCGTCTGGTTGTCGCTGTGGTGAATTTTGATTACTGTCATGTCTTTAGTGACACTCGCAAGGTTAAGACGAATCGATAGACGTAAGAATCATCAAGATCGGCCTACACATTTGGTCTCTAGAACGCCACATAAATACAAACATACATACATAGAATAAACACATTACCCTCCTTTGCGTCGCGCAGTCGGTAATAAGAGATCCCTTTTGACTGAATGAAAAACAAAATAATATCCACTTTAGTAATTGTTTGCTTGATATACAAGAGGTAAATTGTTACTATCGAATATCGAAAATAAGAAAGTGTATCGAACAAGGTCTTACCTTAAACTCGATGATATTGAAATAAAAATGCTACAATTTTGATTCTAATATAAAAATCGATACGATCTAAGTTTCAGCTGAAAAAGATAAACCGTAATGTTCCGCAACACTATTTCTTTTTTCAGTGTTTCACCGCACATCACACTACTGGAAATCGCGTTAGATTCAGATGAAATTGAAAAACTTGTATACAGTATATGTAGTAGTAGTATGTAGTACAGCAAATAGGCCATGAATTAAAGAAAAATGAAGAAGAAAAAACAATATGACTGTTTGATTTTGACAGTTGTGTCTTTTAATTTCAGTATAAGCTGGTCCCCCGAATGCAATGAGAATTTAGCTGACCTAAGCCATAGTGAAGCTTGTTTCTATTATTTCTAATTACATTTTGGCAGTTGTGATCGTTATTTATTTATTTTTATCCTTTTAGTAACCAGTTATTTGACATAATATAAATAGTTTTTATATTGTAAATGCCATTATACATCCGCCGTATTAAATATTAGAAAATATAATGATACCCTAAACATCCGTTAAGACACTTTCAAGTTATGATGGGATGAAGAAACTCACATAAGTACATTAACCTTAAACACAATACACTTCTTTTTTGGATCGTCGTCTATGAATATACAGGAATATTTTTTTTCTAGTGCGAAAATTTTTTTGGTGATTCAGTATCAGTAATAGAACACTTTTCCATAATTAGTTTAATTTTTTTTTTAAATTTTTGTCCCTATCGAAACGGTAGAATATGGACACATTTTTAAAATAAAACTTCAATGAAAACGTCTTCTCCGCCGCCACAGCCCCCGCCGCCCCGCCGGGACCGAGCGACGCGCGCGACAATGGCGGCAGTGAGACTCATACCGTATGAGTATGAGTCGACGCGTGCGTATGAGTCATACGCACGCGCCGATGTAACGTGCCCTCACGTTCCCGCGCACGCGACGCGCCCGCCGTCGTGAATTTTACGAGATGGTACGAGTTTATCTTCTGAGTGATGAGACCCTACATAAGCGCAATTCGGAGAAAGTATGCGACGAAGATAATACCTCGTATGCGAGCCTTTGGGATCCGTAACCCCGCGGTCCCTAATGCTTCGAACCATTTTAACAGTAAAAGTCCCAGAGTCAGTACCCACGATGCGGCATCTCTCTTTGGTGTGAGCCAGCCTACGGTATTGAAGCTGCTAAAAACAGCCGGACTCCATCCGTACCACTTTCAGCCGGTTCAGCAGTTCCATGACCTAGACCAAGTACCACGTCGAGCCTTATATGAGTGGCTTCTACATCACCGCGATGCAAACATCTTGTGGACGGATGAGGCATTGTTCACACGTGAGGGACTGTTTCTTATGGGAAGAAGTCAAACGCCGGGATGTAGAGGAGGTACAAAGCCTAGAAGACTTAACAATAAAAAATAATAACGCTTTTAGTGAAATGAAAAGTGACACTAGTGTTTTAAATAAATTAAATGACAATTTAATGAAATGTGCACGTTTATGTCTGGACAGACGTGGACTTCATTTTGAACAAATATTAAAATACATGGTAAGTAATTAGTTAGGTATTTGTTTTGATTCAACATTATTGTAAATAAGTAATTGTTTCCATTTTTTTAAATACGCCTTAAGAAGTACCTACGTAACTTCGGCATAACGTTAATATTTTTTTCTAGGTAACGAATTTGTTTCTCTTTTATTTTTTTGCATTTTGATGGCCTTAACCATAGAAGTATGAAGGGGAAATTGGAATTACTCTTAGAAATCACCTCAAATCATGGCATAAAATCTAATTCTAATCTAACAAAATGAGCGGTCGGTGACCCGTGTAGATAGGTACCTACGAGTACATACCTACGGCGTCGAGCGAGCAGCTGAGCGCGGCGCGCGGTCTCCATAAATTAAGTTTTAAAATCTCGATCTTTGATAAGCGATAACTTTATTTTTTAGTATTTGAACATATCAAAATAAAAAATACGTGTTTGTTTAAATTACTTAAAGTTTATTTTCACAAAATCTTCGCAGTGGTTTTAAATTATTCCTGTATAAGTTAGCATAAGAGCACACAAAAAGCATGGATAGTTGCCATGGAATACCGCCATCGGACTGTCTCACTTTCCGGTAGCATTATTTCTGTTTTTTGGTGCTTTTATGTATTAATACGAGTATACTGATTTAATTATAGAAAGACAGTTTAAATCTCTTGGTTGCGCTACCTTACCTACCTACGCTAAATTCACAAATATATAAAATATTATTGAAAAATTCTTTCACCGTTCGCCATGAACCGCCACAGTAGGCAGTCGGTGGATTTAGCCGGTGAAATATAAATGTTCGGTACATTACACAATACAGCAGTAAGTGCCCGCGAGCTCTGTTTTTGAATTATTCGCCGCGTCGCATACACACTCGCTACTATTTATACTTCCGACGTTAAGACATTTACTGTTTTTGATCATTCGATTGCAACAAATGGTATTCGATGGTCAACAAACTCATCGCTAGGCAACATTGTTTCACGTTAATTTCGTTCTGCAGCACAAACATACGTCTATTGAAGGATGAGTGACGCCTTCTATATTTTCAAATTTAGAATATTCAATTCAAAATTGGCTTTTTTATTAATAATTTCGCTTTAAACTACCTAATGAAACCTTTAATGGACTGTTGTGCAACTCAATGTATGAGTATTTAATTTTCCCATCAACATGATGCCATCATGCCAGAAGGTATCCTCGTGGTAACATTCCACTTTTTAGATTACCACCTACCAGAAGCAGGCTAGGTTCTCATGCTCCCTTAACCAGGCTAATGAAACTCCATGCATTTTTGGGCCTGAATCTGGATATTTTTTGTACTTCTGTAATTAAACTTAAAAGTTATCTTAATGAGCAATTAACAGTTCTTTGAAGGTTACCAAGACAACACTTCCCTATAAACATTTATGTACCGGTGTTAACACTCTCAAATTATCTTGTTTATCTCGGTGTACAGTTTTTTTTATATATATATATATTAAAAACTAAAAATATTGATGTTGTACTGTTCATATTTAATATAAGTTTCAGTGCATGTTGTGACTGCCTATAATTGATAAGGCGCTTATAATTATAATTTATAACTTAATTTAAGAGTTTGTAATAGTGTACTTATTGTTGGCTGTCCTAATAAATAAAATAAAATACAAAAATGCCAAAAAGACCCGTCGTGAAATTCGCTAGCTACTTAGATTATATATAGGATTATCATATTTTTTGGGATTTTATTACTTTTTCTGTTTGAAGCTAAATAGGAAAATAGCCTGATACAAATACCAACTTTTAGTATGGAGATCAAACATTAAAACATAACAGCTGTTTTTTTATTATGGGGGTATCATATATTTCTTTTTTAATAGTATATGAATTAATCCAACGACATTTTCTTTCGGATTATTAGTAAAAAAAATAAAATTCCTTTAATTTCTCAATGGCATGATAAGCAAAATACATATAAAGTGACTTCTACGTATTTTCACGCTGTTACTTCCATTAAATACATAAATCTTCCTAATATTATATTTGGAAACTCATATTTTTATAAAAACACGGACAATAAATATTTAAAAAATATTTGTAAAAAAAATCAATAATATTAACAATGAAATACGACTTCAATCGATATTACTATATTGCGTTAAGTATATTTTGTTTTGAATCCAATGAAAATTTCCATGGGAATATTGCATACAATAGCTATAATTATTTATGAAGCAAAAATATAACACGCAATATATGCAGCAGACTTTTGAGTTAAACACTACTAAAAATCATTAAAATCCACTCAGAAATACTTTAAATAAAGTTTTATCATATTAAACTACAAAAAAAAGTTTAATAAACTATTTCCTGTTAATTTTTTAGTTGGATTTCAGTAATTTTCATTGTCGCTATGATAAATAAAACCAAAATTTGTGAAAAAAGTCGTATTAGTCATTTTGCGTGAAGGAAATGAAGGTTTTTTTACTTGATGTTTTTTTTATATCTTCCGTAGCTAAAATGAGATGGATTCTTAAATATAGTCTCTTGTAATCGGCTCACAAACTCGATTAAAAATATTCCAGGCTTATATCGAATTATTTCCGTTTTTCTCGTATTTGTATCTGGCTAAAATGTGTAGTGTGTGTACAATTATATATTTATAACTGCTTATACAATTATATATTTATAACAGCTTATACAATATTATAATTAATTTCACCGTTTCATGCCGTCAGTGTCGGAATGAATTTTGGAACGGTATCTTTGGACGCGGATGACAAAAACAATACATATACCACCACCATTACCTTCAGCATCAGGATGTCAACCGAGTGTTACAAAATTAGGCCTCCCGATCACAAGCAAAAAATGCAGGCGTTCGACGACTAAACTATGTGCACACCAACGTATGTACCTATAAAGACACGTAATATAATATTCTATTATGAAAAGAGAAGTATTTCAGTGACGAGATTAATTTCAATATACAAAGGCATTCTCATGAGCCAATTACTTCTGTATAACAATTTAATAAACGCGATATAGTTCTAATTGAATATCAAAGGAAACTTTATCATCATTCAAACTAAACTGAATTTATAACGAACAAGGTTAGTGTGAGGATATTGTATTTTAATTCATCAAATAGAGTTCGGATAATATTAAAAAGTTTTGTGGGACAAAGCCTTCTGCTGCCACGTGACCCCTCAGACCTTTACGTTCGCGCCTCCATCCTCCAATCAGGGTCGTCACACTTTACCGATATAGAACCTAGTTCACAGATGACCGAGTGTTTAGTGACCCTTTATAATAATAATCACTTTATAATTATATCGTAATATATTTTTATTATAGCAATGATATACATAGCCTGCCTCGTACTACTATAACACCCCCTGACAACAAACACAAACCATAAAGTTTTGGAGAAAAATGTAAAATACAATAGAATTTTACATTTTTCTCCAATGAATGAATGATCAAAAATATAATTTATTTCCTTCCGTCTCAATACCATGTAAGTATTATTATATAGTATATTTTTATTATAATATCGGTGCTTCAATGGTGTGATCGCTCCGTCTTCAAAGTAGAAGATAATGGCAGCAGCTGGCCGGGCTTTCACTCTTCACCAGAAGATATTCCGGTATTCCACATACTTCATACATAAAGTATGATAATGGTAATTTATTCTCGTTGACATATTGTGGTAGCCCTCACCTCAATCTGAGGATAGTAACGTCAGAACGAGTGGGCCGCTGTATGGATGATTGTTGAATAAACTGAATTAGTTCAGCGGACACCAGGTGTAGGACACTTCGAGTGCTATACATATATCATGTACTTTACAGATTATAACGACGCCCGGTTCCGAGTGGACTCAAAGGCAATTGAGTTTAAGTTTAACTCGTATACATAATCCGTTGTAGTCCTTATTTAGATTATTTAGATTGGCAATCATTTTCTGTATTTAACTAATCCGAATGTGTACAGTTAGCTTTACTTTCAAGCCGTTTACAACGAGCAAATATTTAATTCGTTTACTCTAATTTTACATTACTCTAAATTTCGTGTGAATCAACTTTGAATTTACCAGGCGACGAGAAAATTCACAGTGAGATTGTCAAAAACTGACTTATAATTTTCTATCTACTACAAAAACTATATAAGTAACTTATTTAAGGAAAAGAAGACCAACAGCTGCTAATTTAAGACTAATATTACTAGACAAGGCGTATAATTTCCATAATAGGTTCTCAGAAGTAACCACATGGTGTAGTATCACCTCTAATTACGTAGTACGTACACTGACATATATTCTGGTTACGGCACATGTGTACTCGTATAAAGGTTAACGCTATTTCGTATCGACAAATTTAAACCTTATTTAGAGGGAATTATTTTTATTTGATTAAATCCAAACTAAAATTACATTGTTTTAACCGACTTCAAAATCGAAAAGGAGGAGGTTATATATTCGATGGCGATGTTCTTGGATCTTTTCAAAGTATGTTCACCGATATCTTCGTGAATTGTGATCCAATTTCTATGAACCTAGCTTGTTTATATATTAGTTAATAAAAAATATTTTTAGCAAATAAACAAAATCTCCTTACCTAAGACTTACATAGGAGTTTGCCGGTTTTTATAGTAGGTGTCGCTAGCAGGATGTAGGCATTGATATGATTTGACATATATACGATTTTGTTCTACGGATATTAACCTCTAAAAAAACCGAAGTCTCATTACGTCAAAATAATAGCGCCATAGTCGTTTATATCAATAAATATGTCGAGTTTCGTTCCAAATAATAATTCGAGCATTTGCGTCATTCGTTGCTTTTCTTATTTCATAAAAAGAAAAAAGCAGCTGGAGCACATCGTTTGCTAGTAGAAACTTCTGGTGAACATGCTCCAGTGATTAGAACGTGTGAGACATGGTTTCGCAAATTTATAAGTTGTGATTTCGATTTGAAAGCCTATGAACATCCTGGTGCAGCGAAAAGGTTTGAAGACGAGGATTTGCAAGTGTTTTTGGATGAAGACCCAACCCAATCACAACAAAAATTGGCAGAAACACTTAAAAACACTTAATTGGGAAATATTATCGCACACGCCGTACTCTCTAGACGTCGCTCCGTCAGACTTCCACCTTTTCGCATCGATGGGGTATTCACTTGCAAAGCAGCACTTTGCCAATTTTGAAGAAGTCGAAAAAGGGCTGGTCGAATTGTTTTCCTCGAAAGAGGTAATTTTTTTTGGAGTGGTATCCAATTTTCCTAAAAGATGGGCGAAATATGTAGAATCAAATGGTCTAATAAATTATTAACTATTAACTAAAACTATAACTTAAATTATAAACCGGCTTAACTTACACTTCTAGTACATTATTTCGACTTTTTTTTCTATACATATATAATATTGTTTTGTGTATATATATTATAATATATCATTTAATATGAAATAGCGTCAGCGTGGTCGGGAGAAATGATACTATCGTTCAGATTGTAGATTTCTATTTAACTAAACAATATTCGTCTTATATACTACTTGAATCTAAGAGGGGGATATTAAGGTATGTGATATGTAACTGCTAAGGCAGCACATTTATCGAACGTGAATTATTTGCATATTAGTGCATTCTATCGAGATCACGTTCACAAAGTGATATTTAAAATCAACATACTACAAATAGCCTATAGCAAACCTCCGCCCGATTTCAATAATAGTTTCTTTAATAAGCATTATTTCTCACTTTTTAAAGTTTGAAGTTGATTATATTATTTGTTAAAAGAAATTAATTTCATTTGGTACTACAGAATTGGCACCAATGTTTATAAAATAGATAGAACTGTGTATATAACGGTACACTTTATGACATGACATAATCCAGATGGACGAGAACATATGACAAGCGTGCTGTTATAAAGTGCAGCCATCACGGGACGGCCTGTAAGTATCAAGAAACAATATTAGTACATCCAGCCACCAACTGCTACTGCTCATGTCTGGCATCAGCTTAATATAAAGCACTTTATAAATCGCCTCATTATCGTAACCATAAAATAAACAATTATGTTATCTAAATAAGTATTTTATTAACAACAATTTATAAACGTAATACTTTAATAACATTAAGTATATTAAGCGACCAGAAATGACTGTATATCAATTAGTTTTATAGCAAGACCCAGGTAAGCTGTGATTACAATATAATAAGAATACCAAGTCATAATTTCTAAAGGCTTTGCCACAGTTAAATATGAATTTCAAAGTTCTCAATTTTTTCAAGTAATTATACTCTTCTTTATAAAAAATATATATATGTTAGTACAAAGGTACCTGTCAATTATATGGATAGAACACTTTAACAATAATCGTAATAGTTTGCGAATGATTCATTAATAAAAATTAAAAAAAACACGCCTACCAAATCTAAATAAAAATAAAATAAACCAGTTGTATGCTCTTGCAGTCGGGACACTTTCCTGTGCTTTGTTGAGCCGAGCCCTAAATACGACTTATTTCATTTATTTCGGCAAGGCGCGCTTTTTAACTTTCAAATGTTTTATTTAATTCCTTTTGGTGACCAGTAAATGTGCACAAAGTATATATTTTAGGAATGCAATAATCAAGTTTTTTAGTTTCATACCCATATTGTTATAATTGAAGATATATAATAGAGTTATGATCTAAATATTAATTTAATAAAACTAAGTTTTCCATCAGAAAAACATTCAAAAGATAAATTATTAACAGTTTCTTTTATTCGTCACATATAGAACTAACATTTCCCTCAGAAGCAATGGCCATTTGTTCGGTCCCGTTATTGTAACAAATGCCGTTTTATGTGTAGTGCAGAGCGCGGTTGGTGGCACCACAGGCGGAGTGGCGGCACGGACGCCTCCCACGAGTGAACACATTCAAACAATCGAGCGTCTACTAACAGGGAACCACACTCAACGACCTGCCATACCGCCAAGACCACTCACATCGATAAACTCTCCTACAGGCCGGGACACTTAACACACAAATATCATATTGTTTATATATAATTTAATAGTGCTATGTTTTATATTTCTATGAATCATATATTGTAATGTATTTGTTTGTGTGATTGAGTTCAATAAGTGTTTCTTCTACTTTTTCATATTGTATTATTATTTTTTAATTTTATTCGGTATCATTTTTATTAATTGAAAACCTGTGTTGTTCACAGCGATCGTACAACCTTTTTACCCTTTTTAGCTTATAGGCCACTAGCCTCTGTCTTCTTCTTCTTTATCAGCACTTGTCTGTCCAGTATTGGACATATGCCTCCCCCAACTCCTTCCAGCGTGATCTGCAGGTTGTCTAACGCATCCATGATTTGCCGGCTGTTTAAACAATATCATCGGACCATCTTGAATTCGGTCTTCCTGGTTTCCTGTTGTATGTTCGTGGTCGCCATATGGTTATCTTATAGCTCCAACGTCCGTCTAAACTTCTTATTATATGGCCAGCCCATTGCCACCTTAATTTAGCCACTCGCTTTAATATATCCACAACACCAGTCCGTTTACTTATCTCGGTTTAACTGTCAAAGTGATCTAACCAACATTGGCTAAAGACGCAAGGTGAATTGATGTATTACTTCTAAATGAAGGTTATCTAATTATCTATAGCAAAGATCCTTATGGCGATAAGTATTTGTTGAGAAAACTGCTGTACTATTTTTGGATATTCATAATATTCAAAATAAAATTTTATATCTCAATTAATTATTTGTTTCAAATTTCGCAAAGAGAATATTATATGATGAAATACCATAACAATAATTTAAAAGATAGAATAGCATATATTGAAGACGCTAGTTGGCGAGCTCCGCTAACTGCAAATGTTTTCTCCATGTAGACAAAAATCACAATCACGCTTAAAGCGGCGACGCGGAAAACATATTGATAAACAACCAACAACCACCGGACATTATGTTAAAAAAAAATTAGACAACTTTTAATGTACGCAAACCTTATAAATATTCACCAATAAGAGCGGCGCCGTGCGTCATTTGCATGCCTAATGGTATTTCAATCAGCAAAATTTTTACGACATAAATTTTCATATTATTATTATTCGTAAAGTTGTATGTTTGCGAGAAAACAATCCGTGGTCCAGCTGAAGACGACTTTAGTAAATGCTCGTTTATTTTCATGAATAAGAACAAATCAACCAATTTTTTGTTTAAATTCAACGCAATCTACAATATATATTGAGTAACATGTTTTTGAACTTCATATACCTATGTTGTTCAATTCATATCCTTGTCACCATCAATCATCCTTCACCGAGACTGCTTGGTTTGGAATTAAATTACAAATCCCTTTTTATAGAACATTTAACACTGAACATACATCATGTCAATTTTCTCAGTTTAGTTGTTAATTATTATAAGTAGATTTTCCACAATACTTTTTATGTAACAGAAATATATTCAAAAGAATCGACCTTTTGCTTCTTCCTTTTTGACTCTTCCTTTTGCTTTTTCATTTCAGTTTTTTTTTTTTTTGTGAAGCACAGCGCCTATTCTATTGAATACCTATAATAATTATAAATAAACTTCCATCTAAGAATATCTAAAATATTTCTTTATTCTGTTTAGTAGTCTTGCGGAATCCACATGTGTTCAATTTTCGTCTCAAAAATCTTGAATTATATTAAATAGTATGTATTAATGAATAACAAAAAGCTAATGAAGAAACAGAAATTATGTTTCCATACATATAACCAAATATTTATATCACACAAATATATGAACTCACGCTTACTCAATTTCACAACTGAAACAATTACCTCTCACGACACAATAAAACGCTTCAATACTAAACTATAGGAGAAACGTGAGCCAATATTAGCACGAGAAGAAAGCAGCGAATATTATAATATTAATGCAGTTTATTAGCTGAGGTAAGGCATTACCCGCACTTGGCGTGCGCTAACAACTGGCGACGACGGTACATACACTGTCAAATGTATCCGCTCCACTCACTTAATAATTTTAATCCTTTTTTTTAAGAATAAAAATGAATGGGTGAATATTGTGCATGACTAGAAAAATAAGGAACAATGTTGCAACATTTTAATTTTGACGTCTAGCTGGCGTTACGGCGAATTACATCATTATAATAAAATATTGATGTCATTTTATATATGTAAAATCGATTCGCAATAAATGTCTCCGTTCTGCAAGTGTGCATTTTATTGATTTTGTACCGAAATTTTACAAGGTCTGACGAGGCGAAGAACGGCTTCTGGAAGAAGCGCAAATACAAAAGAATGTAGTAGTAGTAGTAGATTGAATCTATGGTCAAACGAAAACGTTTTATTATCAAGAGGTACACAGTTGATAGCATAATTAAATAAAGAGGATATCTGTGATAAGGTTAACAGTGTCAGGAAAACAGTGAAACCTAAATTTTATAAGAAATTGTCACATTGACTTAGAAATTTCCGACTTTATATTTGAATATCGATTACAAAATGGAGGCGAGTTTGTGAGTTTTGAATGATTCAAAAATACACTTTGAAAAAGTTTCATTAACTTTAAATACTCACCGAAAGAACGTATAAACGAAAAGTTATAAGAACGTGAGTCTAGAAATTTTGGAAAGTTGATCAGTGAGTACACATCAGAAACATAAGATGAAACGAGTTACATGAAAAGTGATGTACATGTGAAGTTTTCGACACATTTTTGAATCATAAAGTAGAGTTTCAAACTGCATTATTTAATTTGTTTGTGTGATGTTTCTTCTTCTTTTTTCCTGAGCAAAAATATATTACATGCAATATTTCATCTGACACTTCTAAAAGAGAATCAGTTTTAAAATTACCTAAAATTAAATAACCAACTTTAGGTAAAAGATATATAGACTGGTCATCATTCAGCGATTTATTTACATATATTTAATTAATGCATGATAACAAATTTCGATTGTGTTCATTAGCTTAAAACACAATAAAACACAAACACAGGTGAAGCACAGCAACTAATCACTTAACTCATCACTTAAAGTAATTATGAAAAACCTTGGATTATGTTTAAGGATGAATACATACTCTCAAACTTGTAACTGTATCCTCAAACATGTATTAAGTTAGCGTAATATTTTACAAGAATCTTCTAGCGCTCTTAAAGAACTTCTTGATACTACACCCTTTTATTTGCACAAGTTATCAAACCTGGGCATCGACATCAACTCCTGGGATGTCATTGTAATATATATCATAAGTTTGAAATTGGACGTCGAGTCTCGAAAGCAATCGGAATTGCAGGTTAGTAATTATAATGATGATTTGCCTTCTAAATCAAATCAAATCAAATCAAATCAAATCAAATCAATCTTTATTGTTTATTATCAATCTTTATTCTCTAGAACAATTCTTAAAAAACGGAACATTTAACTTTATTCATCTCCCCACGATTCCTGGGATTTTGTACCGAAATTGTACAAACCAAAATACAGCTATTAAAAGCGCTATAACTGAACACGGGCCGATTAGTGAAAAAGTAATTCATGATAGAAGTTGTCAGGTGTCGCCAGAACACTGCATTCGGACTGGTGATCGAAGAATAGCACCCAAAAGGGAGACCTGATATGTGTTATTACTTTATAATAAGAACAACTGGAAGAAAATCTACTCACTATAATAAATAATAATGAATTAGAAAATTGTTAATCTTCTCGTGCGCGCCAATCCTTAAGTTTTTAAAGTGGTGTATTTACTCAGTGGAAGTTAGTTACTGCGCGCACAAGTTAATGGCCGCCAGTTGCCGGGAATTGCCCGGGACTTTCACACTGGCACTGTTGATAATCGATGACTGTACAGTTTTACTTTCTATTATAAATAAGGTGAGACAAATCAGAATTGAATCGGAATTGGAGTAAGGATTCATTAAAGCAAATGTAACTGTTAATAATAAAACTTACGATTATAGAACGTCGTGGTTTGCCTTTTTTCAACCGTTTTCCTGTCTATGTTATTCATAACTCTCTTTTTTGTCATGTCATTCATGATTTAATTGGGGAAAGTTATCCGCGAGGAATCTCTCTCGATTTGGACATCTGTCATTTGATCCTCGTACCAAACTTATTTCGTCAATCTCTTTCATCGCCACCTTTACGTGTCCATAATCTAAATCGCACACAAACTATTCCTGTTTCTTTACAGCGACATTTAGAGAACAGGGTAGGTACTCGATCGTGACTCGAACAGACTGCTAATGGCTCAACTAGCAGATTTTCAATTTATATTCAATAACAGTAGAAATCATTAGAAAAAGCTTTTAAGTGGAATGCATTTAACTGTAAATCTTGATAACAGGAAACTTGTGGTATTGAAATATTTTAAACGTCAAGTGCTTTATAATTAAACAGAATTGCGGAAAATTGCATACAGAACCTAAACTAAAGTAAATAAGACATAGTTGTAACTCATAGCGGGTCGTAGCAGGATCGCATACCCTGTCCACATACCGGCCGTCCGCTCTGACGAAAGGTTTGCTCACAAAAATCCTAAACATTCCGCCCGGTAAGGTTTTCGATATTTTATACATAAAATAGAATTCTCGCACTAAACACTTTAAAACTACAGTTTATTGTTTTAAATCACCGTCATATTACTGAAGCAATCTCATCATATTGAAAAACGTCTCTTTAAGACAAATGCTTTCTTTAACTATCTAATTTTTGCGTAGATGTATTTTTTTAAACAAAGTTTATTTTTATTCCTAGCAACATAGTCTGTATCTTGTATAGTCACATAGTCTTGTATATGAACATATAGTCATAGATTCATTTTAAACTCTTATTCTTATAGAAGCGTTTCTAATCACTGACATGCATTGTGAATGCTTACATCTGTGTCCTTACAAATTCAAACACAACAAGAAACTAGGAATAATTCTCGAAGGATCTCCTCCAATATTTGTTGATTAAATTTCCTCAATAGAACAACAAGAACTAGACAGTACATATACGAAACAAAGTTACACCTCTACTCCCACCTACCTACATCGGGATTTTGTAATAGTGTAAGCAATTTACTGCGGACATTCCTATAACATTATCCTGTCCCATAATGATATCGGGACTGAAGTTCTCTGTAAATATACTTA
This sequence comes from Diatraea saccharalis, assembly GCA_918026875.4. Taxonomy (NCBI): domain Eukaryota; kingdom Metazoa; phylum Arthropoda; class Insecta; order Lepidoptera; family Crambidae; genus Diatraea; species Diatraea saccharalis. The sequence goes on from OU893332.1 coordinate 34,119,139, forward strand.
CGTTATGTTCATGTATGTACTCCCGCTCACTTCATTTATTTTTAAGACATATGTCAAATGATAACTGAATTTTTACAGTGTAAGTATTTATCATGTATAATACCTACATTACTATTGGGTTACTCCTAAGTTCTAACTATTTCTTTTATTACATAAATAAATGAAACATTATCATTTTATAATGTATTGATTTGGTGACACAATGACATGGTTTTTGCGAATGTCGTTACTCCTATTAGAGCTGGTGAGTTTCCTGCTCGTTCTTGTTATCAGCCAAAAGACGTCCTCAATAATGATAGGGAACAAAATGTTGGACGATTCAAAAGTACTTTTTAGAAGTCTATTTGAATAAAAATTATTTTGACTTTGACTTTTAAAGCGTGTTTCCAAATATTAATAGGTATTAAAATTGTCGGTGTATTTAGAACGCAGCAAAGTTAATAAATACATTTGTAACTTTTATGTATGAGGTACGTGTACTCTGAAGGCCCTCTCTTTTTAAAAGCCCAATTGTCAAAAAACGTCTGTCATACTTTAAACTTTTCCATTTGGCTGACCAGGTGGGAAAGAAGGAAAATAAAACTTATTAAAATATATTTTAGTGTTTCTACAAGTAATTACATTTGATATCCTTCAGTTTCTTTACTAAAATTATTGCAAAAGTTTGGGTAATACGAGGGTCAAACTGAAAGTTCTTAGAAAATCAAAAACTGATTACATTAGCCAGTTATTAGTTTTATTATATCTTTTCAAAATATTGTCCATTCACGTCGATACACCGCTGCATGCGATGGAACCACTGGGAAAAGCACTTTGCCCACTCGTCCTTAGGGGTCTCTTCAATGGCATCGCGATACGCAGCCACCGCTTCTTCAGCATTCATAAACCGCTTTCCTTTAAGTTTTTCTTTAATTTTTGGAAATAAATAAAAATCACAAGGCGCGAGGTCGGGGCTATACGGCGGGTGACCCAGTAATTCAACGTTTGATGTCGCCAAATAGTCGATCGTTCGCTTGGCGGTGTGCGACGAGGCGTTGTCGTGGTGAAGGAGGATCCTACTGCGAGGTCGTTTCTCTCGAACTTTTTCCAAGACAAGTGGCAAACAATTGGTAGTGTACCATTCTGCAGAAACTGTTTTTTGATCCTCTAGCACAATTGTTGCAAAATGACCTATCCTTTCAAAGAACGAGGCCACCATTTTTTTTCCCGCACTTCGATCTCTCTTCACTTTAGTTGGCAACTCCTCGAAAGGAAACACTCACTGAGCAGATTGTCTTTTGGTTTTAGGATCATAACAGTAAATCCAGCTTTCGTCACCTGTTAGTATGTCGAACACAGCATTTGAGTCACCTCCGTTAAATCTTTCAATCATTTTACGACACCAATCCACACGATGGAGTTTTTGAGCCTCAGTCAAATTATGAGGTATCCACCGGGCGCAAAGCTTCCTGACCGCTAAATATTCGTGGAGGATTTTGTGCACTTGACTCATACCGATGCCTAAGCTTGTCCAAATCTGTTGATAGGTCACTCTTTTGTCAGTCTCTATCATACGCCGCACAACACAGATGTTATCTTCAGTCGTCGCCGTAGAAGGCCGTCCCTCACGTAAATCATCAGTGAGATTAGTGCGACCACGTTTAAACTCATTAAACCAGTTGTAAACAGTCGCACGAGATGGGGCTCCATCGTGAAAGGCCAATCGTAGTCTATCATAACTTTCTTGTTGACTTAAATGACATCGAAAGTCATAAAAAATCATTGCACGAAAATTTTCTCGTGTTAAATTCATGATGACGTGACACAGACAATTTTCAATTTGCCGCCAAATCGTAAAACAAATGACAAATGAATGAAATATATACTCAGTAATATTGGCAAAGAGTTATATTTTCAAATTTTAGAATTATTTTTTTATTATATTGTTTATAAGTGGCCAGTTCTAAGAACTTTCAGTTTGACCTTCGTATTGTTATATATGTTCGAACCTGAACCACAATAGGCTAACTAGTGAAGATGTTCTACTGACTCTGTTACCCGTAGAGCCACTCAGGCTTTGTGGCTTAACTCGGTGCAATCACAGGTCAAAGTGCACACAAATACGTTTAGCCAACCTATTTATCTGTAAATGCAAACATTATGTACAAACTCTCCGTTGTGTGTAATATGCTTAATTAATACAGATTGTTGAGTAACAAGCAACATTAATGCTCACAGATAAGTTATAATATAATTTATTTATTTATTGAAGTGTGTGATTAGAACCTTGATAAGACATTATTATTTTTACTTCATTTTTATAAGAAATGTCCTGTTCCCTGAACAAGTATAAGTATATTATACAACATTCACATTGAATGTTGTTTATCTCTGCTTTATATCGTTAATCGTTGTGCAAATATTATAATTTGCATACTTAATAAATTTCAACAATAATAATTTACCTCCATTAAAGTCGTTCCATTGATCAAAATGACTAATATTCAAACGGCTATTACACATGCATTTCCGATACTATTAAACCCGCATGGCTGCATAACAAATTAATTAACAAACGTTGTTATCAACTTCAGAGCTTTATCACGATCGTTTAAAGTTCAAATTTGTTCCGTATTACGGTATGAATGCGACGTATCCAGTGGGTATATTTGTAAGAGCCGGCGGTAAATCTCGTTTGGTCGCGGCGCACGCACGTGCATTGTATATCGTTGTCAAACAAATAAACCGACGCCAGCCAGTTGTAACACAAAATACGACTTCTAACAACGACTCGACAGCAAGTGATTTATAAAAATAAATAAAAATTGCAGTATATTTTAGTTGATCTAAACACGTAAATGGCGACTTCGGTCGCAGAGTTTAAAGATGCCGCAGAGGTCCAAAGTCATCTCTGAGGGTCTGACTTGCAGTCAGTTGGGACATTCCAGAGATAAACTCTTCTATCTTGTCTGGGTTTTATGGCGTTTTCAGTAATACAAAGGCGTAAACTACTGAGTTTGAGATATGCGAAATGTTTGTAATGTAAAAATGAATCTTATGTAAAAAAATGCAATCAATTATGGTACGCCACATATTTACTGGAAATGTAATCTAAAAAACGACCAGCTTAAACTAGAATATATTTATATTTGATCAATTTTTATATTTGATGCTATATTGGAAAATTTTCTTAATGAAAAATGCTTAAAAAGATGATAAATCTTTTTAAGCATTGAGAATCTACTCAAACAAATTGTTATATCCAAGTGTAAGAGAGCGCATGCATCGACAATCACTGAGTTTTAACTGATCTTATTCAAATAAATAACGCCCAAGTAAACTCTAAGTGAAAACGACAACACCACATTATATTTCTACAGGTATATATTATACATGACATGACATATAGAGAGAATTATAAAGCTTATTTTACAAAAATATTGGAATCTTGGGAGTAATTACTGACAACTCGATTTAGCTGCGCAATTAATCATCATCTGTCCTTATGATAGATATACAAGGACAGTTACACTTCTCTTTAGTTCTCTAATATGCTTGAAATATAAGTGAGTGAACGGAGTGTCGGTTTCGTGGAGGAAATTAAACAGAAAACAAAGAAAACAAATCGGGAGTCACTCGAGCTTCATGAGGAAATCGAATACGTGCTCATATTCACATCAAAAATCAAAATTATTTATTCAGTTTAAGCTTTTATAGAGCACTTGTGAAAGTCGAAAACTACGCCATCGGTTCGCAAAACTACGACGGGAGACCTTGTACTGAGAAAAACCGGCAAGAAACTCAGCAAGGGCTGTTGCTTTCTCCCTGTTTTATTTCACACAGAGAAGTCTTATTGAAATGTGACTTCATTAAAATATGAAGTCACATTCCATTACAATATTAGAAATAAGAGAGATTTTTTCGATAAGTGATTAATTTGCCTATTGCCGATTCATACATACTCATTAACAGATCGATATATTATATTTATTATAAAAGAAAATGGGCTAAGTTGGACTAATTGTCCAGAGCAGACACAGCGCATTACCGCAGAGATTTTTAAGAGAGCGTGACTACTCTAGGTACTTAACTTATGCAGTGAATTAAGGAAGCTAAATCAAATACATCTATCAGTAGCTGCATGACACGGCACATAATGCACAGGTACAATGTTATTCACATAAAGTTAAAATATCTATCTATTAACACCATGCTTTTTTGTCAATTAGATATTCTTTAATCTTTTACTTTGTAAACAATTTTTAATACTTTTAAAATGATTTATTGGCAAATCTAATACATCACTGGGGTTAAGGTACTGTATACTTTGACCTATGAAAGAACCTAATATCTTCTGTAACAAGCTAGTAATGCCTTCTGCATTACTAGCTTGTTTTTATTTCTAGTGTTAAGTTTGTGTAAATCACTATGTTTGGTATACACATTAATATTGTTCCGGACAAAAAGTATACAACTATATATAAATTGAGATGCAACCGTCAATATTCCAATTTCTTTAAATTTCTCTCTAAGAGATTTGCGCGCCCCAACTGATAGATAGCTCTTTTTTGTAAAACAAATACAGACTGAATATCGGCTCCCGTTCCCCACTTAATAATGCCATAGGACATAATACCGTGAAAATAACTAAAGCACACTATCCAGGCAGTTTCTACATATATCGGTAATTTGTCTTGTCTTCGTATCGCATATGCAGCCAAGCTGAGTTTACAACAAGTTTTGTTTTGAATCTAGTATTATGCCCAAAAATTTTATTGAACTTACTAACTCTAAATGTTCGTTGTTGAGTTTAATTTCAGCTGGTTCTACTTTTACATTAGGTAAAGTGAATGTTATACATTTCTTTTTTTAGCATTCAATTGAAGATTATTAACTGTGAACCAAGATAACACTCGTGAGAGAGCATTGTTTACATCGTCAAAATTATATTTATTTCTGGCAATGTTAAATATCAATGAAGTGTCATCTGCAAACAACACGATCACACATAGGTTTTTAAAAAAATGGGAAATCATTCATATATATTAAGAATAGAAATATGCCTAAGATAGAACCTTGGGGAACTCCTATTTTTACATGAGACCCGGATGACTTCTCACCGTTTACATCTACTGTTTGTGTTCTGGGACTAAGATACGACAGCATTAGTTTTTGAGCAGCACCTTGATTCAGTACATTAACTAAATATGAATCTGACACAGAAATTTTGTGCCAGCTCAAGTTTGTTCACTTGCTAAGGAGCCTCAAAGTTCAGATAACTGACATACTGCATAACGTAAGAGGAACGAGGAGTGATTGTGCCAACGCAGTTTTGCAGTCTTATCATGAAGCTCGAAATTATAAACTTGTTTCAGCTCACATTATGTATTTGAAGATCCCAATTGATTTTTCATCAACTAACATAAAAAATTAACACTGTTACCAAGAATTAATGTAATAGTTTTAAATGTTTATGCTAGAAACCCTGTTAAGTATAATCCTATGTCGATATTTTTGAAGATTTGTTTTGAACATGTACTCCTATGTTGGTCCCACATAAAAATAATAGAATCGGCGGAATTATTTCCAAAAAATAAAATAAAAAACGAAAGCTAAGATTGTAATGGAAAAAAGCAGCAATGACAAGAATAGGCTTTAGAGCGAAGCATGGATAAAATAAGAGTATCGGACAAGTGTTATTTGAATTTCGTTTTTCAATGTTTTAATAGTACGAGTATTTGTTGTCATGCTAGCTTTAACGAATTTTTTTTATTTCCATTTTAACTATTATATTTGACAAAAATTAGTTTGAGTGGTTGCAGCAGTAGTCCGGATTGAGAAAAGTTATAAGTTCGAAATTCATTGTGAGCGCCCGGAACTGAGGAACTTTTTAAGTATTTATCTTTTATTTGAGGCAAAGTTTTGGGTTACACCGATTCACAAGTAGTCATGCACTTAGCAAATATTTGTAATAAAGCATGTGTACACACCACCACCGTCACCATGCACCAGGTACCATGTTGCTCGTTGTCATTCATTGCTTGTTTTATTTTCGGTAGTATTCAGAAATATTCGCTAACGATGTAAAAAAAATTACTAATAAAAAGAGTGGAATCACGTGGAAGTTTACAACACGAAAAACGGGCAATGAAAAATTAATGACACAAATTGAGGAAGTAACGCACCTGACAGCGCCTGTGGGCGGACTGTGACCGGGAACGGTCCCTTGATGTTGACCGGATGTTTATTCGACTCTGCAACACATATAAATAGAAACGGATATAAATAAAACAACATCCTGCTAGAACACCATCATAACTACTGAACCAAGGAAAAATAACTCCTCTATGGACGGTCCCGCGCGTTCCTCGTCTGGTGTCTATGTTGTACCCACAAGCTACGCTCTGTAAATGGTCAACACTCGAGAACTTTACTGCCCCAATTTGGGAGCTAGTAATTTGAATCTAATAACAGTCTTTTCCTGTCTCATATCCTATGTGCCACGCCACATGCCTGTTTCTCTCCTCCTGACCCCCTGTTCAGCGGTCTATGTCTCTTTCTAGCGGGTGATATCGTTGCCTATTGTATGACAATGGAGTAGGTAATCATTTTTATGTGGCCATTGCACTTTTGTTATATGCTAAAAATACTTATAGATATTTACAAATACGTTTCACATTCTCCGCGGTACCCTGTTACCAGTTTACTCCATTTATGATGACCTCTTATTACGTGTCCTACATATCTACCTCTACTGGAGTTCAATTCAACCTCGACGAAATAATGTAAGTAGGCGCTTACTCTTAAGAAGCTTCTTAATATAAACGTTTTGTGATAATTACATGAATTGACAATATTTGATGTTTATTTGAGACAGCGGTATCGGGCAGGCTCGCTGCCGAAGGCTGTCAGATCCAATATTTGTCCAAACGGCTGAGTTCGGCCAAAACAACGTCAATATTATACATTCAAAATTATTTAAATGAACGCCGCTGAGCCGCGTATTGACAAAATGGTGGCACCGCAGATCATTACTTTTATAGAATAAATATGTTTTTGTTTGTGAACACTTTAAATAATTTACTAGATCGTCAAAAGACGCAATATTATTAAAAATAAGTCTTGTCTTTTAATCTAGAGCTGTATTTTTACGTTGTTTATTATTATCCAAGTGATAGTAAGCAATATTAGATGAAAATCGGGGTTCAAAGACTCACTCCAAACCTACTACGGAAAATACGTGCGAAAAAAACATGTCTGCGAACTGCTCGTCTAAAGTCTAGTTGCGGTCATATATATTTTTAAACCAATTAATAATTACTTAATAAATTGAGTATCATTAACTACAAGAAGAACACAAAACTTAAAAAATACACATATAAAAACTGGGCCTTAACATGACATTATTTAATAAAATACCAAAGGAAATAAAAGAACACAAAATTACAAAAACCACGACTAAAGAGTAAAGTACTGTTTTACTGTTAGTTCAAAAATAGATGTTTTCTTAATAGAGAGCTTGTTTTTATCCCAATTAAGCGTTGTCATCAGGAGAGAGAATTGAAACCTATTTAACGTGTCGTAAACGACTTCAGTGCATGCTTAGACGGAGCGTCGGCTACAGTGGAGCGTGCCGCACAGCCCCAGGGACAATTATTTAAATTATACCATTTACAGCTCAATTTAGTCTGTGTCAAATTTAAAATTAGTAAATGTGGACAACCCCGACACTGCAACAAAGTGAACCATTGTTTTTAACAGACTTCAAATTCAAAAGGTTATATGTTCGACGGCCATGTATGTTTTTTATATATGTTCACCGACATTTCCGCCAATTATTGACCGATTTTTCAAGATTCTTTTTTCATTAGCTTGATGGACCAAGGTGGTCCTTTTTAAATTTTATCGAAATCGAATTAATAATTTTCCTTTTATAACAAAACAAAATGTGCTTTTCATCAAATATTAGTAAATATATCGATGATGTGTTTACATCTCCGAAAAAAACAATAATATTGTATTTTCCATTCATTCAAAATACAAAAATAGGATTTTCTATGCTCAAGTAGAATGTTTTTTATGAAAGAAGGTACGTCAATCGACTTCTGTTAACTAGCTGTTACGCAGCGACTTCACCTGCGTAAATTATAACCTATGTTCATCGGTCCTATGTTTATAAATCGGTCCATTAGTTTCGGAGCTTATCCAATGCAAACAAACAAGCTATCAAATCTTTCCTCTTTATAATATGAGTGAGTGAACCTTACCCATTCATTACCCGTCCAAAACATTTTTTCTAATGGAAATTAAATTGTTTTTTACATTTAAACATCTCAGTTTCAACACGGCTAAACATTGTAAATATAGATGCAACAGTTTCCTTCATCGTTGTTTTAACTAATGTCTCTGTTGAAATCCCCTTCTGTGCTGCAATTATATGATTATAGCTATTATAATAACTCTTTTCAACAAACGTTGAGAAAATAGAAACGAATTATTATAAAACCGAAGTTCGACTTTGGTTTCATACAGAATCTGTGTAGTGCTACGAGAATGTAACGCGATCTACGACGCGCTACATTGCGTTGCTACGAATACTACGTAGCATGTAAGTAGACGGTTTTTATGGCACGTTTTCAAAATGGTATATATTTTTCAATAGCTAAATTTGTACACAACAAATGAGTTCAAAATGTATATTATACAAGTAGTCAGCGCAAACCCATAATTAATATTGAAAATATTATATTATCACTTCGTTACAAAGTGCATTTTCCAAACGAATATAAAAAATAGACAATAAGAAATATAACTAAAATCTATAACATCGGCGTATACGTCGTTTGTTATGATTTGGCTAATGTTCACTATGTGATAGAAATTGATTCATATTTACAACTGAATAACAATTCAATATACGACTTTATTCCCTGTAGGATAAGGTGGTATGGACCGAATATTTTATATTGTCATAGTACGTAACCTTTATTACAATGGCAATAAGGTGGTCGCGTGAGGTTCGGCTGTTACATACAACACAGTACTAGACACGCGGATGACGTCACTGTTTCTCAAACTAGGATACCATTCTTCACTAAACAGATTGCAAAAACAAACTTTTAGAAATAGCATAAAAACATATGTCCATGAAATGTTGTCATCTATGGGCGCACTCAGCTCTGTTAATTTTATTTGTTTTGTAACAGTTCAACTTCAAGTTTTACAATTTGCATTGTAAAAATTAACTAAACTATTAAATATTTGATTATACGTGGAACTTGATATAATAGTAATAACAACATTTTGTTAGTCACTTTTAGACCTAACCTATTAAATTTCTTTTTTTTTATTTAAAAGGTATGCTGTAACTACATTTAATTTGTTAATTTTTGAGGCTACATTTTATATGCATGTCGTCATAACCTTTCATTGAGGCACTATATTGTCTTTATTATTAGTTATTTGCATGTAGCTTGTTGGTTGCTCAAATAAATAAATAAATACGTGTAAACAATAGCTTGCAATCAAGTATCATGTATAAATAAATATTAGAAAACATGTCATACATTGTTCAGATCCCAAATGTAGTATCTTTAAGCACTATTATTGTGGAAATCTTGAATAACATTCAGAACAGGAAACTATATTTTCTACATTGACATGACCGAAAATCGAACCCTAAACTAACCGGATGAATTTTCGTAGGATCCCATTAAATTTTAATCGAATTTGGATCAGTAGATTTTGTTAAATATATTTTTTTTTTAATCATACGTAGAGAATAACACGCTTGAAATAGTGATATGTGAGTTTAGGAGTAAGTCAAAAAAGCTTTTAGTTTTTAGTGTAAAATGGATACCACCATTTTACACTAAAAACTCTATTCTTCGAATTTCGTTCGTTGTCAGGTTCGTATTTTATTTGGTACTTTTTATATTACTATTGTATTTCACGCAACGGATTTAACAATTTTATTTAGGTAGTAAATTTTGTGTCTTTTAAAAAAAAGTAAAGGATTATATCGTGTGAACTATCTCGACGGTGTCATTGTCGCTAATATTTTAATTAACTAAAGTTGACATCGAAAAAATCTAAAATTAATTATTTTAAACTAAAAAAGGCTTGTAGCGAATTCAAAAGATTTTATTTGAAGGTGGGCAGTTTAATACCGTGGCCATCAAATGCTGGCCCAATTTCAAATGAAGTTTATTTAATTTTCTAGCCGCTTAAGATACTTTTAAAAAATTATTTGTAATTGTTTTTCGTTTGTTACAATTTTTATAGAGTCTCGTTAATCATTCGTTACCACAAAAGTATTAAATCTTATTTGACAAAACCTTAATAACACTGTTATTTTTCTCCATATAATCTTAAGCTAATAACGAATAATGTGTACACCCTGAAAAAAGTTGTCACCTTACAAATCTTGTCACCCAATCACATATCATTTATTATTTAACTCTACACTAATATTATACAAAAATAAAATCTTATTTTATTTCTTTGTAAAACACAAACTCAATATTTTTAATTTATAACATAGATACAATTAGTGTTTTAACCTCTGACAAACGAAACTTGATGGATCTACACAATTTGACGATAACTGGCGCACGGGTGTACGTTATATACATTTTTAATTGGAAATATCTCGTTTTAATTGTAAAGTTCTTAATGATAATATCAAAGCGTATCCAAGTACTTATTTAATAAAATAATACTATGAGAGCCTCCTTTACGCAATAGGGCTTTACTAGGAATATCATAATTTAATTCGTCGGTAAAATGTAAATAAGTACGAAGCAAGAAATTATGATACCGAAGCAAAACAGATCTCTATCATAGAGCTTACGTTTAATCTCCTTGTCCAAGCCACAATATAGCTCTCTTGTCCCAATGGTAAATGTGCACAAAACGTCTACTTGCAAAATTGGAACAAAATATAATGTAACGTTAATCATATCTTAAGGAATTAATTTAATCACAACAACAATAAAATAATTCATCTCGAAAACGATACATTTACATTTATCTTAATTAATATTAACTAACTTTCCACCAGCGGCTTCGCCCACGTGGTTTTCCGTTTTTGCAAACATATATGTTGCTCCACTCATATCAGTTACAGCGTGATGTCACAAAGCCTTCCTCAATAAATGGACTGTACAACACAAAAATAAATTTTTCAATCGAATCCTGTCATTCCCGCGTTCAACCAAACAAACGAACTCTTCAGCTTTATAATATTATTAGTATAGATTATTATTCTATTTACCTATACTAATATTATAAATACGAAAAACTTGATTGGTTGTTTCCGTTGAATACACTCCGATACTTCTGGACCGAGTTTAAGCAAGTTTGTGTTACTTTATATAGTTTATTGTGATATGGTTTATTGTGTAAAGGTAGTTGGGCGACTGCTGAAGAGATAAGTTAAAATTCATATTTTTTTCATTAATCAAAAGTACGAAGTCATGGAAAACAGTTAGTGATAAATACGCTAAATTACAATTTACTAGCTTTTTTCCCGAGACTTTTCACGCGTCAATTATATATAGCCTGTGTCACCCGCGTAGGTACCGTCACGTTTTTCCTATGTGCTGTGAATTCGACCTCACCTCACCTTGGCAGCGACGTTATAACTTATCTCTATTTCTTATAAGATAAAGAAATTTTTAATGTATACATTAAATGTGACCGCGATTCAATAATTTCTAGTAATCATATTATTCAAATATCCCTTATAAACTCTTAATACTTAATGAATATTCGCCCATCACTAATGTCCATAGAAAGTTAATCTCACAAAACTCGTTATAAAATTTGACAAATGGATAAGAACTCCAGCCTGTTATAAATTAGAAAAGTTTAATCCAGATAAATGTGCTAAACATCGGGCCGGTTACTTGATTATTGTCATTTATAAATACATTCATTTGTTATCCACCATCTTAATTTGAATAGCAAAGGGAACGGATATTATTTTTTTGTTTTCGTTTTAAGCCGCAGCTTATTGTGTGATCCTGTTTGTTTGGCGTTACTTTAAATTTCTCGCTATCTTTATGATACTTATCGTTGATTGTATTATTGAACAACGATATTATCTATTTGGCTAATTTAATACTATTATATTTGTTAAAGCTATATATATATGTATATAGCTTCGGAGAGATAACGTCTCCCTACCTTACACCTCGCTGTATTTGTTTGCTTTTGGATTTGCAATCGGAACGACATAGTAACGTTTTATTGCACCTCGATCGTGTAGTCCACTTGGCACCTGTGGACTTGTGGAGAGACTGCATCAGCGCCCATGTCTCTATCGAGTGAAAGGCCTTCTCGTAGTCCACTAACACCAAGCAGAGGGGCCAGTTATACTAACTTGCCGCAGCTGATGAATATGGTCTAATGGACTACAGCTTTTTCGGAACCCGGCTTGTTCAGGCGATCGCTACCTTTAATTCCATTTGTAAACACAATCCATTTTTTTTAACTAATAAATTTAGTCTGTAACCATCAATACTTTCCTTATGAAAATAATATCTCATTACTAACAAAATAAAAAAAAAACTTATCCCCTAGAGGCAGAAAAGCTGCTTCAGCTGCACATTCCAAGTGACTGAACCACAGGACACTCGCAGAGGCAGCCGGCCGGCCGCCTGGCCATGTGAACTCCTTGAGTTTATAATCATACTCTTTGCTAAAAGTTCTATACTTTATATTTCAATGATGACATATGTTATAAATTGATATTGTCATACTCTCTTATGTTAAATAATTTGCTCTGTTTTAAAGCATAATAAAACCAAGTATCTAAATTGGTATTGTCTTTTCTTGTATCAATTTATTATGCTTTAAAGTGTTTTTCGAATTCAAAATGTCTGAGGACAAAGTTCTTCCGCCTTCTGGTTTGTCACGCTACCTACGTCCGGAACGCTTCGATACAGTTCCTTCAACTGACGGTTCCGATTTGAAATGGGCGCATTGGCGGTACTCATTTGAAAATTTTCTTAAAGAAGAAGCTTCACCCGTCTCTGAAGAGGTAAAGTTAAAAGTACTTATTAATCACGTGTCGTCGACTATATTCAATATAATACGAGAATGCACGAAGTACAGTGATGCTATCACGTTGCTTAATGATACGTTCGAAAGGCGAAAAAACATTACACTAGCTCGACATCTACTTGCCTCTAGAAAACAACAAGCAAGTGAATCTATTGCTGAGTATTGTCGAACTCTGACATCCCTTGCATACGATTGTCACTACAAAGCTGTAACAGCGGAGGAACATCAGAACGAATCAATACGTGGTGCATTTATTGCGGGATTATCATCCCAAAGAATCCGCGAACGTTTACTTGAAAAATCTGAGTTGTCACTGCCACAGACACTGAATCTCGCTATCTCACTAGAGACTGCCGAAAACACGTCCTTAGTTCTACAATCTAATACTGCACCGTCTCTAAACGTTATGACGAACACTACGCCGAATTTAACGGCTACAACCTCACGCTCTGGCACATCTTCAAGAAGAAAATGCTTTTTCTGTGGTGGGACCGTGCACCAAAGAATAAAATGCCCTGCATATAATGCACAGTGTCAGTTTTGTCAAAAAAAAGGACATTTTGCGAATGTCTGTCGAAGCGCTGATAAAAAAACAACCGATCGTTAACGTTGTAACCACAGAAGATACACCAGAAGCTTCTCCGTCTAGCTTACTACTCTCCATATGCGCTGCTGCTCCTTCTAGCTTACGTAAGGCAACAATTTCCATCACTATCAATAATCACAAAGCTGACGCCCTAGTTGATACCGGAAGCTCCATTAGTTTTATTGACAATAGCCTAGTAGAGCTAATGAAACTTAAAAGAAAATATTGCAATCAAGCTGTAACCCTAGCTTCACTACATAATGTATCACACGTCAATGGTCTATGTCACGTTACTATCCAGATTGGAGATAACGTTTATAAACAACAGCCATTGTTTATCATAAATAGCTTATGTGCTGACGTGATCATAGGACATGATATCCTAAGGACACATTCTTCTCTTGAATTACAGTTCGGTGGTGAAAAGGATCCATTGAAAATCTGCAACGTCCTGGAAGCTTCTGTGCCGCCTGTATCAGTGTTTACTAACCTTTCGCCATCCATCAAACCTATCGCCATCCGATCTAGACGTCACTCTGAAGAAGATCAAACATTCATATCAAATGAAATCGCTAATCTCCTAAAAGACAAAGTTATAGAACCTAGCGTCTCCCCATGGAGAGCGCAAGTCCTGGTTGCAGGAGGTGGACATCACCGAAAACGTCTAGTAATAGACTATTCACAGACTATAAATAGATTTACGGATCTAGATGCATACCCTCTTCCGAGTATTGAATTTATAGTAGCTTCCGTATCTAGGTATAATGTATTTAGTCAGATAGATCTTAAAAGTGCATATCATCAGGTACCTATCCTTCCGAAGGAGAAAATCTACACCGCATTTGAAGCCTGTGGTAATCTTTACCAGTTCACACGGATTCCGTTTGGTGTTACCAATGGTGTCGCTGCTTTTCAAAGAACTCTTCACTATATCATTCGTACGGAAAAACTAAAAGGTACATATGCTTACTTAGATGATGTTACTGTCTGCGGAAAAGACAAGCGAGAACACGACATCAATCTGAAAAGGTTCATGGAAGCTGCAAAGAAATACAATCTTACCTTAAATAAGAACAAATGCGTGTTTGAATCTGATTCTATCAATCTACTTGGCTATTATATTCATAACAATACGATACAACCTGACAAAACACGCCTCGAACCGCTTTTGAGTCTTCCTATTCCGTCCGATACAGCCACACTTAAGAGAACTCTTGGCCTATTCGCCCATTATTCAAAATGGATTCATAATTTCTCAGCAAAAATAAAACCATTGGTCGATTCCTCATTTCCTTTAACTGAAGAAGCAATAGAATGCTTCACAAAACTTAAAGCTGATATTGCACAATCATCTCTGGCTTCTATCGATTCAAAAGAAACGTTCACTGTTGAGACTGATGCATCAGAATTTGCCATAGCAGCCACACTTTCACAGAAAGGCCGCCCGGTGGCATTTTTCACACGTTCTCTAAATAATTCAGAACGACGCCAACCTTCCATAGAAAAAGAAGCGAGTGCAATTGTGGAAGCCCTTCGCAAATGGCGTCATTATTTAATTGGCCGTTACTTTATTCTTATCACTGATCAACAGTCTGTATCTTTCATGTTAAATCAAACACATTCAAGCAAGATAAAAAATGAAAAGATAGAACGATGGCGTCTGGAACTATCTTGTTTTAAATATGACATAATTTATCGCCCTGGCAAACAAAATGTAGCTGCAGACGCGTTATCCCGTGTCTGTTCCCTTATAAATAGTTCTTCTAAACAACTCGCTGACCTTCACAGCTCTCTATGCCACCCAGGTGTGACAAGAATGATTCATTTTGTTCGTTCTAAAAATCTTCCTTATTCTGTTGAAGAAGTCAAAAGAATCACCTCTGCTTGTCGTGTTTGCGCCGAAATAAAACCTAGATATGTAAAGAATGAAGGTAAACTAATTAAAGCAACGACTGCATTTGAACGATTGAATTTGGATTTTAAAGGGCCTTTACCATCCAACACCTGCAATAAGTATATTCTAACCATAATTGATGAATATAGCAGATTTCCATTCGCATTCCCTTGTAAAGACATGTCATCAGCGACTATAATTAAGTGCCTGAAAGAACTTTTTTGCCTGTTCGGTACTCCTGCTTATGTTCACTCCGATAGAGGAACATCATTCCTGTCAGAAGAATTAAAGCTATTCCTGACTAGTCTTGGTGTTTCATGTAGCCGTACTTCCCCATATAATCCACAAGGCAACGGTTTGGTAGAACGCCTTAATGGAACACTATGGAAGACAATCCAGCTTCATCTCCGCTCTCAGAACTTAGATAGTGCCTGTTGGGAAAAATCATTGCCAATTGCACTACATTCTATAAGGTCATTACTATCTACAGGGATAAACACAACCCCTCACGAACGGATGTTTAATCATCCTCGGCGCTCATGCACTGGTTCTTCCATGCCAACCTGGTTAATGTCACCAGGGCCGGTATTTATGAAAAAGAACGCTAGAAATTCTAAATATGATTCAGCCGTCGAGGAAGTAGAGTTACTTCAGAGCAATCCGGCCTACTCCTTTGTGAGGTTGCCTGATGGACGTGAGACAACAGTTTCAAATAGATTGCTGGCCCCAATACCGCACAACGATGACGTATTTTTGGATACTGAAGACCCAGAGGAAGTTCCTGATCAAGAGTCTTTCACAGAAAATGAACAATCTATAGATTTGCATCCTGAGGCACTTGTATCATCTCCTGAAGACTCTCAGCTACGTCGTTCTTCTCGGGAGCGAAGGCCTCCGCCGTATCTGCAGGATTATGCTTCGACTGTGGTTAAAAAAAAATGCACAGGGTGAATGATGTGAACTCCTTGAGTTTATAATCATACTCTTTGCTAAAAGTTCTATACTTTATATTTCAATGATGACATATGTTATAAATTGATATTGTCATACTCTCTTATGTTAAATAATTTGCTCTGTTTTAAAGCATAATAAAACCAAGTATCTAAATTGGTATTGTCTTTTCTTGCTTGTGCGGCCTGCCCGTAGAGAGAGCTCGCTACCCGCTGCCCGTTCGTCGCCGCCCCGCGCTGCACTGCGGCATACTGGCCGGTTCTCTGTGTAGGTACCACCCACAGCCCACTAGCGACTCTATTATAAAAACTATATATTTTTTCTTTCACAAAAGTTTCTAAAACTAACGTTAACAAGTTCCAAAGTAAACAAATCATAGGAAGACTGGAGCCATAAAATAAGCCTAAAGTAAGGCTTGCTTTTTTCAAGTCACCAGGCTTCTCCTCCGATATTGCAATTTTTCTAATTCGCACTTAATTAAAATCATCACCTTGAAACTAGCTTGACACCCAGTCATGTGCAAACTCGTCAAATTTTTCTTTACTTTTTGCTTTAATTATTTCAAAAGATTTTCAGTTTCTTCGTATATTAATGCATTTAACCAGCGAGCTACAGTCTTCTTGCAGTTTATTATTAATCTTTATAATTAGATATTTATCATTAACTTAATAAATTCGAAAGATTACGAAAAACAAAAGTTAATTTTAGAATTTTTGCAGACAGACTAGCTATGCGCTCACTAAAATTGATATTCTAGTCTATTACTACTCCCAAATATTTGACAGACTTTATTTATGGATAAACAATTGCACACATTAAGTGCAAACATGAGCCTTGATTTTTAGAGAGTCGCTCTCATTTATACAACCTCTCGCAGTATAAGTCACGTGATTGGTTTTTGATACGTTAAGTGAAAGTGAATTCGCAGCTAACCAGCGACATACTCTGTTGAATCCTTTTTGAGCCCTATAGTAGATTTCATCCCAAGATTTTCCATGAAAAGTTAAGCTGGTATCATCAGCATAAGAAATAATTCTACAGCCTTCTATATTTAAGTCATACAATTCGTTTATATAACATAAAAACAATGTGAGTCCCAGTACATTGCCTTGTGGAACGCTACAATTAATAGTATTTCCCCAATATTTGTTTTTCTTGCAAGAAGATCAGTTAATTCATATACGGCTTCTGATGTTGATTTTCCTGATCTAAAACTAAACTGGGCTGCAGACAGTATTGATTACTCAAACACTTGTTACTTTTGCTGTTAGCGGGCGCATTTCCATAAATGTTTAGGCAATCTTTTTAAATATTTTTCTATAACAGATTTATTGTTCCACACACAGAACGTGCTTGTTATCTTCTCTGTCTATGGCATAGGTATTTATAAAAAGAAACGGTATCATGTCGCTACATTTATTCATTATTATAACGTTGTGCATCGGAAGCACAAAGAATGATGACCGATCTTAGAAGTTGTTGCGAACTAAAAAGAATCGCAGCAGCAGCATTGTTAAACAGATTTTCTCATATAGAAAAATAAAACAACTCCAGGGTTGCCAGTTATATGACGTGATTTTGTATGAATAAAAATAATAATAAGTTACTTCATAATAATTTATGAAAAATAAAACTGTCTTGAAATAGTACAAAGAACTTTTTAATACTCACAAAAAAATATCACACCCCAACCGCTTTTTGATGTTACAAAATGATGTATACTAAGTTTATTTTATTAGCTAAAATACTGAATAGTTCATTATTATTATTTTTATTAAAAAAATGAAATTATTAAAAGTCACAAATTATTAAGAAATCACCTCCCTCTACTTCCCCCTAAAAATTAGACCAAAATAACCTAACATATAAAAATCTAAATCATAAGTTTAAAGCATTCGTTTTAATCTTTACTAAAATGTTCAACCCTAGGTGACATTTGAAAAACGCAGCCGACGGACGGGCAGTGTGCACTCGGGCCAAATGTATAAGGATCACCGCGTGACGAAGACAGGGCTGCGACGCTCTAGTTATTTCTTCTCAATTCCTCTAGTATTAATTATATTACTTTTTTAAAAAATTTCTATAAGAAAAAATTTCTAACGTTCTATTTAATTTTAAGCCATAGGTTAAATAACTTTAGGTTCTCATCATATTTGATAGTAACATTGAGTGCTTTATATCTACACAATCGCTCTCTAAGTAGGACTAATGTAAATTATATTTTTCAAAACGTCGTATGAGAACCTTTTTATTTAATGTACGGATGCAATTTTTTTTTCTCCGTATGTCTTATAGTTTAGGACTCCATGCTGATCTTTCCTATTCTATACATATATGGATAAAGGAGATGTTCTGACATACCTACTGACTGACAAACAACGCACAGCCTATACCGCTGGACATAGAGACTTGAAATTTGAAGGGGACATTCCTCTTATTACGTAGATATGTTCTAAGAACGGATTTTTGGAAATTCCCCTCCGAAGGGTTCATAAAGGGTGAAAACGTTTGTATGAAACTTTGTTTTTGGACCTATATCAATGAAAATTGGTATTTGGGCAGTCTAAGACCCTAGGAAGGTAATAGATTATATTTTATTTCGAAACCTATAGGGATGAAAATGAGAATGCAAAATTTCATGGGGAATCAAAATGTTACTATAGCATCCATCGTTTACAGTTTGAATTGTCATTGTAATAAATGTATAATATTGCCTATAAAGATTTTCTTATATTGTGATAAAAATTGGTATTTGAGTACGAAATTGATAACAAAAATAAAATTTGAAACAAATATTTTTAAAAATATCTAAGTACAAATCATTTTTTATATACGGAAGAAAATAAAGAGTACTTAAGAAACTTTGATTAAAAAACTGCGGTTTGAAGAAAGCACAAAGTACATTCATTATGAACTATACCAAAAGGCGGTAAGTATATTTCTACATCGACCTGTTTTGGTCATGGTCTAGTTTTAAATGAAAACATAGTAAGAAAGAACTTTAAGCTTTGCTATTACTAGATGGCGTTAATTCTTAACTAAACTGAGTAATTATCGTTTTGTACAAAGTATTTAACGTAGACGTAGATTTCAGTTTTTGATTAAGTCGTAATACTATACAAAACTTTGTGTTTTTCTTTCCGTCTGAATTTCAAATGGGATAAATAGCTTTAAAGTTTTTAGAAACAAATTACATACATGTGTAGCTGTGGTTGTACCTTAAATAAATAAGTTGTTGTGTCTTCGAAGTTGAACTGACATCGCTGATATTTTGCTTTTAATAAAATTAATCATTGTTTTTCGTATCGTGGTCTTTGACCGTTGAGCAGTTCAGTAAAATTACGTTATGATGGCTACTCAGCTGATCGACGTTAAGCCGTGCAAATGAATGGCGCTATTCTATTATAGTGCTAGCCGGCTAATTGGACGTATGTTTTACCCAGTTGTCGACAGCATATTCATTAGATATTAACCTTAATGTTGTTTTCATTAGTTTAAGCAAAATCTCCTTTATATGATATCATAAGTATAGAGATTATTCCTTTTTGATGAAGGATCTACCTAGATCATTCAAACTATGAAAATGCAATAACCTAACTATCCCGCAGCCCTATTCACTAAGAACAAATTATATAAAGTCGGCATTCGAGCGAGCACTGCTCAAGCGAAGCGAGCGACTTGAGCGAAGGAGACGACAACTTTTGTTGTTAATTGTTTGTGACGCACCGCGCGCCGCCACGCTCGGCCACTTTGCCACCGCCACCGCCACCGCCATACCTACGCTTATATCTCTGATCTTGTCAAGACAACATTGTTTATATTACCTCCGTACAAAAGTGCATTGATTTCAAGTAGTTACGTAGATTTTTTCAAACGGAATCTTAACTAGATTCGTATTATGACTTACCTTTATAACTCAGTGTGTTTGAATCTTAAATATCACTGAGGTAACTGTGAATTATGAGAAGAATTGTGTTAGTGTTCATCAATATTGCATCGTATTATTTTAGTTCAACTATTGCATAGTTGCACGCCCGCAAGGACGACCGGTTTGAGGACTCATACATCGCTTGGTACGTGCGCTCTCGTTTTAACACTGCGCGTTTTCACTATCTTCATTTCACCTGCTGACGTTACTCGTCGCTTAGCGCTGCGTGTGAATCAGTGGTATTTCATTTAAAGCCACTCGTGCGGATATTAGCGAGGTGCTTTTGAGTATGGATTGCTTGGCTTGCAATAAACCTGTTTTTCTGTCAGATTTACTACGCTGCAATACTTGTAAAAACTGCTTCCATTTTCAATGTTTAAACATAAAGGCCACGATATATAAAAAAAATCTGAATGAGTTACAGGAGTCGTGGCGTTGTGATCTTTGTGTAAATATCACTCGCCGCAATAGAAACGACGATACACCGGTGCGCTCGTCGTACAGATCGCAACATTTATTAACAACGACGAATCAGGGGGCGTCGACGTCATTTGTATCTCAGCATGTCGATATGTCATGTGACGAATCGCTTATTAACGCATCAGGCGAAACAAGCGACCCGACCGGCAACGTTCAGTTGCATCAGTAAACTCATGAGGAGGCTACTACTATTACTATGAAGCAGTTTAGTGATCTCATTGATCTCAAACTTAATAGTATCAGAGCTACATTATCAATGGAAATACATGATAAAATCACGACTGAAATCAATACTGTCGCGAGTACTTTGAGACAGGAATTTACAGAGACCACAGATTTTATAGGGGCTGAACAAAAAGATTTCAAGCAATCATTGGAACACGCAAATGCAAAAATAACCAGTCTTGAGCGACAAAATGCAATACTTCAGTCTCAAGTCCAGCAGTTGGTAATACGATTGAATACTACTGAAAAGCTATCAAGAAGCTGCAATATTGAACTTCAGTGTGTACCGGAGCGCCGCAATGAAGATCTTATATTTATATTTAAAAATTTATGTAAGAAGATTGGGTTATTGATTTCAGATGGTGATATAAGGTCCTGCCGTAGAGTATCAAAACTTAATCCCGAATCGACCAGGCCTAGAAATATTTTAGTGACGCTGCCATCTGAAAGGTCCCGTGATTTTGTTATATCTGGAGTCAGGAAATATAATAAAATTAACTCAAAGGAGCCCCTTGACTCGTCACATCTTGGTGTATCCGGGGATAGGTGTCAGGTGTATGTAGGTGAACATTTATCTAAGGAATGTAAAGACCTGCATGCTGCTGCGCGTAAAACTTCTAAGATAAAAAATTTTAAATATGCATGGGTGAAGTTTGGCCGCGTATATATAAGAAAAGACGATAATTCGCCAGCTTTGTTTGTGAAAGATATGTCGACTTTAAGTAAACTATTGCAATGAGTTCTGTGTTATATTTTATTTCTCTTTGTTTTATCATGTTATTTTGTTTTTCTCTTCCTATCAATTATGCGTATATTTTATCAAAATGTTAACCGTATTAAAAGTAAATTGAAACAATTGTATTTTAACATACTAAATGATAATTATGATATTATCTGTCTGAGTGAAACGAATTTGGATATATCTGTCTCTAGTTACGAATTTGTGGATGACAGGTATGTAGTCCTTCGACGTGATCGTGAAACCGCTGCTTCTACAAAGCTTTCGGGTGGTGGTGTATTGTTGGCAATTAGGAGGGGCCTACAGGCTGTTAGGCATCGTGAATTCGAGAGTGACGCTGAGGATCTGTATGTATCGGTAAGAGATGCTACATGTCGTGTGTCTATCAATATATGTCTGGTTTATCTGCCACCACTCATGAACACGGATTTTTACAGGGGATTTTACGAAAACTGTTTAAATTTTATTATAGGTCATAAAAATGGCGAATTTAGAACTATTGTCCTGGGTGATTTCAATCTTCCACATTTGGAATGGTCAAGATGCGACGAACGTTCAGCTTTGGTTCCTGGTCCCACTTATGACCCTAAGTCCTCTTTATTAATACAATTTTTGGAACTAGGAGGACTTTCTCAGTATAACTATATACGTAATCATAATGATCGTATTCTGGACCTCTTTATGACGGACTTTTGGAGCGTGCAACTATCGGAAGGCATCCCGTTATCGACCCAAGATCGTCATCACCCTGCAATAGAAGTAAAATTGTGTGTGCCCGTTGCAGGAAAGTTTTTAGAAGGAAAGAATGTAAAAGTTCCGAATTTTCGTAGATGTAATGTAGGTAGATGCAGTGAACAGTTGGAAAATACTGCTTGGAATGAAATTTTTGTGCATAATAGTGTAAATGATGATCTTAAATCTTTTTATGAAATATTGGGTAATGTAATAAAAATTAATACTCCGCTAAAATGCCTTAATAATGTAGAATGTCCTACTTGGTTTTCTGGATCTTTAAAGGCTTGTATCAAAGAAAAAAATAAGATCCACAAAAGATATAAAAAGTTCAAAAATCCGAGAGACTACGATGAGTTTAGCGTATTACGCTCAAGATCAAAAAAATTCATCAAGCAATGTTATGCCTCTTATATTGTTGGCATTGAGGAGTCGCTTAAAAAAACCACAAAATTATTTTTTTCTTTTGTTAAAAGTAAAAGAATTAACCCCTCCATTCCCAATTGTGTCAGATTTGGAAACGGGTTAGCTAGTGGTGGCGTGGGTATAGCAGATTTATTTTCTGAATACTTTTCTTCGGTGTTTGTTACGCAGCATAATGCACACACGACTTACTCCTGTCAGTCTAATCCTAGTTATTTTATTGGTGATGCCGTGTTATCGAAGGATGATGTTTTGAAGAAACTACTTGCACTCAACGTTAATAAAGGAGCAGGACCTGACGGTATACCACCATCTTTTGTTAAGAACTGTGCTAAAAGCCTTGCCCAACCATTATATATTTTGTATGGTAAGTCGCTGAAGAATGGTGTATTTCCCGATTTGTGGAAAGTAGCTCACATAACACCGGTGCACAAAGGCGGAGACTCTGATGACTGTACCAATTACAGACCTATTAGTTTGCTCTCATGTTTTGCTAAGGTATTCGAATTGCTAGTTTATGACCAGTTATATCATCATGTGAACCCTCTTATTTGCCAGCAGCAACATGGATTTATAAAGGGTAAATCGACTGTCAGCAATCTCTCGGAGTATGCGAACTTTATTTGTAAAGCTCTTGATGGGCGTGGGCAAGTGGATGCGATATATACGGACTTTCAAAAGGCATTTGATAGAATTTCCCACCGTACGGTCATTGATAAGCTGGGAAGCATGGGCGTGCACGGAAATCTTCTTCGATGGGTGCAATCTTATTTACAGAATCGCAGTCAACTTGTTGCTCTTAAGGGATACCAATCCCAGCCAATTTTTGTAACGTCGGGGGTTCCCCAAGGCTCCCACTTGGGACCCTTGCTCTTTGTTATTTATATCAACGACTTGCCTCCGAAACTCAAAAATCTGGGATTGCTTTACGCCGATGATTTGAAGATATATGCACAGATAAACACAGTCGAAGATTGCGAAAGCCTTCAGTCAGATATCGACACCCTGTTGGTTTGGTGCCGTGAAAACAGTATGAGCCTTAATGTAAAGAAATGCTCGACCATAACATTCACACGCAAGAAAAACCCATTGCTATTCCAATATCATGTAAATAGTATACCGCTTGAAAGAAGACAGGTCGTTAGAGATCTTGGTATAATGTTTGACAACAGGCTGAGCTTCACCACTCATTATGATATGGTCACCACTAAGTGTAGACAATTGCTAGGATTTATTTATCGTATGTCCCGTGATTTTAAATCTCCAGAGAGTGTGCTTCTACTATACCGCTCTCTGATTCTTAGTCGGATTGAATATGCTTCCGTGATTTGGTCACCTTATTATCAAAACCACATCGATAGGTTGGAATCAATACAGAGGCGAACTCTCAAAATGTTGACCATAAAACAAGGCCTCAAGCGTGAGCTCTGTTCCTATAGCGAACGTTTGCGTTTCTTTGGTTTGCTGAGTCTTTATGATCGCCGAAAAATGCACGGTATTCTATTCTTATATAAAATATTGAACGGGATGATATCTTCATCTTTGCTATCGGAAATTCACTTGAGAGCGCCTTTTAGATTGCCTAGGCTGCTGCGCCCATTTAGTGTGCCACTCGATGCCAACAATTTGTCATTTAACAATCCAATACATAGAATATGCCGTGACTTTAATGAACTTCATAAAAATAATGATAATTTGGCAATACCTGACATCTACAGTTCGTCTTTAAACGTTTTTAGGAATGGAATATGTCAATTGAAAATGGGATAGATATTGTATTGTATTTTATTGTATTGTATTTTATTGTTTAATTTATTGATTTTAATTATAATTATACATATTCATTATGAGATTAGGAAAGCTAATAATTTTACTTATTTATTTTTTAATTATGCATGAATTTTGAACCCACTCTAAATTATGTTTGCCTTGATTTTGTCTCATGATGTTGTGTACACATGTCATTGGAAGTGCAACTCGACATGCTGCATTGTTACGTGATGACTTATTTATTGATGTAATTGTAATCTCTTTGTTCAAAACTAACTGAAAGAATTTTATCAAATTGAACGGAAACTAAACAAAGAAGGTACCACAACACCTAGACCTGCATTTGAGCTACGTAGCTACTTATCTAGCTATAAAAAACGTTTTAATAATTGCATATTTCATCAACGGTTTTGGTCATTGTAGTTTTCTGAATGTTAATAGGAACTTCACAACAAATCAAATAATGATCTTTAAGTACTAAATTGTTTACTGAATAAGAGCACCAAAAATACTAAAACCAGAACTAGAACACTAGGTAGGAATCTCCTCAAGTTTTCGGAGGCTCTATATCCTGGACGATCAGCTGAACACATGAAAATCGACGTATATCAGATGTAGTGCTGTACTATGTGGATATGTACCTTTGCTTCCTCATACCATGGACGACCAAGAGAACGAATAAATATTTATCACCCATTGTCCACTAGCTGCTACCAAAGAGTACTCAGTAACATGATGACACCACTGGACTGAGCAAATAACTGCGATCACAGGACCACCAGTGACGACCACCATGTGGAAGTCCGAAAACAGGAATGGACAGAAAGTACTGGGACAGTAAAGTACCAAGGCTCTTAGAGACGAACACAACCTTCATTCAGCAATGGGGTGTGCGAGTTTAATGGTGAAGGGACGGCGAAATCATCATTTAAATCTTTTTTTTTTTTATTCTCGCGATCGATACAAAATATTATCAAACCAAATATCTAAAAAAGCAGTCTATATTACGAAATGTCAATAGCGCTTCAACTATAATCCAGTTCTTGTTACTAGATCACAAAATAATTAATTATTTCTCAATATTGATCGTGACATTTCCCTAATAATATCGGGCTTCAGATAGTATATTTTATGAACAAAATGCAAGTAAGTAATTAAAATACTATCGAGATGCAATTGTTTGATAAAAAAATATCAGAATTGAGGCGTGAGAGACTGCGCAAGACCAAGTTTTTATTAAATACGTAATGTGCTTAGAAGTTTTGCTTGTTGTCTCGAGTAGGTGGATATATATGAAATATGATGTGACTGAGTGAAATGAAAGGCTGTGATTGCGTCGCGCCACGCTCCGCCGCGGACACTTCCTGATTGGATCCCACAGGTCCACCACGATACGTGACCAACGCTGGAACCGGGACACTAAGCATTTATTGTATGTGTACACATTTAATAGTGCAAAACATCGGAAAAATAAACATCTGCACCAGTAACTCCTTGTTGACGGAGAAAGGGCAAATAAATTATAAATTTAGATGAAGAAAAATAGTCACAAGACAGGCTTTTACACGAGTTCTTTTTTTAAAGTACCCAATGCGTTTGTCAAGCTAGAATAGCTATAGTTTAATACAAAAGTGCGACAAGGTAAGAGATAAAAAGGATTAAGATATTTGTAGGAGCTGAACTATACCCTTCATATAAATATTTAAGCCGCCAGATATTAGTTTTACTAATAAGTTTTACTATATTATAATATAGGACCTATTATATAATAAAACTATAATATAATAAAGCTGGTCTGAAGAACTTCGTCGGTTTCGTTCGTAGTTTTTTATGGCAAAAAATAGATAGGTATTGATTTTACTTATTTCCTCAAAATTAAAAAAATGAACTTTCCTTATACTTCAAACCATATTTTTAAATAAATTTGTTACTTTTATTTAAACAGTTTTATTGACAATAATTTAATAAAAGCTGAAAAATTATTCGCCTTTGATTGATGAGAATGAGGGGTGTAATGACCGTAACCTGGGAACCACGAAATTATTAAATCGTATAGATAAAAAACATCTCATTGTTTTAAGTTCATTTAGTGCCTCATCATTACACGGATTCTTTCTTGATAATTTGCTATAATCGGATTTCTCAATACATAATCCTTCCAAAGACTTTACTCGACTCAGATCCACGTATAGTTGCCCTTCCTCAAACAACTTTGAGCCTAAATAAACAACTGCGTGATCTACACTACTACCTTACATCTTGTGGACAGTGGAAGTGGAAGCCCATGACTAATTAACGGCAATATCATTATTTCAGCCGTTCAATAATTAAATATTGTCGGACACTTTGGCTTTAGTGTGAATAAGATGTACGCCGTCACTTCCAAAGTTGATGTGGACAGACTGACAGTACATCTGTTTGGTATTCGACGAAACTGAGGCTAAAGAATTTCAGTAATGTAGTCGATAGCGCCATTTACTTTCGATATGTGAATATTAGACCGCAACACAACTTTTTAGCCACGCCACACAGTCTTCGACACGATACAAAATGTTAACTAAGTTGACAAAATTCTTTGTTTGAATCAGATGTTTAGATTTCAATTTAAATGTAAGTAAAGACTGTCTCCACAACACGATTTGCTACACAGTATTTAACGTACCCTTTAATATGATACCCATCATCCATATTGAAACAAATATGAAATCTGGCCTTTTATCTTAGATTATCTTTTGCCCGCGACTTCGTCCGCGAATATTTATCCATTATATCGTGTAAAATACCTAAAATAAAGTTTCATGATTTTACGAGTATTATAGTACCTATAGATGACGAAGTTCCGTACAATCTATTTATCACAATAATAGCAACTTATGTCGTATCTCAAGTGAACTGTTTAGTGGGTTAGGCGCGAGAACGTAACTGACATATGTGCGAGTGTATTTGCGATAATTTGGCATGTATAATATTAACATTGAATAATTAAACGATTCTCCTTGTCACATACATTCACGTTATATTATAATAATATATAACCAGGCAGTTACCAAAATAAACAGACTAAGAACAATATAAATCACGATTGCTTGAACTTGGATTTTTAAAGTTTAAACTAACAATATATAATGGATATGTCGTATCCAACTGGGCAAAAGATGCGTCCAATTAGGCGACTAGCCCTATAATAGAATGGCGCCATTCATTTGCACGGCTAAACGTCGATTAGCTGTGTAACCCTCACAAAGTTCTTCTACAGTGCGACTGTCCTCAGGGAACTAGTTAATTGTCATAGATACACTGTACGAAACACGCTTATTAATTTAATTAATAGCAAAATGTCCGCGATATTCGCATAAAATTACTTTGATATTCTTTTTCGAAGACACTACAACAAAAAGCTGTGTATTTATTTAAGGTACAGCATCAACTACTGCATACGTGTAATTAACACCGACTAATGTCCAATATGTTACAGTACTTTATCTCTGAAAACTTTAAAGCTATTTAACCGATTTCAAATACAGATAGAAAGAAAAAACAAATCTAATGTCCACACAAAACTAAATCATTAACTTATGAATAAACGCCATCTAGTTTCATAATTGGTCACCCATCCCGTGACCGACCCTTGCTAATGTTGCTTAACAACAACGATCGCGAACCGCGGCGCTTATCCTCTACTTCGCCGAACTGCTCATCAGTAAAGCAAAGCATAAAGTTCTTACAAAATTTTATTTGAAAACGCAACCTTGAGTTTTACTTGTATATTTTCAAAAAAAAATTATTTATAATGATAGTTTTGCTATCGATGATGTACTCAAATATCAATGTTCATCACAATATTGGGAAATCTTTACTCTTTTTACTTTTAAACGTGTCTTGTATTAATTTGATAACCATATTGAAAATTTAGAAAATATGTAACCGACCGTTTTGTCGGCGGCCATCGTCGATTTTAATATTTATGGTGAACTGTGTCCTACTAGCGAAACCACGGTGAGCGAAACCCTTTCATTTGATACTCATATTGACTGGGTTTTAAAAATATATGTAACCGGCCATTTTGTTGGCGGTCATCTTGGATTTTAATATTTCTCATAGTGAACTGTGTTCGATTAGTCAAGCCCATTCATATTGAGGTAGTCGTGACAAAATTTGTAAACCGCGATTTTAATGTGGCGACGCCTTGGATTTACAAAAAACAGAATTTATTTCATTATATTGTCACTAAAACTAAAGAAGTGTACCAAATTTCAGATCAGTCTGTCAAAAGGACGTCAAATTTTAATGACTAGATTTGACCCAAACTAACAAATAAACAGGGCAATATAAATAACCGTTTAAAAATAGACGAAATAAGTAACTCCATTGAATTCAAGTTTTATTTTTATAAAATAATTTACCTAATAAATGACGACATTAGAATAGTCGCAAAAGGTGGAGAATAGTAGCTTTTACAATCAAGTATATTTCGTTTCATCAATATTTACCTTCAAATTACTCAACTTAGTCATTTAATATAAAACTATAGTTCCTACTAATAAAATAAGAATCCCAGAAACTGTCCTAGGACACTGCTGGTTTTGTTTTCATATTATCAGTTACGCAACAGCTTTTCAGAGTTAACATCACAAACGAAAACCTAATAAGAAGTAAAGGGCACTTTTTTGAAAGCAACATAATACCATTCAATTAACAAGGCAATACTCGAAAGAGTATAGGGCAGGCGTTTAGTGTAGGGTGACCAAAATATGGTACTAGGCAGGACCAGCATTTTAGTCTATATTATATACGAATTATGATTATGATTTACAGATTGTTTTCCTGAGATTTCACCCGCATAAATTAGACCCATTTTCTGACCCTAACACTGACGAAGTATTGAGTTCATCCTAAAGAAATCCTTTCAGGTATATTTTAACCGATATCTATATAGTGCACCTTATAACAAGAATGCCACCAAATACTCTAACCGTTTTGCTGTATAAATGTATAATAGGTATGTGTATATTCGTTAATGGAACCATGTCCGTATTAAATTTCACCAAACGGTGGCGACCCTTCGCATATCGTCAACCTTTTATCCAAATTGTCCAATTGAATTTGTGCCCCGGGCTATACCGGCGCTGTACCCGCCGCCCAGTGGACACCTGTGGCTCGATTCAATGCCCACCGTAATCTCTCACCGAATATTCCATTGGAACGACTGCGTGTACGGAGTTAAACGCGTCACGAAAAGGGGGGAGAGAATAAGCAACAATACTCGCTTATATATCTATTACTACTTCCGTGTCATGTGATTGCGTTATATAAAAACGCGTGCCTCCACCACCGTGTTGTCAGGCTGGCTGACAACGCCACCCTCTTCGATTTTGAAATTAATTTTTGATCCATCTAGTCGTAGAGATAGAAACAAATTGTCATATTACTTAATAACGTTGACAAACGAGTCTTCCTGTCTGCGCCATAGTTAACAACCTCTACTTAAAATAAATTCCAAAAAGTCTTCAGGTTATCGTTTACTCCCTAGTTATCAATCTGGAACATAGCGGCGATAAATGTCTTAGGTAGTGTCCGACCGAAAGTTCGGTATCGGTGGCATACCTGCAGATACTCCGACCGAAACAGAATTGAATTCCATCTACGTGGCTAATCATGTCGTGATAGACTTGTGTTTGCAAATTGTTTTGCTTGTTGTGAGCTTTGGTGTGATTTCCATCAAGTGTATTGAACATCAAAATTTAATCGTGTAACATAAGATTGTTATATTATGAACACTGCCTAAAAGCTATTACAGGTACCCACTCGAAATTGTTAGTATTTAGTCGTTGCCTTTTGCGGTCTAATTTAAACGCTTACCGTTTCTTTCTTCTAAGTAACAAAATAGGTTGAAATGAAGTTAATTACTTTAATATTAAAAAAGTAGTTTTATGTTAAATATCATTAAAACCATAAATTCACCTTTTTGAAATCCTTGTGTTGAGCCTTTTAATTTGAAAAGAACAGTATTCGAAATAAAGTACAATGACATCGCACGACCGCCATGTTTAATCAATCAAATCTAAATCTCACTTTTACATCAAAATCTCAATTCAGTCTGACTGTTACAAGCACTTAGGGGGCGTCCATAAATTACGTGAGGTGTTTTTTCAAATTTTCTGACCCTCCCTCCCCCCCTGGTGAGATGTCGTGAGATTTTATTCAATCCCCTCCCCCATCCCCAAATCTCACGTGAGATTTTTCAAAATGTGGGTTTCTTATTTAAACACGTTGGATTTTTTTAATAAAAAGAAAAAAAATAATTCGCTTCGTACTTTTATTTACGACTAGTTAGAGACTAGTAATCAATATTGCTCTCATTCATCGAGTCACACGTTCAGCTGACAGTGGCGCGAAAACAAAGGACGAGCTACATTGTACCGTAAATTCAAATTAAATTGAGCTATTTGGTATAAAACGAGTATAGTGGTTTGACAATCAGGAGTGATGTATAATGTCAAAGTACGAATGAAATTATTTTCTTTCCAACGAATTAGTGAATGATCTCAACCTTAGACTTGTCACTCTATGAGGGATTCCCCGCACCGAGCCTTATTTTAAAAATTGCGTGATATTTGCCGAGACCCCCCCCTCTCTCCAACGTGAGATTAGATGAGATTTGACTCGACTCCCTCCCCCCCTTAAACATCTCACGTAATTTATGGACGCCCCCTTATGAAAGTCAAAACTAAGTCGAAACCAACCAACAAGAACCGGCAAGAAACGCGGCATGGGCCGCTTTTCTCTCCCCGCTTTATTTCATACAGAGGTGTCAAAATTGAGGAATGACGTCACTTTCCATCACAATATTAGAAAATATAAATTAATTCACTCATCAGTCGATTCACATGCCGAGTCATGCAAGCTCCCCAATTAATATTTAACATAATAAAATGGACAAGTCCAGAGCAGACTGCAGCACCTGTTCCCGAGCATGACGCACGGGCCCGCCATCGTTTTGCTCGACCATATTTTAGGGAACTTAACGACCCGGACCGCACGATATCACCGCAGAGATTTCTCCTAACGTCATCTATCTAAGAACACTTTGAGTGCTGAAACAAAACTAACGATACTTCAATTATGTAAATCCGTTCAGCGGACCTGGAGATATGAGGTAATAAAGAATATAACATACATATATAAAAGATACTCGCGAAAAACATAACTCTTCCTTTGCAGTCGGATAATAAATAAAGACGACTGATTATAATAACGTTTTCTTTATTTTTTCCTCAAATCATAATCCTCTTAAGGAAGTTTCGGTTTCAGTTTCGGCCGAACCTCAAACTGTTGCCGAAATTCGTTTCGGTCCTATAAACCAGTTTCGGTCAAACACTACACTGAAGCTAACATGCGACGCTGCTGGGCTGCCTCCCAGTCCAGTTTCAATTTTAGAGAATACGTTAACCCCAAGCGGGAAGAGAATCCTCGACCCCTTTTACGATGAGTACCAGATTTATAATATACTAGCTTTCCGCCAGCGGTTTCCCCCCGCGTGGTCCGCCAGTACCTTACTCATAGATCTAAACTCCCCTCCCGCACGCGCACCACCGCCCCGGTGACGCCCACTACGCAACGGGCCGTGCAGCAGAAATCGTAATATTTTAATGTTGCCATAACTCAAAACCAAACGTCCAATTTTAATCATGCAACGACCAAATATTATCTACATAAACTGTACTTAGTGATGAAATAATGAGTAAAATAAACGCGTTTAAATGTAGTCCAAAAAAAATCAAGATTTTTAAATAAATAAATGGTTGTTGTGCCTCACTCGACATAGATGGGTATAGTGTGACGCGGACTTTTTGTAGATTATAAGATCTACATATAATTAGAACATTTTTTGGTTCTATCTTTTATAGCTTAGGCAACGTACGCAAAATAAGTAACATTTCTGATTTTTTACACGTAGTGTCCGAAAAATCCAAATATCTTACGGAACCCAATTTTTTTCCAAAATAAAATATAGCCCATGTTATTCATGGATAATATAGCTTTCGTAGTTTTCGTAATTTTTGGGCCTATTCATACAAACAAATAAAGTTTTCTTCTTTATAATATTAGTATAGATTATGTGATAAAAGTCGACCACTCGATGTACGTTATATATAACTTGTCATCTAACATAGATCTCACTGGTGAACTTAAAAAAGAAAAACAAAATATGTCTTATCATTTAATCAATTATCGAGTCTATTTAATGTAATATGTACAAAATATAATAATTATCGATCTTTAAATTAATGGTAAAAATAAGTGCTGACAATTACTAATAATCGATTATGAATAAATCGGACAAAAAACCCAAAATTACAATTGAAATTGTTAATCGAAATCAATATCATAAAAGTCAAATTAGTCCAACAATTTATTCATACGACTACAACATCTTCCTGTTCATAACCAAACATTGTATTGTATTTATGCATAAGCAAGCATTGTATTTATCCAAAGATACAAGCTAAACACAAACTATAAGAATAACTTATAAAAAATGTTTTATTCTTTACTATGCTTTACAAAACTTGTACCTCTCGAGAAGCGGGGCCCTAATAATTTATTAAATTTCAATGTTTTACAACACGCCAGGGGCAGGCTGCAGCGATGATTTGAAGTGTCACTCACAATTGAAACAATTTAACGAACGATCCGATCACCCGGCCCCAGTGATCTCATTAATAATACATTCCTCAGCAGGAATCATTGTTAATTCATTGGCCAACTTCAATAAACAAACAAACTTACAGACGTTACTTTACAAAATTACTAATGACTGCTGATACAAAATCAAGAAATAAATCTCTGTATACTAATAGCTACTCGTATCTGTGTGTCGTTGTGATTGCATAAGTAAATAGTAACACTACGCATTTAGTGCTATGCTCATAAAGCACGTGCACACGCACTTTATGTAAAACGGGAGAAGTCGCAAATATATAAAACGAGATGGGATTGAAGGAACATTGACGAGGAAACACGTTATAGTTTATAGTTAGAGGCGTAACACGGATGTCCGAGTTTGATATATTTCTCTATGAGATGTATGCCATATTGTCCGGTACAATATTAGGATGATAGTTATCTAGGGGTCGCTACCGCGTACATAATACCTTATATTTATCTCTCACAGTAACTATGTGATCATCTCTCCCAGGAACAGCACTCAAATACAAAGTACACTCTCTAACGATCCCGTATATAACTATAGTTTGATCTAATATTAATAGCCATGAAACATTAAAGCGACAAATTTAACTGATAGCTTAGTACGTCTACGAAACGTCTACGATAAAGGCAACAATACAATACGGCTTCATTTTTGCTCGAATTGCGATTCTAAATTTCAATTTGCTCCACAATAAAATATAACACCCTTCTTTCTATAATGTGTTACAGAAATATGTATCTCGGTATCGATAGACTGCAACCTCTCAACCGTCAATTTATCTAATTTCAACATGTCGTTAATACAAAAATACAGTACATAAGTATATAGTTTGCTCTCGTTTGCAAAACTAGCTCGAGTCGACGCTTAACTAAATTATGCCGATACAAATCAAATTGTAAACGATTTAAATGTTTCATGAATAAAAATAAAAAAGAAAAAAATGCACAAAAATAACAAGACTACGTACACGCTTGTACTGTAACAAACAACAATCTTAATATTTATTATCGGGATACAGTGGAATCAGTTTTATAATAACAATCAAGTAAAATGACAACACGTCATACTTAGCGGATATCACGGAAACCGTAATGTGTTCTGGGGTCTCCGTTATGTGCATGTACTTATATAGCTCAGTACATATAACAATCAGACTAATAAAAAATTCATCGTTATCCTATCAACGTCCCCGCTGCTGGGCGTGTGCCTTGTCGACGGATGGAATCAATCGAACAGGGCGACTAGACCTAGGCGGGTCGTTGGTAAAATAATACGTACGTACGTACATTACACACACTTAACATTGTTGGAAATATGCAAAGGTGTAGAGGCGGAGTTCTCATTCATGTCGGTCGTTCGCTGTAATGAACCGAACGTGATAGTAAACGACATGCTACGACGAGTACTAGTGGGCATAATAACCTACTATTTATTTCATCGATCATATTAAGCGATTTATTTATAAAGACTGAGACATAACAAACGGAACATACTGTGAGTACTAGATATAAAGTAAAATGGTCACTTTATAATTTTTTGTTCTATTAGTTTCACTGAACTGCATAAGGGCAGATTTTACTAATAATATAATTACAAAAAAATATATAATAAAAATGCTGTTATACGTAATATATATTAGAATGACAAAATTATGTCAAGTAACAAATATATTTATGTATTCTATTACAACATCCTTCATTAAAGTAACACTATATATTATATTAATCCATAAATCAGCTTAATAAAAATTCACAAATACTTTGATTTGTATCGACACATTGTTTACCTCAACAGGTACACGTGCACGCACACTCAAACGAACAATACACTAAACATTCAATTGGGACATATCATGAGCTTCAAGCCGGAGGGGCGTATACGCAAAAAAATTGGATTTCCTTATAATGCCAATCTTTACTAATTTTGTCACCTTTTCTAGTTAATAAGACCATTTTTTTTTCCTCAAATTACTTATAAAGATATCAGTGTAACACTTTAAGTATTATATTCATATCTCTTAAAAAGTAAGGATATTACTTATAGACCCAAATAGCTTGAAGCCCACGATATTTACACACGGGTTGTCAAATTTCTGCAATCGATTTTACCATTCACCTTCAATTAATTAAGGTTTAAAATCGAGTGGAGAAATTTGATAGGTCAGTTGACATACAAAATTGTCAAGTATTAGTGCCTACCTTCATTCCTTACACACACATACGTCATTACAACACCTTTACTATTAAGAATGGAACATGAATAAAATCAATTTCCCATTTAAAATGTTGTTATCGAAAAAGTAATTTGTTACGCGACACTCCACAGCGATAGATGGGCGTTACAGCGCGCCACTCGAATGAGACGCTCACATTCGCTTTACTGTTTTATTTATCTTAACGGATACATAATATTGAATCGTGCGTACACACACACAATGCAGTTCGTACAGTAAATATAGATAATGCCACCACAAATTAATAAATTATGCAGTATTTTAGAACTTCCATTCTTAATACGTAACAGTCATAAGCGACACACATACACACACACAACCATACGCACACACACGCACATTTAGTGACTTCATGTTGTAGAATTTCACCACTGAGTTCATCTCACATTTCTTATCGTCCTATAGATTTAAGTTGTCAGCCGATGGACCGATACAGATGTGTATTCAATTTTGAAAATGTTGACTTTTCCCCTTGCAATGAGCAGGACAATACCGTACAATATGTCATATCGCCACAAAATAAAATAAAGTCTGCAATTTCAAGTCCCGCTTCAATTGATTTATTCTCAGAATGTAACCGAGTACGAAGGAATCGCTTTAGCGATAATATGTGGCGTAAAAATTTAACTCGAGACACGGAGGAAGTCGCCGATGTTTTTCAACGTAAGACAAATCTGGGGAGCCACGCGGGCAACGGAGCATAACAGAAAGTGTACACACACATGTATAGATCCGGTCGCGTGTGTCGGCAACGGGGCGGCGGCGGCGGCGGTATCATTCCTTGTACGTGCACGTGAGGATGTAGAACGGCTCGTCGGCGCGCGCGCCCAGCCTGCTCAGGTACTCGGTGAACGAGGCGGCGCCCGCGTCGCAGTACACCAGGTTGAGGGCGTTGTTCACCGGCGGCAGCGTCACCAGCGCTGCCCCCGCCCCCGCACCCGCCGCCGCCGCCGCGCCCCCTGTACTCCCTGCGCCCCCAGCGCCCCCTGCGCCCCCTGCACTCGCCGCGCCCGCCGCCTCGTCCTCGGGGGCCACGTAGAGCGTGGAGGCGCCCGCTATCCGCCGCTGGGGCACCCCCAGGTACATCACCACCTCCAGCCGCGGCTGCTGGTAGTGCTCGCGCGGCGGCAACAACTGATCGACAGGCACACACATATAGGTACATGTATACGGCCCGTACGAAACCAGAAGGTTCAGAACCCGAAGGACGAAATTTAGTGTAATATCAAACAGATATTGTGTTCTCTGAACAAACACATTTCTCGACAATTTATAATGTAATTGAGGTAAAACCTGGCACCGCCTCCGATGCACAGACAAATGTTAGTATAATTATAAGATCGAATCGAAATTTTCCGGTGTTTCATTTGTGAATAAATATTTATCGAATTACTACCTATTTAACGTTCATACTTGATATAAACTAGAAAATAGCAGCAGTAACGTCATAATTTTATTCGATACCAAATAGTACATAAACAACAACTCTGCCGGGAATCAAACCCGGTACCTCGCCCCCAAGCCCCCCAACTACTACTAAGGTCAGTGTAAAATAGACTTCCTAGATCGTGCGAACACTTAACACCGTGCGATGATACAGTGTATACATACAGTGAACGAGCCCGGCGTCCAGCGCTGCAGCTGCGGCGGCGCGTGGTGCTGCACCTGTATGTCGGTGCACGCGTGCAGCAGCCTGCAGAACGCGCTGGACGCGAGCAGCCGCAGCGCGCCGCGCACCACGTGCTTCTCGTCGCGCTGCGCCCACTGCGCGCGCACCTGCTCGTACCGCCGCTGGTGCAGCGGACCGGACCACTCCCACTCCACGTCTACGTTGTATGACAATGTATAATCATAGCACGTTCATCTCGACCCCACGCCGACGTATTTAGCGATGCCATACGTCCCTAATATTTCTTTAAATTGTTACAATTATTCTTAATGAAAAACACTTGAAAAATCCACTTGGTTTATCATGTAGTTTAAATCTACTATTAAATAAATACTTATTAAAAATAATTATTATAAGGTATCCGATTATACAACAGATAAGAATACTTAGACTTAAGATAGTCCAGCAACTGAATAGGTGATTACTTCTAAACTTATTATATATCAAAAACTATATTGTTTCCATTATTATTACATTTTTATGTTATCATTATAAAACCATAGTTTGTTGTTTCTCCCTATTTATAATGTATTAATGTGGTAATGACATGGTTTTTGTAAATGTCATTACTCCTATTAGTGCTAGTGAATTTCTTGCTCGTTCTTCTTATCAGCCAAAAGGCGGCTTGAACGAGCGGTAGGGAAAAAATGTTGGACGATCAAAAGTACTTTTAAGAAGTTTATTTGAATAAAGATTATTTTGACTTCGACTTTTGATCCCTGGCATCTTGAAATGGGATTCGAACCCATAACCTTTCGCAAGCGTTTTTTATTAAGAATAGCTTTCAGTATATCATTGTGAATGCGAAATTGTACAAATATAAGAATTCTTTCATTTTTTATACATGACTAGATACCAGCAGGGCTTGGAAACCGGTTTATTTTTTTAACCGGTTCGACGTAAGTACATGCGAAACGTTACATAAAAGGTTCAGCTCCTGTGAACCGGTTTTTAAACCGGTTCACTAACCGGTTTAAATATGACTCCAGACAATGATCTCACAAACTTCAGCGCGGTTTTTAAGTGCCTACACTCCTATCTATAACATCCGTACATAGGAATGATAAATGTCGTCGCTTAAAAATCACATAACTCGCATCAAAAGCGTAAGAACATTGCTTTTTACGAACCAAGCGAATTAACCGGTTTTTATTCTATCCGAATTTCACTCCGCATTTAGTTCCGATACATTATACATTATAATAGAACAGGTTTTACCTAAATAAAAACGGTTTATTCTGAACCGGTTTCAAGCCCTGGATACCAGTAACTCTTATACTAGTCGATATGTCGATATATGTTACCTGTTCCGTGCAACGCTTGCAGCAGTTGCTCGTACTTGTCCGGCAGCAGGAAGTCCCTCAGGCAGACCTCGCTGGAGCGCTCCATCTGCGTC
Source organism: Diatraea saccharalis (assembly GCA_918026875.4). Taxonomy (NCBI): domain Eukaryota; kingdom Metazoa; phylum Arthropoda; class Insecta; order Lepidoptera; family Crambidae; genus Diatraea; species Diatraea saccharalis. Next base: position 34,157,925 of record OU893332.1, read on the forward strand.
TGTATCTGCGCGCGGCTCCGCGGCGACATGTACGTCGACTCCACCCACTCGTTCACTAACACCTGCCGCCACACACACACGACCATGTACAAACATGTCTTTTGGAATACATATTCGCACCCGCAACATTTATGCTAATGTATGACGAATATACATCAGAAAAAATTTAACCTTTTGAAAATAATTTTATTAGATTGAAAAAATGTAACAATATCAAGATCACATATTTCTCGCGGTATTATTTACTGCTAATAAAAAAATATATATTCAGATTTTAAACTCAATAAATATATCCTTAGAAAGCAAAACAAACACTTGGAAGAATATAGATCAAGCCACCTTTATTTTCTAAGATTTGTCATTATTATTTTTGGAATTAAAGCTCGAAAGGATTTGAAAGAAATATCGGTGGAAAATTTATTTGGTAACCTTTAAAATGACGTTAGTTTGATATTATATTATGAACTTTTATGCATTATGAAATTTTCTAACTGTGTGAGAGTTACGGAGGTAAAACATGACAACCATAGTTTATTCTCTTGAGCACAAGTTGAAATTATATTTTTCTTTTGTCATTTTCTTAAAAAGTGTGATTGTGTTTGATTTTATATTTTGAAATTGTCTGTTACCTACTGTGATAAAATGGACACTACACCAACACAACCCTTGCAGGTTGTGCCATTGCTTGCGGCTGATCAAAAGTGTGAAATCGCTCGCAGACTGAATTTAAGTCGCTCAGCGATACAAAAAGTATACAACAGGTTCCAAACTAAAGCGTTAATTTAAAAGTACGAGTAGATAATGTTTAAATAGCTACATAGTAACTGCTGAAAATAATTTACAAAAGTTATAAAAGAGTTTTGGAAATACATAAACAACCACAAGGGGGAAAAGTGTACTTTTATATATACAAATATACAATGCAATTAATTAACAACACACACACGCACACACGCACGCACACATCTTAGCTTACAGAAATTTAATATTTTTATCTAAAAGTCCTGCAAATTGCTACTACGCTGGAACCTTGTCGAAATAGCACCCGCATGACGCTTTCGAAAATAGATAGCACAAAATGCAATAGATTATACCAATTTGTTCGATTTTTTTTTTCCATCTTGTAGATAGGGACATAATCCTATTGCTAAAGAAATTTTAGGGCTTCTGATAAAAAAACAAGTGGTTTTGACAGTTCTTGTGTGATGTTACCCTGATGCTGCCTTAAAAAATCTGAAGAGACCGAATCAGGTGGAAATCTAAAGATGCAAGGTCAGGACTATACGGCGGATGCATTAACACCTCCCATCCAAACTCTCTTAATTTTTGCTGAGTGTCAGTGTCAAGATGTGTGAGGTCCAGCGTTAACATGATGAAAACCACACCCCTTCTATTGATTAATTACGGCCGCTTTCCCACAATTTCTTGCTTTTATCTCATCAGTTGCTCGCAGTAGATTTCAGTCGCAATTGGTCCTGCCTGGCGGTAACAGCTCATAATGAATAATGCCCTTCCAATCCCACCATACACACAGCATCAACTTTTTGCGAATTAACCCGGGTTTCGCCGCAGTCTGTGAAACCTGACCGACCGTTGACCACGATGTGATCGACTTTTCATCACCGGTTACCAGCTTCTTCAAAAATGGTTCAGTTCGATTAAACCAAATTTGTGCTACTCTCACAGAAACTGCCCTAGATTTTTGTTACCCCTGTTTATACTTTATAATAAAAGTTTACCTGAAAAAGTGGTACCACTATTGTGGAAGACAGCAAATCTAAAACCTGTCTGTAAGAATAGTAATAAATATGATGTCATTAATTATCTCACTACTATCGTCCATGGCAAAAAAAACAGAATAATTCATTTACAACAACAATACTCGGAAATTCATAGAATCATTATACCACACCAACATGGTTTTGTAAAAAATCGACCCACAGTTAGCAATCTTTTGACTTATACATTTTTTTTTTATTTGAAAATATGCAATAGATAGATGCAATATACAAAGATTTTTGTAAAGCTTTTTATAAGGTAAATCATTATATTTTACTGTAGAAAATTGCATATAATGGTATATGTGTTATGTTGCTACGTTGGTTCCTCTCCTTTATAAGAAACAGAACTCAGAAAGTAGATATAAAATAGTAGTTATTCATCAAACAGGTTGATCGTACCATCAGGGATAGCTCGGTCCAAGGGCTGCTGCTGTTCGTTTTATATACCAATGTCATAGATAAATGTTTTCTAAAGTCTTAATTTTTGATTATACTATTGCAGATTCAAATGATTGTGTAAATTAAGTCTCAATAAATGTAAATCTATCACTTTTACATAAAAACTGTGGTATAGTGATCAACTAGAAGTAGTTCAACGTATATTCCTTAAAACTGTCAATCATAAGTGTTTCCGCGCAAGGTTCTCCTATTAAGTCTTACTGAGGAAGTTTTCACTGACACCACTCAAAACAAGGGGACTGGTACTAGAACAAACAATACTGTATAACGTTTTTAGAAGTAGGTATTATTGTAATCAACTAACAAACCCCAATGTATTACCTTGTTGCCGCATTCCTAGTAGATCCCAACGAGCATGTGAAAATCACCTCATCACTTGTTCACACCAAAACAATGTAAAACTACTGCAGGAGAACCGTTTTATAAGATCTTATTAAATCCTTGTTAACCCTGTTGATGTTTGAAGTGGTACAGGTGGCTAGAATGCTGAACGATAGATAAGAGACATACTTTAAGATTATGTTGTTTCATAAGCTGGTACTATCGGTGCAAACTTTACGTTTAGTCACGATAATGTGAGACCTCGTAGCGCGCTAATCGTATGGGAGAACTTATCGAAGGTCAGGGTTCAATGAATGAAAAAGTCGGCTTGAATTCCATATATTATAACCCAATCAATCATAAGTACCCATGGGACAAACTTAAGGGGCAGATTCGAGTAAAAGATTCCGCCGTTTCATCTACTGCTGAGCTAAAAGTCGCAATGCCTGAAGAATGAATAAAGACAACAAGAGGCAATAACAGTTAATAAAATAAATCTACCCGATTGTCTTTTTTTATTGATATTTTTACTTTTTCTATTGCACTCATTTCTTTTTTAGACGGTAAACGTAAAAATGGGACATGGCTTGGTTTATCGGATACACTTGGGAGCATAATTATAATGCAATCACAAAAAAACAGAAACAAATGTTATCAATTTTACGTAAGTTTTTAATGTTAGAAGATACTAATATAATCATCAAATTGTATGAAACATAAAAAAATAGAAAAAAGGTCGTCTTTTTAAGCGTCGGGTTAAAAAAACTGAATTTCGCATTCGCGTTGCCGAATGTCGGCAGTAAATGTTCGCATTAGCATCACTTATATATTTAAATATTAATATGGAACCACTTTTTTAGAAAACATTGCAGAGCACAGAAGAAAATTAGTCGAATTATTATCGAACTTAATTTTAAAATTAGTTAATATAGAAAGTATGATCTTACTGGATTGTTATGCGGTGAGATATATACGGGTGGGGGCGGAGGCTGCGGCGGGGGCGTGGGGGGCGCGGGTCCGTGGAACCAACCGTTGATCGACAGCCGAGGCAGCTCCAGCGACAACACCTCCTCCACCTACACAACACATATACATATGTAACATATCGCGCTATGCCACATAAACAAGTCTAATATAGTACCTGTTAAAAATAAAGGTTGAATACCGATACGTCCAGTCATAGAGAAATGATTTTGGTTGCTATGTTATTGTTTTGTTTATTATCTTTGTTTTAAAATTTTCTCTGTCATTAAGGATTATATTATTTTTATTAATAAAATACTTTATACGTTTACTCCACAATCCTTTATTTGCTACATTGTATATTTCCACAAAAACAACAGGTTATGGGCCCAGGCCCTATGTAGTTTTTCAGGAAAGTGGAGTGAATAAAACGTTAGAATCATGCAGAAAGAGTCAGTCATAACAAAACTAAAAGGTCATTCCAACTATGGAACATGGTCATTCGCTATGCAAATGATCCTAGTGGAACATGATTTATGGAATTGCGTAGAGGAAGAAAATATTGTTTTGACAGCAGACAATCAGAAGCGTGATGCTAAAGCACGGGCCAAAATATGCCTGAGCGTTGAGGAGAAAATTTACCCACTAATTGCTGAAGCAAAAAATGCTAAAGAAACTTGGTTAGCATTAAAGAGAGCATATGCGGATGCAGGTTTGGTGCGTCGATTAACATTACTTAGAAAATTGTTCAGCGTGAAACTAGAGAGCTACCCTAGTATGGAAGCGTACGTTACAGATATCCAAGCGACACATCAAGCACTCGTAACGATTAAAGCTGGTTTGGATGATGAATTTCTAAGTATAATAATGTTAGCTGGTTTGACAGATTCGTATAATCCGCTAGTGATGGCTTTGGAACATTCAGGAACAAAAATTTCGTCTGAGACCGTAATCGCCGCAATACTTAAAGAAGGGCAGCGACAAAGTCAACCAACGTATAGTGGGATGAATGAAAACAAGGACGAATCGGTACTAGTGTCGAGTTCTAATGACAAAAAGAAAATACAAAAACCTATAATTTGTTATTGTTGTAAAAAGAAAGGGCATTATAAGTCTCAATGTAAAAAATTGAAAAATAATATTGATGTTCAGCCGAAATCTTGTCTTGCGAATGACAACTCTGAGGAGTTTGTAACCTTTTTAACTAGTAATTATGAAAGTAATGATAGATGGGTTATAGATTCTGGTGCTACGTCCCACATGACATCAAATGAACACATTTTGAAACCAGAAAAATCTTGTGCAAAATTTATTACCTGTGCAAATAAAGACAAAATTGTTTCAAACAAACAAGGAACTGTTGATTTGAAGATTAATCACGAGGGACGTACCACAGATGTGAAAATGAGTAATGTATTGCTTATCCCTGAGTTATTAACTAATTTGATTTCAGTAAGCAAGATTGCTGAAAGTGGTAAGGTTATTATTTTTGATAAAAAGTGTTGTAAAGTTTTTAATGATACTGTTAATGTTATAGGTAAACCTCTTTTTACAGCACCACGCAAAAACGGGTTATATGTATTAGGTCCGGATAATAACAAGTTTGCGACAGTTCTTTTAGGTGATAGCAGTCGTAGTCAGGATGACTATGAGTTGTGGCACAGGAGGTTAGGTCATTTATCTTATCCTCAGATGAACAAACTAAAAGGTATGATTAAGGATATTAATTTTGGGAAGGTTGATAACAAAGTTCATTGTGTGGCCTGCAGCCAGGGAAAGCAGTGTGCAAAGAAATTTCCACATCGAAAGAAATGTAAGCGAGCAAACGATTTGCTTGAACTAGTACATAGTGATGTTGCCGGTCCAATTGAAACAGAGTCATGGGGAGGTGCAAAATATTTTCTGATCTTTGTTGACGACTACAGTAGAAAAGTTTTCTGTTATATGTTGACATCGAAGAAAGAAGTATTCAAATGTTTTCGTGATTTTAAAGCTTTTGTGGAAAATCAAACTTCAAAGAAAATTAAAAAATTTAGATCTGATAATGGTACAGAGTATACCAATAAGGAATTTCAATCTTTTTTAAAGAAATATGGAATTCAGCATCAGACATCTGTTCCACATACTCCAGCTCAAAACGGAGTAGCTGAGAGGACTATTAGGACGATCACAGAGAAAGCACGTTGTATGCTTCATGACAGTGGTCTAAATAAAAAGTTCTGGGGTGAAGCTGTCAACACAGCCGTTTATTTGAAAAATCGATCCCCAACAATGGCTTTAAAAGACAAGGTTCCTGAAGAGGTGTGGTTAGGTCAACAAGTAGATTTATCGTATCTGAAAGTTTTTGGATCTATTGCACAAGTCCTAGTGAAGGATGGCAGTAGAAAGAAGTTTGATGCCAAGACTCGCAAATTAATTTTTACGGGATACAGTGAAGCACAGAAAGCCTACAGATTTATTGATTTAAATAATCCAAAAAGGATTATCATCGGTCGAGATGCAGTCTTTAATGAAAAGTTACAAAATCCCTCGGTCAGTGATCTCAAACCTGAGGAAGTTATCAAGCAGCCTACATCTGATAAATGTACAAAAGAAGTTTCTCAAGCCGAGAAAGAAGTTGCCCAAGGAGGACTTTATTGGGATTATCGCGAAGAGGACAGAGTGTCTTCTGCTACCAACGTCTGTGATGATGAAGTCGGAGAGGTAATAAGATCAGAAACAGAAAGTCAAGGCGTAAGTAATATACGGTCCGATACTTTTGAAGCTCAAGACGAAATGAGTAGTCAACAAGATTCTGAAATAGAAGAAACTAGTGAAGTTTCGCCAAATAGAAGATATCCCTTACGAATACGTACTCCAAAGAGATATGATGATATGGAATACAATTTTCTAGTCTCAACTAATGGAGATCCTGTTTCTGTAAAGGATGCAATGAAGCGCTCAGATAAGACGCTGTGGAGGAAAGCAATGGAAGAAGAATATAATTCCCTTATAGAGAATGGCACTTGGAATTTAGTTGACCGTCCTTGTGGGACTAATGTGGTTAAATGTAAGTGGTTATTTAAACTCAAAATAGGAGCGGATGGTGTAGTTCAGCGACATAAGGCGAGATTAGTTGCCAAGGGTTATTCCCAAAAATGGGGAGAAGATTATTTCGAAACCTTTGCACCAGTAGTCAAGCTTTCGTCAATCAGGATGTTGTTTGCTTTATCTGTTGAGAAAGACCTCAAGGTACATCATATTGATGTTACTACAGCCTTCTTAAATGGTGACCTCGAGGAAGATCTTTACATGGAGCAACCAGAAACCTTTGTAAAGAAGGGAAATGAGCAAAAGGTATGTAAGCTCAAGAAAGCCATATATGGATTGAAACAAGCAGCTCGATGCTGGAATGTCAAAGTAGATGCTCACATTGTTAAGTTCGGCTTCAAGAGGTCAAATTATGATTCTTGTGTATATATTAAAAGAAGTAAGAATAATTTTACAGCTATTGCTCTGTACGTAGACGATTTTTATATTTTTGGCAGTTCACAACAAGTTGTTGATCAAGTTAAGGATCACATAAGATTAGGTTTCAAGATTAAGGATTTGGGTGAGGCTAAAGAATGTCTGGGTATGCAAATCACGAAATCAGAAAACTTGAAAGAAATTCATTTGAATCAGACTAATTTTGCTAAAAAGATATTAGAACGATTTGGTATGGAAGATTGCAAACCTGTTGCGACACCATTGGCAATGAATTTGAAGTTAGAAAAGGGTGACATAAATCATGATCCCAGCTATCAAGAAATCATTGGGTCCTTGATGTATCTTGCTTTGGGTACAAGACCAGATATTGCTTTTGTTGTAAGTTATCTCAGTCAATTCAACAACTTCTGGAACACAACTCATATGTCAGCATTAAAACGTGTTTTACGGTACGTCAAAGGCACAATGAATAATGTTTTAATATATAAGAAAACTGGAAAACCGTTATGTGCTTTTTGTGATGCAGATTGGGGTAAAAATGAAGATGGTCATTCGTTTACGGGATATATGCTTGTTTTAGGTGGCGCTGTAATAGCATGGCAGGCACGTAAACAGCGATGCGTTGCATTAAGCTCAGCAGAAGCTGAGTATATCGCTGCTTGCGAGGCTGCTAAACATATTATATCTGTGAAAGGTTTATATGAAGAATTAACTGGTGTTAAAGTGTCAGTAGAATTGTTTAGTGATAGTCAAAGTGCTGCAAAATTGATTTATTCTAATGCTGTAGGTAGAAGATCGAAACACATTAACATCAAATACCATTATGTGAGAGAACTAGCGGAATCTAAAGAGATTTTCATCACTTATTTGGAAACTAATTCCATGCCAGCTGATGCTCTCACAAAAGGTCTGCCAAGACCAAAGTTTGAGTACTGTTTAAGACGTATGGGTATTCAGGGGGCGTGTTAAAAATGAAGGTTGAATACCGATACGTCCAGTCATAGAGAAATGATTTTGGTTGCTATGTTATTGTTTTGTTTATTATCTTTGTTTTAAAATTTTCTCTGTCATTAAGGATTATATTATTTTTATTAATAAAATACTTTATACGTTTACTCCACAATCCTTTATTTGCTACATTGTATATTTCCACAAAAACAACAGTACCGTTACCGTACCATTTCATACACGAGTGTTTTGTTCATTACCAGCTGTCTAGCTTTTCCAATTATGTGTATTTATTAAGTGGCATTTATTAAGACCATTACTGGCAATAATCCCATGTGCTTTATATAATCGTCCGTTTCATTTGCCCCCTCGCATATCCAACAGCATAAGTGAGATGGATACCCAATAGTTGTTTTTTGTACTTTACGGTAATATAATATGCACTGTAGTAGTTAGATCTATTCTGCGCAAACGAACACGCACCATGGACTACGTTAGTCATAACTCACTGTATATACATTTCAGCCATACCTTTTTATCATACAGATGAATGTGATTTATCATTATATTTATGTGTATCGTTGCTTAAGTATTATATCTATATTCTTATACTCATAATTATTTTAGATGAAAAGATATTACGTTGCGTTCTAATACTGATAGGGAGTAGTAGAATTCTTTACACAAATTTAAATATAGTGTTGTCACCTGGTGGTACGAGTCGGTGTGGACCTTGAAGAAGGCGAGCCTGTTGTTGGCGGGCAGTAGGCGGCGCGCCACGTGCGTGGGCCCCGCCTCCCCGCGCGCGAGCAACTCCAGCGCCCCGCCCATGTGCGCGCCCCACCCGCACTCCTGCGTACACGCACGCTCCATATCATATATATACATCGCAGGCCAGTCATTACCGTGGGCACATTACATACATTTCCTAATTCGCCATTATCTCTAACTATATCGATACTATCTCTAAGTAAAATATGCAAAGCATTCAATTCCGTGACTCATCGGCGATAGCGGGACGCGCTCGCTCGACGAGTATTTTAAATTATAGTCGAAAATCTAACCTAACCTAAACAAACCCAATTATGTTCAATTTAAGTAATCATCAAGCAATGCATTTTGACACGTATGTTTTTTGTTATAAAAATATTAGATTTTCAAATATTTTGATGTCATAAAAGTTATTTCCAAAAGTATTATAAAATGGTAACATAAAGTCTGCCATTATCTATTTGAAACATAAACATGGCTACCAATATTGGGCACATTAAAAGTGAAAATACAGGCTTATGTTATATGTTCAGAAAATATGAACCATTTTAAATTATAAATATTTTACAAATAAATATAAATTTAAACATAGCAAACTATCTCCAAAACTATTAATCGCAGAAATACTGTTACTTCCACATTATTTCTGAGATTATTTATATAATTAAAAATTTATCAACTAGCCTATTATGATCTACCCAGTACCTAGGCAGTTCTTGATTGCCTATTTAAATAATTGGCCTACAGCATCTATACATAGTATAAAACAAAATTGCTTCCTTATTTCTGTACTCTGAGATCTTTTAAACTTAACAACATTATTTAAACATTACTGTATGGGATGTCGTGGGCGCTTTTCTATCTAAATAGCTACATTGGTTATGCAGCTGACGACAATGTAGACATTGACCTGTTTATGGTTGTCGCCACTGCCGTTCTCTATGCCAGCAGTTCCAGCGGGAGGGCTAATCGCCCAGGGTGCCAAATACAAGATGAAGGCAACGCGACGATCCGCCAACAGGTCATCGTGCACCAGCAGGTGGTCGCCTGGACCATACAGGGAACATGACGCCGACACTGATGTCAGCTCTATGCCGGTCACCTCTGAGACCTGCCACCGATACAAACAATTGAGGTAATTGTAGCAGCCAAATGTAAGTCATGAAATTAAAAAAAAAATAAAGTTAACATTAATTACAGTCCTCCTTTTCTGAAAACATTGATACGACGTATAAAATCTTACCCAGCTCATAACTTCAGTCTTTAAAAGTTCATATATTCCTCTAATGCTACGTTGCCATGTAAGATTAGCCAAATCTGTAGTTTGGTGAAACTGATACAGATCCATCTTCTTGCGTTCCCAGTCTAAGGTGTTCATGTCATCAACTATGTTATTAATGATCTCAGGGTTGGCTAGAAAGTTATTCAGTAGGCAAACACGGAACGGGTCACATGTCAATGTAATCTCATTGTTTGTGAAATCTTTGAAATCTTTCCAATTTGCCGCTAAACTGTCTTTAGTTTCTTGTACCTAAAATATTAAATTACTTCATTAAATCACCTCTTTGGTAATGGAACAGATGATATCCATTTACTATTTTCCTCATACCTTGATTGCTGGATTCAGTTTGGGATCATCCATGCGATTCGCTCTGGGATTCAGTTGTGCTACGATTGGTTTAATTTCTACTTTATTGTCATCCACAACTATTGAATCATCTTCCCATGGAGACTCTGAATCAGAGCTATAGTCTGACGAGGAAGATGATGATGAGGAATAATCTGCAACAGAATACTTCATTGGGCTACAGGCATTCAATAGTCTAATCCATTCATATATCTGGTACACTCTAAAGGACACTTACATCAACATCATCAAAAATTTATATCTCAAGGGCAAGAGTCGTAGAAAATTGGAATTATGTGGTGATCCTTTGTCTATAAACAGGGGAGTTAGGCAAGGAGATCCATTGTCACCTAAACTGTTCATTGCCATGATGGAGAATACTTTTAGAAAATTAGATTGGGACAACAATTGAGATAACATAATATAAACATAAATAGTAGCCGTCTAAATCATTTACAGTTTGCTGATGATATTGTCCAGCTAGAAGAAAACTTACTAGCTTCATATCATGGTGGTAACCCTAGTCAACAAAAGTAAAGAAGTTGGACTTGAAGTAAATACAAATAAAACTAAAGTAAATGACAAACAGCATGGAGGTTGATATTGTACTGAAATGCAATACCTTAAGTTATGTTCAAGATTATGTTTATCTAAGCCAAATAATATCTCCAAAAGACCTCATGTCCAGAGAAGTTGACAGGAGGATAGCCAATGGCTGGAAGAAATATAGGGCATTAAAGAAATTATGAAAAATAAAACAATAAACATACATATAAAAAAACAAAGACATTCAATACTATATATGTATTCTTCCATGTTTAAATTATGTTTATGTTATGAGAGACTGGTCCCTTACAGACAACAACTGGCAAGGAGTCAACGAGCTTAGATCTAAATTGGTTGATATACTTAAACGCATTGGTTATCTAAAATAGGGATGAACAAGACACATGCTACGCAGTCCAATAGAAAAGTGGAGTAAGCATATCACTTTGTGGTATCCAAAAGACTGTATTAGAAAACAAGGATGCCCATTCAGAAGGTGAGATGACAAAATCTGCCAGACTCTGGGACCATACTAGACAAGAGTAGCCTCAGAAAGGTACTACTGGAAGCAGCTGGAGGAGGCCTATGCTCTAAGGCACATCGAAAAAAGGGACATATTTAGTAGTGGCTGCCAGCTGTATTCTTTTAGTAGTGGCTGCCAGCGACTTCGTTCGCGTTTTCCATTATTTCTTCGCTCATAATAGTTGCAGCGTGATGTTATATAGCCTACAGCCTTCCTCGATAAATGGTCTATTCAACACAAAAATATTTTTTCTATTCGAACCAGTAGTTCTTGAGATTTGGGCGTTCAAACGCATATATGGTATAAATTACGTTGATTGGGTTGATTTCTGCTATAGCCGAATTAACCTAATTTGCAAATAGGAAAAAATCTAAAAAAGTAATGTCATGTAATCATCAATCAACAGAAGAGAACATTATGTTAACATTATTTTTCTGAATGGACTACAGTGAAACATTCATAGTGAAAGTTATTCCTAGACATCTCTTCTTTCATTTCACAAAACGTTCATTAGTGGCCGCCGACTGTACCAAAATACCCATTCTCCTTTGCCGCGCTAAACATTATAATGTAAAATTACGTTATTAAGTTCGATAATTGTCCTCACCGCCACGGATCCTCTTCACTTCGTCAGCAGAAGCCTGGTAAGAATTAACAGCGCATACATCGGAGTCGTCACTATCCGTGTCTGATATTTCGATTACAGCCGTCGAGAGCGGCCGCTTGGCGGGCGGCCGCGGCGCCTCCGAAGACGCGCTTTCGCCTTCACAAACACCAGCGTCGTCTTGCACCCCCGTGCCACTCGAAGTGGGTTTTTCATTTTCTTTGCTTGGAGAATTCATTGCAAACCACTAAAACTACATAATACACCTATATTGAACTAAAATAAATGCGACGCCTAACCTCAAAATTTGTTGACGTTCCAAGACGACAGAATTGCCAACATTGAAAATTGAAACGTACAATGCGTTCATTTTTCATTATTTCTAGTATTTTAATTTAAATATCTCTTTCATTAAATCCTTTCGCTTACAATAACATATATTTTGAAATCAAAGTATATAAAACCGTAATAAATCAAGTACATTTATTTGTACTAATAATATTATAGTATGTGCAGAACTGCAGCAAAAAGTGACATTACAAAATAAAAACTCATGAACATATTTTAACCTCAAATCAAAAGTGGATGTAAACAAAACAATCTCAGTTTTTCAAAAATGAACAACTGTAATAAAAATTGTGTTTCCAAAACGCCGCAACCACAGTGTCAGTATTTTGTTATAAGAAAGAAACGATTATGTCGTATGACCGTGCGTCCAGGACGACAATATTGCGGAGAACACGAACCAGAGCCTAAACTTGACGATGGACAGGTTACGTGTCACGTTATATATACAATTTTAACTTTGAATTAACTATACTTATCTATTTGTAATGGTTTTATATCGATCTCTTGCTCTTCTAATTATACGATTATTGACCAGCCTCAGATCTCTCAGTAAACTAAATTAATTACCTATGGAAAGTTAAATCTACTTCTTTCTTTCTGATTCTATGAATAATAAAAACAAGTCTATATTACGCACTGATATAGTATCTAATAACCTCTCCTCCTACCGTACCTATTTTTCTACTTGTTTATATTTTTTCCAGATTGATACCAGAATCCCTTGCCCAAATGATCCAAAACAGTAAGTAACAAAATACCATAGCCTAAATGGGGAACAATTTAATCTAAGTCTATACTGTTATCACCAGCTGATATTTGCTTTCCAAATTATTAATTAATATAAATATAACAATTTCCAGCACCTGTTATGCCAGTAAGCTGGAGAAACATTTATCCATATGTAATGCACGGCAGGGACCTTTACCACCTTATATAAAGCTGAATGCAAATGTGCCTGCAGATATCAAGCCCTCACCGCCAGTATCTTTGAACCAAGTGCCCAAAGAAACAATAGCTCTGGTTATAGAAAAAATCAACAAACTTTATGACAGTATGTACATAATACTAAATATACTTTACTTTTTAAATGTCTTGACTGTAATTTAACATTTTGGTGAATCATATTAAACTTCGTCATCAGCTTATTAGCCTATTACTATCCCTAATGCTGGGACACAGGCCTTCCCTAACAATAAAATCACATTGGGAGAAAGGGCTTAAATATTGTAGCCCTTTCTCCAACTCTCACACTCTCACTAATTTGCATAACTCTGTATGTTCTAAGTGATGCAAATTAGTGAGTGCTGATACCTGTGTTTCAGCTAGGACGAATGACTTAAATAACTGACTATCAATGCAATTAAATAAGACAAAAATCAAACTTCCAGAGTACTTAATGGGCAACATAGAAACTATTGAGCAACAGGAAATCCATGAGGCAGTTTTGGGTGACTTCCAGGTATGTTTCTCCCTACAATGCTATACCTGTGTGCCATGTGAGCTTGTAAGAACAAATGAAGAGGAATAATATGCAACCGTATTGCAAGACACTCATATTGTTTGCTCAATTCCTATTGAATGTGTGACTATTAGACAACATTGTGCAGATTCCAAAATAAGTAACTTAAGTAACATAAGTCAATAATACAACAAAAAGGTACCATGATCTTCAGACCTACGACAATATAGAAAAGTTCAGTTAATAAGTTCAGTGAATAGTAATACAAGGATTTTTAATGTAGTACATGTAATGCATGTGCATATGGTGGGGCTGCTGTAGCATTAGCCGACGCGACGAGCGCACGTGTCAGCTGTATAATATGATAGTGCACTTTGTAGTGTATGTAGTGTAGATGATACCAAGCATTTACATATAATAATAATATTTCAGGAGAGTAATCGAACGGAGAAGTCTCGTCGTCATTTGCGGCAAGTGTCCAGCTTGTTGCATATAGCTGAACGCGAGGGCCTCGTGCAACCCAACACCTGCTACGTGGAACTAGGCGCGGGGAAAGGTCCGGTCTTTGATACACGATAAACTAATGTCCCCTGCCGACTATATTGATTAATTATGTTATATATTTAATTTCTAAAATGTTAAACAGTCTGTAATAAACTTCTAAGTAGCTATAACACCACACTATATCTAGATTCTAGTGCACTACGTTGGGGCATTACATGTATGGTGTTCTGTTTATAGTGCACTACATAGTTATCCTAATTAAAGGAAAGGGGGAAAATTTCAAAAAGTGTGAGCGTACAGATCAGTTATTGTACTATGTGAGTCGTTCGTCAGGTCATCTGTCGTACTACTTGTGGCGGGCGTGGGGCGCGGCCGGCAGCCGCGTGCTGCTCATAGACCGCGCCTCGCTGCGGCACAAGCGAGACAACAAGCTGAGGCCGCACGCCTCCGACACAGGTCGTTCACCACTCACCACTCAGTCATCACACATCACACGCCACTCATATGTACTTTACTATTAATATTTTAAAGAAAACTAAAACAATGTATGGTGCACAATATCCATAATATAACTTGCTTTATATTCAGGACATGCATCAGCATTTTCGCAATACATTCAACAATTTGCTTTACATTAAATTTATATCATGAAATCAATACGCAAATGACATATATAAATCAACCACGAGTTCTCCTTAAAATTTTATCATTTGCATCTCTTATAAATTAGCAATAAATACTTATCTTAAACAATCTATCATATCTCTATTATCATTCCTCAAGATATACAGTCCGGCTCACACAAACTTTTACATTATTAATACGAGAAAACAGCTGGTTGCTCAAATATACATAGAATAGTATTTTTTTAAATTAGATATAAATTTTATTGGTTTTATTAACTACGTAATTATGTAGTTGTAACAGTGGTTTATTCTAATATAATAATAACCTTGTATATAGATAACGGGTCGGGGGTCACGGATGTGCCGGAAGGGGTGTACCCGGTGTGCCGCGTGCGCGCCCCCCTCGAGCACGTGGTGGTGGGGCGCACGGAGGCGGCGCGCGACTGCGACCACCTCCTCGGTCTGGCCAAACATCTGTGCGGCGCCGCCACAGGTCAGCACCACAGCCCCCTCCACACACACACCCTTGTTAAATTAAATGTTATATTATGTCTCTATTATATTAAATACTTTTATCATAAGCATTGAATTAGATCTATGACCAGAGGTATAAATAAAATTTATTATTTTTCTACAATATTACTGTGTAAACAACACAAAAACAAAAAAGCAATTACATTTGCGTAGTTGTAAAATCGTTGTGAAATCTGCCGCAACCGGAAGGCACGTCATACGTGAGATACACACACAACACACAATTCTGTGCACTTTTATAATCGAAATAACAAATTACATATGAAATGTATATGTAATTTGTTATTTCGATTATAAAAGTGCACAGACTCAAGATTAGATTCTTATCCGTATCCTGAGATATTTGTAACTGTAGTAAATTAGACGAAGACTTAATTTATAAATACTTTAGTTTTTATTATATTCAATAGTTAAGTATTGTACGGTTCGTACACCTTTTTATGATAGAGAGAGAGAAGTAAAAGTCTTGATATATTATAATTGATATATTGTAACAAGTAAACTAAAATTACTGATATATGGAATGATAATGATATGAGTACGCGCGGCGTGATTGATTACCGATGACGAACTAACTACAAATTGACCTAAATTAATGAATGTAGCGTAAAATGATTACTAGACAAAACTGTACGAGTTGGCTCGTACAAGTATGTTGAGATCCAAATGCATGTTTAATTTTTTCACGATTTTTTATTTATTTTTGCTTAATCAATAAATTACGTCCTTTGTAATTAATCACACTTTTGTGCATATTCTACAGCGGTGACGTAGCAAGCTCCCACTCCCCAACTTTTATGCCGATATTATCTAAGCCGTTGCTCGACTGACGGACTCGATATTATTACTTTATAATAACCAGTCATCGTCCATATTGTAGAGCATTCTATAACGCTTTACTAGTGTGTATATTGGTTAGTACCTACACGGCGCATACATGTATACACAGACTACGCGCTGCGCAGCCTGTTGTGTGCGCGGGTGGTGGGGCGCACGCGCGGCGCGCTGCTCGCCACGTGCTGCCACCACCGCGTGCTGCGCGCGCACATGCTCGGCGCGCACCACCTGCAGGTGGGGGGGGGGGGGATATTTCATTGATAAAATATCATCTTTACTAATATTGTGAAGCTGAAGAGTTTGTTGCGCTAATCTCAGGAACTACTGGTTCGAATTGAAAAATTAATTTTGTGTTGAATAGACCATTTATCGAGGAAGGCTCTAGGCTATATAACATCACACTGAAACTATTAGGAGCGAAGAAATAATGGAAACGCGGACGAAGTCGCCGGCGGTCACTAGTAATATATATTATGCGCTAAACAGAGGCATGGCTACCACCGTATTTATATCTACCATATCAATTATTCGGGGTCTCAGGTCACGGGTCTTAATTATTGAGAGTGGGGGGGGGGGGCAACTTGCATAAGCAAAAATTAACAAAAAATTCGCAAATTACTTTTTATTTCATAAATGACAAAAGTCAAAAGAGCAACTTTTTTTGCCCGGTAAAACGTGCGCTTCAAAGTGAGCAACACCCTGTTGATCAATTAAATTCATGTTTGTATTCTCTCAAAGTACTAGACATTTGTTGTACGTTTGTCTTTAAACGTCATACAAAACACAACACAAAAAGTCACTACGAAAAGTGCTTTGCGCTAGAAAATGATCGAGGCACATGGATGTTTCAATGCACATTTGTATGTACTGCTGTAGGAGATGGGCATCACGTGTGAGGAGTTCGAACTGATCGTGCGCATGGTGTCGTGGGCGACGTGCGGCGACGGACGAGCCCGCGACCGGCGCGCCCCTCCACGCGACCACGACCACGACCGCGACCACGACCGCGACCGCGACCACGACCGCGACCAAGACCACGACAATGAGACGCGGACAAACGACAAACACGAAACGGGAGAACCGATCAAAGAGTCGGACGCGCCCGAGAGGACCGTACAAGAACGTGCCGAGATCGGACGGCGCGGCAAGGCGTTGCTGGACTACGCGCGAGTGTTGGCGCTACGAGACGAGGGGTTCAATGCCCGGTTGTGTTACTTTGTACCCACCACTGTCTCCCCAGAAAACGTCTGCATAATAGCATCCAAACCCTACCGAGATACGAATTAGACTTTTTTATTTTGTGCAATAAGTAATATGAAAAAGTGATTATTTAAGATACGTACATGCGACCGATTTAATTTATTTATTACTAACTATTTCTAAGGTAAATAAATTTTTATTTGTATATATCATTATTTTCTTTGTCTTTTTTCAATTTAGTATCTTATATTCCAGTCCGCTGCAGTAGTTCTAAAACAATACGAATAAAAAACCTGACTTAGTGCTCATATCCCCCGGGAGATAGTTGCATTCATTTAGGGTAAAACCCTAAATGAATGCAACTATCTCCCGGGGGAGTAAATAAAAAAATCAAAATAGCCCTCAAAATCAAAAGTTATTTTTCCGATTACCTAATAGTTTTCAATTGGTCATTGAAAAAATATAAATAAACACATTTTTCTACAAATTTTCATGAAAACCGAAAACTATGACGTTTTTTGGAAAAAAGTCATTACTATTAAAATTTATAGATTTTTATTAAAAAAAAAACAATAATTATTGTTATTTATTTGTTTCCCTAGGGTATACAAAAAGGATGTTAATATTTTAAATTATCGCCTGTTCAACCATTAACAAAAGCATGCAAATATAGTAAAAAAAATATTAGTTTTGTTCAATGTTACATCTCATAAGCATCTTTTTGTCGTAAATTAATCCAATAATTTCAACATGAAGTAAAGGAAAAAACTAAATAACTTTCCGAAAGTTGTTAATACCTTCTATAAAGCACTTTACTAGACCTTTAAAATGAGCTTTAATAAAAGTCCGCAGCATAAAAATTTGCAATAAAACTGGCTCTAATAAGGGACTAAATAAAAATTTGAAACGTTTTTATTTTATAGATATACATGAAATATATCTTAAAAAAATAATTTTAAACAAGTGTCATTCATATAATAAGTTATAATTTGAAAAATATATTTTAAAAATTTCCCGCGAAAACGCCAACTTTTCGCCAACAATGGCGTTGCTATGACGTCACGCTCCTCTAAACCTTATATCGTTCTATGGATGCATGACTGTTTAATTCTCTAAGTTCTGATGAGTAAGAGGGGCGTGACCTCACGCGCTGTTTACGGTTACGTAAGAACCAGTAAAAAATATTTGTTTGTTGTCAGTAAATCAGAAACGTTTTGCGAGCATTTTCTGGCGTCTGGTGGGCGCACATCCACTAACTCGATGACTGCTTTATAATGCATTCGCAGTCACTTTTATTATGGCTCATTTCTCCTTGAACCATGCAAAAAAGCAGCTCTATAAAGTGAATAAAATCCAATCGAAGCGCCTACGGATTATGCTAGGGGCAATAAAGTCCTCCCCATCCATGCCCTTCAAATAGAAGGGGATGGTCCGCAACTTTTTCTGCATATACAATACCTCAGTGACAGATTTCTCCTTAAAGTTTTACAAAATGAAACGCACCCATTGTTACCTACTTTAGACAAGCTGACCCATTTATCAAATATAAATTCTTCTCTTAAAGTACCCTGTATAGTTACTAGTTATTATAAATTTCACCGCCCTTCCATTTCCATTGAAAAATTTCCTTGCAATCCTGTTTTTATACAGCTTCGAGTCTTTAGTTTTCGACTCGCCCATCTCACTAATTTATGAAAAACAGTCGCCCATTATAACCGCATTGGCTCCAAGTATTTAGGGATGCATCCAAGATTTCAGACACTGAGAGTGTTGGAGCGGCAGGATGGATACCAAGTGTAAGATAGTCCTGAATTTTAAAATACCACCACCCTCATCCGTCTTTACAGGTTAAGCAATCGCAATATTAAACGCAATTTTATATTGTGAATCGCTCAACTTAAACCGTTCAATCATCCTATCCGATTCACTTAGCTGCCTTCAGGCAATATCCTCCAAGCCCTTGCGGTCCAAATCTCACTTCCCAATTATTCTCAAAATTGAAGAAGCTTTACTTAGTTGTAAAGTGAAAGGAATTAGAACTGATGCTGAGCTGGTTCCCAGGTCACAGTGGCATACACGGCAACGAATCTGCTGATTCATGTGCCCGGAACGCAATTGTCACTGGTTGTACTAACCATTACGAAAATACCTATATCATCCCTCTCACTCATTCACATTATAATCGTGAGAGAGGCATTGGATAAACACCAAAAATAAGACTGGAAAGTACTAATTTGACATCCGAACAACTAATCGTGTTATGTCGTCACCACATTGGTCACTCAAACTCTCCGGTTCATTTGGCCAAAATTAATTTAATCTAGACCTAAAATTATAATGAACCATTCCATATTTCCCCCATACTAAAATGTTATACCCGTCTATGTGTTGTGTTAATAAAAAAAAATAGCACAAAAATTTAATGATATATGGTTATTTAATTTGCATGCGAGTGGTACCTTTTTAATTCTTCAACCCTTAAACTCTGAAGGTGACCGGTACAAAAATGTTATGATTCACATGACTTTATAGCTTATAAAATTCATTACCAAAGTCAAAATCATATTTGTATGTATGAAACAACTTGATATATCACAAATAGAGAATTATCGTCAAAAACGAAATACATTTATTGAGAGATAACGTTGGAAAATTATGCAGCGTTAAAATTTTGAAAGTTGTAAAGCGTTAATTTTTTAGAATAAAAAGCGCACTTCGCTTCTCTATCAGATTTGAAATGGAAGGTAAGACGAGCTCAATTCCAAGTTTCAGAAAAATCAATACAGTTTTACAGAAACCAGTGGTAAGGCACAATTATTACGTTGAATGACTGAATAAATAATATAATAAATACACAAAATAACTTTTTAAACATTATAACCGATTAAATAAATTAAACACTAATATACGGTCAGTTGCACAAACGTCCATTAAGGTTTAACGAATGTCAAAATCGTATAGGTAATGTCGCTTTAAACTAATGAATTAATGGACGTTTGTACAACTGGATGTAATTCTATCAGGATTAAAAAATAAAAACGACCTTCTGCAAATATAGTTCTCGTATATTTATATCAATATAATTAAAATCTAAAAACAAACTCCACAATAATTATGTTACACGAATCAGCGGAAACTAGTCACGTTCCTGTGTTATATATTTAACAGCGAACATAAAATACGGTTGATATTAGTTAATTGAATAAATGCGCGTCCGTCCGGCCAGCACTGTGTCCGTGTGGTCACTCGTAAACAAACAGACTATAATACCATTGGAAGATGAACAAAGTCTTAACACTACATCGTGCGAGAGTACAATAATATAACACAAGCTTCTGTCTGTTCGTTCGTATACAATGTACCGGTACCGTCCGGGCGCACATCGGCCGCTGCGCCCCAATAACGCCTACAAACCAACGTTGACTTACGTAACAAACTATTCAATAATATGTATACACCGCAAACGAATACAATCTAAACGTTAAATGCCCCACCGCGGAGTGATCTCGCCACCGGCCGCCCTCTTATTGCTACATTTCTATCTTTAGGGATAGTAAGGTTATTATCAAACCGTGAGTGGGCTATTTTTAACTGCATCATGTGGAGTGTATCATAAAATTTATAATTTAAATAAAACTTTGTCAAATCAATAATAATAGTTATGTATGGAATGTTTCATGTTTGAATAAGTGTGAGACAGCAGTGAGCACGAAACAATAATGTTGCGTCGACCACATAAATTATTAATAATTTATTGGGAAAATGGACGGCAAGCAATTATTGAACTGTCGATGTGAGGAAGGAAAGAAAATAAATTACACGGTATAAATTTTAGGTGTTCACGTAACCTGATGAGATTAGAACTTTTTTTTAGATTAAAACAAAGAATTGTAAAAAAGACTTTTATAATTGAAATAATTTGAGCGAGTGTCGTCCGAGTGCTGACGCTGTTGCATATTACAACGGTTCAGGGCGAAACCACTTGGCGGCGTCCTCTCACATTTTGTCACCCACAATACCTTTGTTTAGAAACTATTAAAAATATCGCAAACAGGAGCATCCTTACAGAGCGCACTCAACATAAGCATATGTTTAAAATTCCGATTGACGAATTTTAATTTCAACGTTTTAACATACAAAGATAACAATATTGTGCGCGATTCGCCGATGACAAATTATATAAAATAAGGGAATGCGATTACGTTTATACCATTTCGATGACGACATTGCAACGAACCAGTACGACTTACAACACCGTGTTACACAATATTTACACGATCAGTGACTCTAATGGTCATATTAAAAATAGTGTTGCAACAATAGTCTGTATCGGTAAACAATAATATCGAAATTAAACACTAATGCTATATATATAAACACTATTGTAATATATAAAAAATAAATATATGTTAATATGACAACACCGGTTATCTATATGAAATCAGAATTGTTCAACAGTTCGTTTGTTTATCATTTCAACAGCAACAACATACTCTCTATAAATATATCTATAAGCAACCTATCGCCTAGCTATTCGCGTTACAGGACAAACGAAAAGAAAATATTAATATTGTACTAGTATTCAGTAATCCAAAAAATAAATTTTAATCAAAAACTTTATAGTAACTTATACTTAAATCGTTCGCCGACCGCATTCGGCCCCTCCGGTCGTGGACCATCATCGGTTCCGATAACACAAGGACACTATGTTATTGCATCATAATATATATATTATTATTAAATTTGTAAAGGAATTTCGAGGGAACAACTCGTCATCAACATTAACGATCAACTTGACGGATACCGCCCGCGAATATTCTACCTACTGCACGTAATTATTCAATTTCAACTTTAACGGACTAATAACACTAATCGGCCTGCGTTACTATTGGACACTAGTCAGTACAGGTACATATTTTATTAATCTCGCCATAAGAGTGACTCGTCTTGTATTGGTAGTGGTATTGGTGCCGGTGGTGGTGGCGACAGCGGTGGCGGTGGCGGCGGCGGTGTCGGGCGTGGTTCAGTATCCGTATCGCTCCTGTAGCGAGGAGACCACTCCGTTGGCGAGCGAGGATATACGGCCCGCCACCCGCGTCACGCCGGCACGTACAGACTCGCGCACCTGACACATATATACATACATATACACAATACACAGGGGACACATTATATTATCATAATTTTCAACTAAAAAATAGTCATACTCGAAAAGTGTCTATAGTGGCGCAAAGAAACTAAGTATGCGGCGCCACCCGAATACTTCCCCCCCCCCCCCCCTCCTGTTCTGTTCTGTATCTATCTGTGTGCGACCGTTACCTCGTCCAGGTCTGGCGCGGAGACGGTGAAGCCGGGCTGCTGGGTCCTGGTGCGCTCCCCGAAGTACTCCGCGGAGGAGATGCTGCTGCTGCCCTGGAACCGGGACAGGTTCGCGTCCCGCTCGCACCCGCCCCCCTCCTGTTGCACCACCACCGAGCGTCCATTACGAACCGAACATTTTATTACTTCACTTTTTAGAGCGTGATTTAGCCGTAGTCGGGTTTTACTTTTTTAACTTAATTAATATAATTATGTATTTAAACAAAATCGCAAGCAAAAAGCATCAATAAGTATTCGATATGTGCTAAATAATCCCTTTCATTTGATAGTCTACACGAAATTGTCGGAATAATATATGTCGCATCATCATAGCGAAGATCGTTTGATTTAGTTTCTTTTATTTTAATTGCTAGTTACTCGATTACTTAATTACTCGATTGTAAAGAGAGCGTGATCATCGATACCCTTAACCGATTCCGTGCGGAGGTCTTTTTCATAAACTTTATTGCCTGGCGTCAAACAAACATTTTATGATTCCCCTGGGGAATCATCCGCCATAAAATGTAACTTTTAGCTTTTCCTCGTGTTTCTCTTGTTAAATTGTCATTTGCGACCCAATATCAAACGTAACCGGTTAGTAAATTTATGTAGTGCATCGAAAGGAGATAATCTGTGTGTTTTTAAGGAAATGGAAGGTAAGTGACTGTTTTTTATTAGGTGTTGTAAACCTTTTTGCATTATTTTAGGGATTTATTTATTTAGTTGTGTTAAAATAGAATATGTGAACAGGAGATATATATTGTTATAATGTTATATGTGTTATATATTCCCGTGTTCAAAGAAGTAACTTTATATATAAAATTCCTTCTGAATGGAAAATCTAAATAATTCAAAATCTAGGTACACGTGCCTACAGACACATACATGATTCATTATGTTTTATGTAAATTAGGATTTATTTATATTATTTAAAAGAAAATGTTAGAAATGTGGAAATTGTTAGTGCGTTTCAACCAATATTCTTTTTTTGTTGTAGATCTAACTAGAAAAACTATTTCTCAGTCCGAAATCGAAACACAATGCGACGACGAGGATATGTTTTATGAAAATTCACAACCTTATAACATATGGTAATCTTATTCTTGCAGTGGCAAATCTTGGAGTTCAGGTCAACAGGAAACAATCGTCACAAATGCAAAATCAAGAGTCTAGTAACACATGCCAATATCGTCACTAACGCAAAATCAAGAGTCCGAAAACACAAGTCAATGTCGTCACAAATGTAAAATCACGGAGTCCCGGTGCACAAGCGAATGTCGTCGATAATATAGTTTCAAACAATAATACGCCTTAAACGCAAGAGCATAAGTACTGTACTTCGTAACCGAACGGCCAGCGAACGGCGAAAAAAATGGCCCATTGCCCCATTGTTCGCAAAAACTTATCTTATAACAAAAGCGTTTGAAGACCGTTCCGATGATTCACTTTGTAATAATATAATCTAAGAAAACTAAGTGGACCGTTTTGATTATGTAGTTTTCGTGTAACAATAATTCAAAAATATACATAATGTAAAGTTTACAAAGGAACATTTTAATCTTAATTGTTGTCTCAATTATTGATAGCGGGTGTGATGGTATAATATACAGTTTATCATTGTATGGAAAACAAGCTAAACCAACCCAAGTCAAGCAAAATCGATGCGTAATTTGTCGTAAAATCGAGTGACAAGATATGATATCATTTGATACATTTCTAAAAAAACTTACGCAACACGCAACGTAACAAAAGTTCCTATTAAAAATTACTTAATATGGTTGACAATCCCTGAAGTCTGCGAATTCACGATATTACTTAAAACGAACACTGTAGGCATGATATAAATGACAAATAAAGACACTTTTGTTTAAGGAAAAACTTTGACAAATGTCGTCATATTGGAGTTTCATGTGTTCTAAATTTGTATCCTCTCAGGCATCATACGCCATACGCAAAAGATTTACATGGTGCCCGAGAGTCATCATCCGCACGGAATCGGTTAATTTTATTAGAACAGTGACACTGACTTTGACAGTTCGTTAATAAAAACCAAGTTGCCGCCATTTTGGTAGACATTCTGTTTCCGATCGCCGAGGAGTAAAGACATCCGACGACATCACGCTCATCTCGTTATATTTTCGTATGAAAAGTGATAAAATAGAACAAATCCACGTTGGTATATACGCCTGCAGTGTTATTTTAAAGATAGTCCTCCGATAATGGACGATCTATTTGGGCTTCGTAATAGACCCTTTGACTACCCGCCGTTATATATATTTTTAGTTTCTTACTTCATGTTCACTAGAGGGCGCTGTTGCCAATTTAATGTGACGTCATCACGCGGACAACAACGGTGAGCAGTATCGAATGAGCAGATGAACATTTGAGCTTTTGATACGCGAGAGTCGAAGTATGCAAATTGGTATTTTATAATAAATTAACAGAGAAAACTTTAATGATGTAACAAAGCGAAATCAAACATGTGCTGTGGAATTATTATCGGCGAGTGGCCCACCTGGTCGCCGAAGAACTGCGCGGAGCTGATGGCCTTGGCGGAGCCAAACTTCTTGACGGCGGAGTCATCGTCGGCGGCGGGGTCAGTCTTGCGCGCGCGCCCCCTGCTCCCGGGGGCGGGGCCGGTGGCGGGGGCGGGGGCGGGCGAGGTGGCCGGCGCGAACATCGAGTGCGTTTGGCGCACGGGCTCCGGCTCTATCTGCTCCCACGAGGAGGACAACCTCCCCCCGCCGCCGGCGCCACCGTCGCGGCTGCCGTACGGCTCGTTCCTGCATAGTATAAATATATAAGTAGGTGCACTCGAGACCCGAGCGAGAGATAATGGCCTAAACATGTAGGGCTATCTAAAATATAGTTTCCCCCGGTATGGTAAGCACGCGGAAACTATAATACAACTTTTTAATGTTTTTTTTTTTTTTATTTATAGACCAGACTACAATTCCTTTGATACCTACGTCATATCATAGATTTAGTGTTTTACCAAATGAAAACGTGATTTTAATAAATTATGTATTTATTATTTTTTTTCCAAATTATCAGGCTACGAATAAATTAAGACAATGCAAATCTTAATTTTTAATAATCATATGCTTTGTACAAACTGTTTCAATCAATGGCCTATATTTTTTATTACATTGTCTAATACGCAAATATACAATTCAATGTCTATTTCGATTTGGAAGTATTTGGGCATAGAAATTTAATAAATTAAACTAAAAATTGATATCTGGTAAACGAAATCTTGAGTAGAAATAATTCATAAACACTTTCAATGGGTAATACCTAAAGAACGAAATACCATATACTTGATCTATAAAAATGAGAAATACCATATACTCGATTCATAAATGCATATACGATATTTTGGTTTAGTTTTCAAAGCCATCTTGTTTACGTCCAGATATTTTATAACGAGCGGCGATACAGCGACGCGTAATAGGTGTACGCAAGTACGGCGTACTAGCCACGACTGGCTAATTGCGACTCGTGCCTTGAACTTCTATAACTTCGATAATATTGTAAGTGTGTGCGTGCGACGCCGCATACGCACGGGCGCGCTCACATACGAACCATTTTCGGTGCGTATGTATGAAGAGCACGTACTCTTATACCAGAGGGTAACGGTGAGTACGTGCGCGGGCTAGTCACCTGATCATGGTGAACACCGAGTTGAAGTGGTCGTGGTCGTGGTCGTGGTCGTCGACGGAGGCGAGCGCCGTGTCGGCGGGCAGCGTGCCCTCCTGCTCTATACTGGTCATGGCGGCGGCCGCCGAGTGCGCCACGCCACCCCTGCGTACATACATATATGTACACAATGCAATATTAACGGGTACATAACACAAATTAATTAATTAATTAGCACTAATATGATGCGGCGCATAAAGGTGTCGTTACCCCCTGGTGGCGGCCGCGTTGGCGGCGGCGATGCCGAGCCGGTCCGCATGCGGGTCGCGGTACTGCAGCCGCAGCAGGCCCACCTCGCGCTCCACGCTCTCCAGCGTCGCGACGCTCTCGGAGGCCTTCGCCTTAACAATCATTGTTAAGATTATTGTGAATCATATTTATCAAGATAAGAGGAAAATCTTTTTAGAATTACTAAGGTTTCGCTGTCTGTATGTTATGTAAAAATAGATAATTACATTAAAGTGAAACAATACGGAACCTTCGTGCGTCATACGCGAATCCTACTCCCGCTTAACCTGTTTTTTATTTTAATACCTAGACTGTGCTATAAAGAAACATTGTTTTTACTACTGACTTGCTTTAAATATTTCGCACGATCTTCAGAAGTTTAATCTCTATTCCATTCCTTTACTAGTTGGCCCTACCCAATGGCCCGTTTATACTTAAATTACAAACTCGTTATGATAGCATCATATGATGTTAAACTAATATATGTATATTGTGTATATATAATAAATGCTATGCTATACCTATGAAATTGCTATCGGATTTCTTCAATTATAATAGAATGTTATTAGAATTCAGAAAAACAAATTAACACATACTAATTATCCAACAAAACAGCTATTTCCTTCACCTCATGATACAGTATTACGATAAATGACGTCGCTCTATTAAATCAAATAGAAAACACTTGTTTAAATATAAAAGATATTCTTGTATTAAAATATGTAACTAAATATAGAAATACGTTCGGTAACAATAGTTCCAGTTGATGTGTGTACTGTACATCTCCACCCACCGGTTCGACTGGTAGAGAATGCCTCGCATTGAGTCTACCATTTGTTGTATTATAGGCAATAACAATTATATAAGTAAATAACTGCATATGCAATTATTATAAATGCACCCCTTAAATAATTGTCGAGTAGTAAAATGTAGACCATATTCACCTCCATCTTTAGTTTCTCCGCCATGATAGCTTCCCTCTCTATATCATCGAAATTCGTTGCTACTTTCGTCGCACCGAGCCCCTTGCGCGCCCCCAACTGAAATATTACAATATATTAACACGTGTATTTTATTTAGAATCTATAATTTGCTTCACATTGTCTTATACAGATACACACATCTGATATTCATTGTGTATCATGGATGGACACGAATATATACGGCTAGAAATCTCAAAACATCGCAGAACAAAATATATATTCGATGTTTTTATTGCAAACAGCGTGTCTTAGCAGCGTGAACTAAGGTTGGTGAATGCGTGATCCTAGCGACATACTTAAATTTACTGTTCAGAATGACATAAACAACGTGCTACTTACAGCTGCAAACCTAACTTTACCTATTAATATAAATAAAAATAAAAAGAGCTCTTTAAAAATAATAATCCAAATAATCGACGTTCCACTGATATACAATCAAAAGTAATAGTTGATCCCGAAATGACAAAATAAACAATTGCTTTATAGTTGTTTACCCCTGGACGTTTGTTGGGCGCGCGTTTAGCGGAAGCGGAGGCGGAGGCGGAGGCGGCGGCGGCGGAGGGCGGGGCGCCCCACAGCCGCGCCTCAGAGCTGATCTCCTCACTCTTGCCCACCTGTCCACCATAACACATGCATACACTCACTTATACTATACAATATTATTTATGCAGTGCTTGTAGAAGTCGATGGCCATCGGCATCATATATAGCTAACTCACTTTATCCATGATTAGAATATTATGAAACAGCTATATGTTCGGTTGCAGTTCTTAGGTTGCTCATTTGAACAATGTCATACACCTCGATTATCATATCACGCCCAGGATTCACGATGTATGGGCATTTCTGAACAAAATTAAAAAAATCGCCATCCTAAGTAAATTTTTCTTTTATGTATAAAATACGAAATATACGATATAGTATTTGGTATTCTTGGCATGTCAAAGCTCATTTATGATTTTAATAATATTTTAATGATATATAACTCAAACTCCTTAACAACCAAACCCCTGGTAGTGTCCTTTTTCTAGAATAATACATTTATTTATTTACCATTGATAGCTGAATCCAAAAATATATCAGCTATATCGCAGTCATATTATTTATTTATATATTTCAATCAAAATATCTGTGTGAATGTTGTCGTCTAATAATCAAAACTTGTTTAAATTTGAAAACAGTGCTGAAGTAGTTTTGATTTATTGAAATTATTTTCTAGATACTGTTGTTTTTATAAAATGTTATTTCTATAATAAATTAGTACAGTATTTAATTACTAATTTATTACAAAAATAACATTTTAAATTAAAAAAATAGAAAATATTCTAACACAAATAATTTTATATATAAAAAAAAACACATTTTGTGTTTTCTTACAATTGGGGATAATGATTCTTCGCATTTTATATGAAAATTCAAAACATTATTTAATATATTTTTTTTACATTTAACTGATCTGTTGTGTGTGATTGATCGGTTTCATTACGCCGTAATAAAGAATTACAAATGAGTACACGATTAATTGGGTTTCTTTCAGCGAGCTCGAGCTCATGAGGTACCCAAATATCCAACTTCTTTGTGTATCCAGCTTTATTCAAATACGCCAAAACTGTTTTGTGGTTAATCCCCAGTTCTTCAGCTACGTCGTAACTCATGTAAGACGACCTTGCTCCAAAATTGCTTTTCCAAAAATTGCATCCATTTTATCCGTGGATCCGGGCGACCGCAGCGACGTGCATCTCTGACATCGAAATTTCTGCGCTGAAAGCGCTTAAACCAACTTGTGCTACTCTCACAGAAACTGCACTCCGCTCCATAAACGTCACGATTTTTTTTCGTATTTAAATTGGTTAATTTGCTTTAAACTTTCAAAGATAAAGTACTGAAATGTGAAAGCATGTATGCAGTAGCTGCTGCTGTACCATAAACAAATAAAGCTATCTATCTGGTGTAGCCGGTCGACATGTTCGTTATATATTGGGCTGGATGTTGTTTCATCACTTCACCGGCACAACTCTCTCCTCCATCTCCTTAATTTAAACTTGAACAATAATCATCTGTGATCAGCTGCGAGTGCTAAAGTCAACGTCATTTATAGAGTTCTCTAGCTTAGCCGTTTCTCTCTTATCTCGGTTTCTTTTCTTTCCATAAAATTACTTACGCATTAGATTGTCATCATGTCTACGCAGCTACTACTCTAATAAAATAAACCTTGATTATGAATTGCCACATTCATAATATTAAATATTTTAAAAGTTGACTAAATATTCATTTTGGATTGATAATATGAGGATTATTGATATCTTTTTTTTCTTGCAGTAAACACAATAATGTAGTCATTAATTATGTTAAAATAAATAATGTAAAATTCTAAAAGCTATGTGAATAAGCATGTTACCAGCACAATTAGCTAGTACATAATATTACCTACGCAAAATATTCACACAAATAAATATAAATAAAAATACACAAATTTTTTAAACAATGCAAACACTCATAACGACAATTAAAACAACGCACAGCAATGTAAAACCACAATTGGCGATTGCATATTGTTAACATGAATCACAAGAACTATATATCAAGTACTGAAAAAAAAAACTCATATGTTATTTTATGAAATATGATAGTGTAATGCTTTAGTAATGGATACGAGTGCGGGCCCCCAGTCAGTGGAGGGGCATACCTGCACAGATGCAGATGCAAGCTGATTAGTAGTAGTATTGGTGGTGGGTTCTCCATGCTCTGCAAACCAGTCTACCTCACGCTCCTTGCTCTCCTTAGCCTCCACAGGAGCAGGGTCCAGGTGCAGCTGCAATCACAATAATTCATCTAATAAATTTGCTACCATCTAATACTGATATTAGAAAAAACAAGATTTATTTAATATTATTGTAAATAAATTATTTGATGATGAAAGAATACTGATAAAACCTTGGTTCCGTGAGTTTTCATAGCTTGCTCAGAGAGAGAATTCAGCTTGTCACGATACATTTGTGCCACACGAGAGCTGTACTTCTGGCGGGCGTCCTCTGACACCAATCCGTGTGTGTGAAAATACTGCGTCTACAAAGTGACAAGTACGGAAAGTAACAACAATGCAATTTCATTCTCATAAGATCTCGGCCTTTTCTAAGTGAAACCGATCTCAGTCGAAATATGGGTAAGATCTCGCGAGTTTAACGAGATTGCACTTGAGCATAAAAACAATTTATTCAAAGTGCACCAGTGCAAATTTATGCTAGTCCAGGGGGTTTAAAAGGCAAAGCTTTACACTTTTACAGTAGTTGTGTTTTCAAAGTCTTCTCAATGGCTGGTTATCTGGCCAGCACAATATTAAGAGGAAAGCAAAGATTCTTTTGGATATTTTGTGCTTCTTAAGAAGCAATTTTCAAAATTGATGTGTCAAGTGACTGAATAAGCCTTTAAATTGATTAGTATATATTGTTAATTTATTCTCTAATATCTTATAGATGTCTGGGTACAGCTTAACTTTACTCAGCACTTTTATAAAATAAAAAAAATTAAACCTCACTAAATCAATTTATCGCCATTGCATACTTAATATAGTGATAATTGTTGGAGCCATTTCCGAGATTACAAAATAAATGTTTATAATTCCTATATTTTTTCCTAATTTATTCAAATATTCTGATTTGAATAAATATTACAGTAAAACAGTAAACACAAAAATGCCGATCTCACGAGATCTCATAATTGGCGAGATTCAAGCATGATTCACTACCCAAATTCATTTTCATAAAAATCATCTTGAAAAACGTATGAGGTGAAGCCATTGAGATTCTTTCGGTAAGACAAATGTTTCGGCAGGTCTTAATTGGCAGGTATGCACACATTGGATACAGACACATTATCTGGATAATAAATACATAATCTGAGATTAAGACAATATAAAATAACCCATACTTACAGCATTTGCATTTCCACCCAGTTGCATATTTCTGAGCTGTTTCCATGTCCAATTAGTATCTAGTTGCGTGGACCGCACGAAGGTTAGGTGAACGCCGAGACTACGGTGGACAGCAGAGCAATCCAAACATATGAACACGCCGTACGTCACAGATGACCACGTAGGATTCTTAGCATTACAGTCGAAACATACCTGTAAACAGCATTGAAGTTAAAATAATCACTGAACAATAATTTATTATAATAAAGCTGAACAAAATACCCACTTTATTCGCTGGAATTGCACGTAATCTTTGAAAAATTGCTTCAATATCGCTTTTACTAGGCCCAGAGTCAGCCATTTTCGACGTGTTGTCTGCTGTCACTGTCATGTCACTAAACGTCTTCTTCTTCTTCTTTTTTAATTCATGGCCTATTTGCATTGTATTGGTCGGTCTAATCTGGTCGCTAGAGGTGGAAATATCTGCTTAAAATTTTTAAGCGTTATTACGTTCATTTTTAATTAGTGTCTTTAAAAAAAAGCGTTTTAGCATGCTTTTTTTTCAACTGACGTTTGGAAATCATTATAATAAGCGTGCAACATTATGTTATCACTACATAATATAAAACAAAGTCGCTTTCTCTGTCCCTATCCCTATGTAAATCCCTATGTATACTTAAATCTTTAAAACTACGCAACGGATTTTGATACGGTTTTTTTTTCATAGATAGGGTGATTCAAAAGGAAGGTTTTTGTGTATAATTCAGGACCACAACACTATTACCGTTTCTCGACATTTTATTAACACAATCTTTAAACTAATGGAGTTCAATAATATTTAGAATGTTTTATATACACACCATCACCTTATAACAAAACTTATTTACATTGTTTATTTTTAAGAATAAACAAAATTCATTACTTAACAACGAAAAGCATACTGTTTTTTTAAGTTTCGTTTAAAATAGCGTTTGGATTAACCAACCAAAAAAGTTGTTGCAAAAAGTCTAGATGGATATCACGCGTTATAGTATAATACGGTGCATTTATGTAAAGTGCCATCTAATAGAAAAATGCGGAAACAGAAAAATTGATTGAAGCTGGAAATTATATCTTGATAGATGGCGGGACGTACAATAAGAATTACTATACTTTTCTTCTAAGTGAAAAGCGCTTTTGCACTAATTTTGAAAAGCACGCTTAATTAAGTGCTTTTCGTTTAAACGTTCATCTCTAATGGTCGCTCTATAAAAAAAAACGAATAGAAGAGAGGCGTATTTTCTAGAACAGGTCTATCTACTACGTATTTTACAATACTACATAGCACTTATTGCGATTTTTTTCAAATGATTAATCTAACTAGTATTCCATACATTACACGATTTATCAAAGACCATATTTGCACGTAATTTAATGTAATCAAATTGTCGTGATTATTTAATAACTTTTTTAGGGGTATCTTAGGCTGGTGGAATTAGTTTTGATTTCTTTTTTCCAAAGTCAATTTATTAAAATAAATAAAAAAGTACATATTTTTATTTCGAATAATGCCTACCATGTTTTTAAAAACTACTATTAATTTCACTACATACTCATTAAAAATAGTACATGTATGTAAGTACACATAGATGTCTGTGATAATGAACTAAATATAAAATTTGTTCCTATAAAAATACATGCAAAGGTATGTATAAAAATAGTACTTAAAAATATCATAAAACAATTTTATTAAAAATCTATATTGAAAACATAAAATCTAGTATAGTCTATGAATTAATCTAGTGATGCACTTCATAAGTTTGATATTTATCGATAATGTTATTATTATTTGGATACAATCGATTGAAGAGTATTTATATATTGAAGAATATATGTATACATACATATTTATATATACTTTTTTATATTTTCTAATATTGTGATGTAAAATTACATCATATTTTGATCAAGTCAGTTTTCAATCTGGACGACTCTGTATGAAATAAGACAGGGACAAAAAGCAGTCGAATTTCTTGTCGGTTCTTCTCGGTACAAGATCTCCCCCCATAGACTCACGAACCGATGGCATAGAGTTTCGACTTCACATAAGTGCTTTGTAACAGCCTAGACTGAATAAATGATTTTGATTCAATTTGATTAATTAATCTACCAGATTTGCCCCCTTATTCTGTAACTCTGAGGAAAACCGAAATAAATTATTCACAGAGTTCTCTGGGTAAGCGGTCATACGAATAAGTGATTTTGACACATTGGAATCATTCGCTTTGTAAGGTGCTTAGTGCTTACGACTTTAGAGCGTGAATAATGCGAGGCTTGAAAAGGGAGGTGAGGGGGTTCGTCAAAAATCACAATATACCACGAAGGGGGAGGGGATCACAGTAATATATCACATGTATTTATTCTAAAACGCGTGATTACTAAACTAACAAAAAACTCTACCCCAGCGTCGCAATATAAACCAATTATAAAAAGTCGTAGCAAATAGAGATAGATATATTACCACAAAGTTGTTATCAAAGATGTAATCAAACTCAAAAAGTGAATACATCAACAATTCTCTCATGTTACCTTTATTTTATGTTGTTACCTTTATTTTATGAGACTCGAAATATTACTTTGACGTTTTACACATCTTAATATTGTATTCGTTATTGTAGGTAAATATTAAAAAAAACGCTAAAATCCGTTTTTGAAAAACTCGACCCTTATAGGTGTTAAATTGGAGTAAAAAAAATTATTAGTAAACTAGTAAAAGTGACATACAATAAAAAACAAACTTTTGCACATTATTTTTATCGACAATAAGTATTTATGAAATTGCTTACTTGTAGCATCACTAATATATTTCGTTTTCACCGCTAGTCTCGGAGGGGACGCATGTCAATTTACAAAAAAGAAATTTTCTGATATTTTGCTTTTAATTTTAGGATTTTTAGGTCAAGTAGTGCGTATACTAGTAGGGTTTTGAGCAAGAAATATTTGACTGTTGTAAATCAATTACATATTGTGATTTGTGCTTAGTTAATTTGATTGACTCCGTACCCAGCTTCAGACTGGGGAGTGAAAGTTATGGACTTGGTGGAACTTTACCATGTATCTATGTTTTCCGTGTTTCTCGTGAATGTGTAATCGGCTAGCGCAATGGAGAATGTAGGCTTTCAACCGAGCGGCGAGGAGATCGAGCGAGCGTTGATGGATCTCGGCCCGCTCCTCGGCGTCACTATCAAAGAAGAGGTGCCAGACGAACTCCCTGATGCAGCTTCAGGATCTACATCCCGATTGAATGTAATGTATCACGAAAATAAATCAACACTAGAAACTTACTTCCTGGTGTAATTAAAGTTCAGAAACTTCAAAAGAGAAAATTTCATATGACCTTTGCATCTTTTTGTTAGATATAAAAAAATCTGATGCAGTAATAACAAAATCTACTATTAAGACAATAATATATAAATTGTGGTTATGTTCCACATTGCTTAAGTAAACAACTTTACATCTTATTTGTATGTAAGGATAATGTAGTATATAAAAATGTATCAGTGAACCTTGTCTTGACCTAATACATTTGGACATAGTTATGCAAACCAGATCCAACCCACATGATAATATATTTTGAGAAAAATGGGTTTTTGTTAAAATGTTGTAATGAAAAAGGTGTTTCTTGTTTTTAGTTAAATTTTATTGTCATACTGGAGATTGTATTTTCTATCATTTATTTATCAAGAACTTTTTCATATATGAATTTGATTCTAATATTTTTTCTTATAAAAACCTTTCTGGATCTATATTGCAAAATATATTTGATGTGCATTGGATCTTAATAACTAAACATATATGTATGAATATATTGACAAATGGTATTATTATTATTATAAAAATTATTATAATGCAAAGTTATATAAATATAGTTTTACATATAATAGAATATTTATACCTATAAATCAGTGGTACACACAAAAATACAGTGTTGATAATGATATTATTTATTTATTATCATAAGACACATTAACAGTACAAGAAATCATAACAATAACAACATAATCACCAAGAATCACATCTGATATTTGCACCAATAATAAGCGTGTACACGCTACACACATTAGCAAAATTTTGTCACAATTGAAGTAAAATTTAATTCAAGTTTACAAATTATGAAAAAGAAAACAAAAATTGTAATTGATTAAGAATATATATTATAATGAATACATTGCAATGTTAAACTCTAATTAGTCAATAATAATAGAAATTAAAATATAGATATGTCAATATTGCATGTCACTTTGAATTAAAATTAGTTTAATATGTTTAGTTTAATATATTAGTTTGTTATGATATTACTGAGATTGTGAAAAGGAGCTTTTATCTTTTATGCAAAATCAAGCAACTTACTTATATAATATAATTGGTTTCATGCTGCATGGATCTTTCTTTTAATATATGAATAATTTAAATATTAATGTACTAGTTACCATGGATCTTTTTTTTGTTTAATATGATTGTGCTTTTTCAAGTGGGTATTGTTGAGCTAGTGTATTTTTAGCTATTTTTGTAACTAAAAGTTTTTCAATCATCTTTATCTTCATAGAACCTATAGAAGGTTAATTTTTAGGCTTTGATGTATATATAACTAGATTTTCACAAATTTGTGGGTTGGTTTCGTTTGCATAACTATTGCCATTTGTTTTGTGGTTTCAGTTGTGCATTTAAATTTGGTACCTAAACCTTTTTTATAAATTACCAGAAATATTAAATACTTAAGTAATGAGTAAAACATGATTGCATACCCTTGAAGTAAGTTTTCAATATATTGACCTTTTATAAAATTAAACAGAGAGAAAAACATTTAGACAGTGAAACAGTTTTTCTTTTTATACAAGTGGTTGTTAACAGTGTTAACATTGAATTTTTATAATATAAAATATTTTTCTTAGTACCTTGAAATATTGTTAGAATACTAACTTGTTATGGGTCCACAGTTCAATGAGTACTGGAAATTTAATAAAAATATGTCTTATCAAGTTTAATGACACCAATCAATCTTGTTACAAAAGGTTATCATATATAGCAATTGAAATGACAAAAAACAAGGTTCACTGTTGGATTTTATGACTTTTAACCTTGTAACAGAGTATGTTCCACTAGGTACCTTGTTACAGAGAGTGTTACACATTAAATAATTTGATAAATAATATAAAAAATAAAATAAGAATTATTTAAATCAAATCAAGTAACTACAAGATCAGTATTTTTATATTTAAATAGATAAATTTGAATCTAACTTTCTGTGGTTATAAAATTCAATAATTTCAAAATTATGTAAATATAAAAATAAATAGCATTTAAACATATTGTCAATTGAACTAACTGTGAATTAATTACTTTAACAGATATATATATATATATATATATATATATATATATATATATATATATATATATATAGGATTGAATCCTTTCATAGGCATTTCTTGTGCAATACTATACATTTTTTTATAAGATTCTCAATGCCAAATAGGATACAAGTGAATTGCTCTTTATTGCTCAGAATTGTTAATGCATGGAAATTAAAAAAAATCAGGTAAACACATCATAACGAGGATTCCTTTAGAGAACATTTGTGTATTAATTCAAAAAATAAAAATTTTTGAACTCTCTTATAAAATCATTTCTTTTAATTTAGGCAAAAGTTACAAGTGGTTTATTGGACGTAACTAGAGAAAAAGTGATTTTTCATGCACAGGTTTCTGGCAGCATCACAGAAGGTGCAGGTTCAGAAGTTTGTAAAGAGGGTGCAGCGGAGGGGGCGGACTCCCTCGCCTCTCCAGACGCGCGCTCTCCGGCGGCCGCGCGATGCGTGCTCTGTCGCGCTCTACTCTCACTTCAGGAGGGCACACCCAAGCTCATGGAATGCTTGCACTCGGCTTGCGAGCCTTGCATCAACGCCAAACTGGAGGAGAGGCAGGCCGGCTCCAGAGACTTCTTAGGCGAGTATGAAGAAGCAAACCATTCACTAAATGCTGTTGCTTGCTGATATTGAGAGATTATTAGTTGTCTTATGTTATGAATCTAATTTTTTTAATATAGCAAATGCGACGCGAATCTAATATTATATCTATGATATGATATTCAAATGAATAAAAAAACTGATTTGTTTTTTTTTACCCCACTTGTTTTACCTAAAAAAGGATATGTTTCTCTTTCTTTACATTGCATTATCTACACTTGGGAGCAAATAAATCGAGGCATCCCCATTTTTAAAGTTTTGTGGCTATTATTGTAGTTATTTTTTTTTTCTTATTATATATTTTGAACTATACTAGATAGTGCTATATGAATTTTAAATCGTGTTTTTTTTTTGTTAAATAAAGAATTATGTCCAATTTTGCCTTAAAAATTTACTAACGCATCTAGTGATGTGGTATATTTCAAAATGTATAGCTTAATCCTAACTTATTTCATATCAGGAAATGAAATCTTAAAATAAAGTCTGGATAAAAATTGCGAAGCTAATCATTATTTTCATATAGTACTATGTCAACTACCTGAATGCGATTCGGACCCTAAAACGACGGTTTGCTATACTATATAAAAAATGTTCTTTTCAACATAAGGTAGAACAATCCACATTCACTATTAAATTCAGGTTTATTTTTAAAAAGCATTGATTTTCATGCATAAATCTGGAGTTTTGGGCAGCAAAGCATTATTTACAAATTAGAGTAGGATAGGTTTTTTTTGGCGACACGCATCACCAAGGCCTCCAGATGAATAGATGCTAAGATATTATTCTATTTTAAGCAAAAACTAATTTAAATTATCACTAATGGTGGGTAGAAACGACCGTTAAAAAAACATGCGACGTGTCAATAAATGTATCACAAGTCTTTACGTTTAAAATTGAAAAGAATTTATATATTTATTTTTTTAAAAATCGAGAATAATACGATTTCAAGTTCGACGGCGATGTATGTATTTATTTAAGTATGTTCAGCGAATTTTCCGCAAATTTCTTTTCAAATTGTAAATCCATACAAATATGCGAATATAACTGTCTTTGTGTGTGTCAGTTAAGTTTTCACGCCCTTACTGCTAACCAATTTCAAGTACACAGTCAAAGTCCACGCGGGGGAAACCGCGAGCGGAAAGCTAGTTTAGTATAAATCTGAAACTATATTAGCAATAAATAATACTATATGATAAAGTGAAGGCTAGAATGTGAGTATGTTAGTTATACTAATAATTAAGATAATTTTTTCTTCAATTTGTTTTCTGATAGTCATATTCACAAAACCTTAGCTCAAACTTTGCGAATGTTAATTTTTAAAAAATATGTGATTGCTAATGCGAAAATACAAAGAATGGTACTATTGGCTTGACAACTCGACTGTTTTGGGAAAAGTATTTGGAAACTTTCA
The DNA here is from genome assembly GCA_918026875.4 of Diatraea saccharalis. NCBI lineage: Eukaryota > Metazoa > Arthropoda > Insecta > Lepidoptera > Crambidae > Diatraea > Diatraea saccharalis. The sequence goes on from OU893332.1 coordinate 34,197,036, forward strand.
AACGACCATATTGGATGGGAGATATCTTCAGCTTATTTTCCAGGATATATAGATGATGTCTGATATAGTAATGTAACTAAACATATAATTGTCATTAATTGAGATAGTCACTAGGAGTTGTGATGTCACACTTCAAAAAACATGAATACTGGTTACACTAGCAACAAAGAAGTATATGTTACTAAATAACTAATTTAAGCTGTATCTATTGGCCTATTGTTTATTGTGCTTGTAATATATGTATTCTGCAAAGCTGTTGGTGTTCCAAGAAAAATAAATTAATTTATTGTCGCAACTGCCCAGTAGCCATTTGCATTTGCATCACCTCTGTCAATATCTAATAATTTTCATTGATTTGAGAAATTCAATTATGATTTTTATTTTCTTTATATGTGTATTCCAGCTTCTTATTTTGTGTTTAGAACATTTTATGTGACAATATGTTGATTCCACAATCTACAAATATGTGGCTTGGTCGTATTTAGTTAAGGCATGTTGGCTCTCTCCGAGATCTGATAACTTTTTTACGACGCTTGTACGTGACGCTTTTATGTAGCAATAGTTATGCCCTTACTATAAAAAATTACCCATATTTTAACTTTCATCGCACCCAATGTTTCTTTACAACATTTTTCTTGTGGAGCATTAGCGAATTACCAAAACATTTTTGATTGTGCAAGCAACATAGTTTTAAAGATTGTTAAATTACCTTTCGGACGATATACCCATTAAAGTGTTATGTTCAGCAATACCTAAAATAATAGCTATGAATTCTAAAAAAATACATAGTAGTACTCCGTATATTATAGTTTATCATTGGTGTAAATAACTAGTACTCCGATGATAAACTATGAAAGTTTAAAAGAACGTATTTGTTAATTATCCCGCTATTATAACAAACTAAGAATTAAAATTATAAAAAATACAATGTTAAGTGTGTTGAGAAGGTGTATACATTATAATGTACAGATTTGTGTGTAGGCGCGGAACGTGTGACGGTGACGTGTCCCGCGTGTCGGCTGCAGTGCCAAGTGGCCAACATGATCGACCAGAGGTTCGTGCTCGAGAAACTGACCGTGGAACAGGCGGGCTCTACAGGTACACATCATATCATTTGCTCGGTTTCATATAATATATAAGGTTCATCGTCGATATGAACGACCCCACCGTATATATATTAACTACTCGAATGTGATTTTTTACATAATTTTTACCAGTTTTTGACATTCCATAGAAACCCCCACCCGCTGTCTGTGTTTGATTATTATCGTATAACTTTCATAAAAGTTGGTATCAAGCATTTGCAGGATATAACTGTGGGTGGGGTGGGGTCGTTCCATGTGGGAGCAGTGAGTGCAGTGTACAGTGTACCGTGTAGTGTATCGCTAACGTGTGGCCAGGGCTGAGCGGTGAGCAGCAGTGCAACAGCTGCGAGGACACGGAGCCGGCTACCAGCTACTGCGTGGACTGCGCCGAGTTCATATGCGACAACTGCGTCAACGCACACCAGAGGTGTGTTCTAACACGTTGATTTCTAGTGTTAGAAGAGATTGCTCTATTGCGATGATATGGCAGTCTCTTGTATACTTATAATACTACTATCACAGAATAATACAGTAGCGAAACTTATGCCTACGCCTACGCTGCATTGGACCGTTAGGGTTGCCTTCTTATTTAAAGTAGTAATAAAACAATATTGAAATTTTAAAAGATTTTTATTTATTATAATTGTAAATAATAAGTGCCTGTTCCAACTCATTCTTAATGCTTTATAATTAAAGGCTGTTCTTATACAGACTTAATCAATTTGGTCCGATTACTAAGAATTTCAAAATGGCGGTAGGTGTTGTTTTTTCTGATTGACGCATTAATTTTCCAACATTCAATTTTTGAGATTTGACAACTATTGCAACAAAATAAACATTCTGACTAATATATTGTACACATGTATTTAATTGATATCGATAATAGCAATAAAATGTTATTCTAACCATTCCATATGAGGAAGTAACACACGAAAGGTTCACGTTTGAAGACGTGATATTTAAACGTCCATTTACGACACAATATTTCGTGTATTATCATCGGGATCGCTCACTCGCCGTACGTGTAGTAGTCCTGACGCGGCAAGCGCAACTGAATGCACCACGAGATCCCCTGGAAAATCCACATGTATCCTGTTTGTTCTTAGTTGCGCTACTGTATTATTCTGTGCTATCACTCGGTTTTTGAGAATGAGAATTTTAAGTCAAGTATGTATCAAACTGTACTTAAGAGTTACCTACTACTAAGCTCTTCGTTTAAGTGGTGATTTATTTTTTTTTAATTGTCAGATCATAGCAGCTCGATGAAACTAGGACTTCTTGCCACTTGCTACGTAAAGAACTTAAAACATTGAGAATAACCAGTTAAAATTTTGTACTTTTCTCAATTCAGAAACCGTCTTGTATGTCTTGTCGGCACACGGCCGTTGCGGTGTGATTTCATAATTAATTGTCCTGTGTCATATGCAATATAGTTTGATAGTAGTATATTTAATCTGATTCTGACTACTGCGAAAAGGTTAAAAAAGGGGACAAGGTTCTCTTAGTTCGAAATTTTAACACAAACCATCGTCGTGTATTAAATGTGAGCATATAGATCGTAGAATAATGTGTGCGTGTGTGTGTGTGTGTGTCAGGTTAAAAATAACAAAGGAGCACACGATAAAGAGCAAGCAGGAGGCGGTGGCGGAGCTGCAGGCCGCGCAGAACTCGCACGACATGTTCTGCAGATACCACGTGCAGGTGACGTCACTACACATATACATACATATATCTGATTTATAAATATACATATTTATTCATAGTAAATAAAGTCGAATAAAATGGACTCATCATAGTAGTGAACAGAGATAACACACAATAACAAAGGTTTTATAATATTCTTTTACTATCAAAAGAACACTATCCGGTTGCTTTATACATTTATTTATGAATCCGATAGAGGAAAAAATGCGTCCATTATGTTTAACCTTATATTTCGAACTGGCAACCATTAAATATTTAACTTATTACTACCCGCCACCAAACTAAATATATTATAAATGTAATTACCAGAATATAATGGCAGATGGGGAAATTTTAATTTGTAAAAGGCAAGATTCAGAAAAAGAAATTTAAAAAATAAAAAAATATCAATAACTGCCTTATTACATTGAAGATACTCTTGACCGAATTCCGTCTGCGTAGGCCACACTATAGTATGTGCATAAAGATACACATGTACACTCTAGATTACCACCATCCAATAGTCCGCTTGGGAAGCACCCGACCAGCAAGCCGATTCTACTAATGTTTCGTCATTATCGCATCTCAATAGAATCTAAACTACTCGCATTTCCCCCTTGTACTATCTACCTGAAGTCTATCTTGGTCAAAAGCAACAAAAATACGATTCAGAATAAATCCGTACTATACCGACCGACTATGATAAGATAAAAAAGGATATTTTGGAATTGGATTGGAATAAATACTACAATTTTACAGATGTCAATATTGCTACAGATTTTTTAATTAACAACATACAGAATGTAATAAATAAAAATACCACCAAAACGAAGTAATCTAGTAGGATCAGTGCCGGTTTTAGCACTACTAGCGCCCTGGGCGAAATTTCTTCGGCGCCCTCTAACTGCAATTCAATTACAATCAGTTACTACTACATACTTCAAATCAGTTACTTGTCTTTTTTTCCCGACCCGGCTACTTACTTGTAATTTGCCCTAAATTTAGGTAGATTGTTAAGTTGGCAGCATTAGAATGGAACGTAGTGTTCAATCGGTTTAATTTCTCGGGAATCCCCGACTTTCCGACCATACAGAAACAATGTGTTTTTCTATAATCGGGGATTCCCTAGATCTATCTCTTTTAATTTTTGACGAAGAAGAACACAATCAACAATTATCTTCTTGCTTGACATAAGTGGACGCTCTTAAAACAATTATTCGATTATTTCAAAACAAACAAACACAGTAATCAAACGTTTAACGCTACGTTACGATGCTTTTGTTCCAACTATATAGTGACATTAGTTTTATTTAAAAAGTAGACATGAATAGTGTATAAGTACAGATTCATTTTTACCCTAACAGGGTGTCACATAATTGTTGTAACTTTGTGAGAGTGAGTTTGCAGTGGGCCATTACTTATTATATGATCAATTATTTTGCTATTTCAAATAAGTGGACAAGTAGCTGGATCCGCTATATTCGGAACAACATCATCTAGTACATGTATTTGTTGTACATCAATAACAGATCAATAACAGAGCAGCATCTGTAATCATAGCACAACTTGCTCCCTTACTTCGGGATTTTTCATCCACAATCTCTTGAGTAGCTATTCCATTTGACTTGCCAGGCAGAGGCTCCACTGCCGATGCATTCGTTTGTATTGCAGCATTTTAGCTTCAGCTTAACGTTTAAACATGCTCAAACGAAAATTTTCTTAAATGACCAAGCGATAATGCCCGCCAATGTACGTCATATTACCTAATAAAATACATATCTTCATATTGGTAATCGGTATGTTGTTCTTTTTTACCATAATATAATATTTTTCTTGTTAAGTATCCTTTAATTAATGCTGAAAGTGAGGCAACTTGAAAATAAAAAAAAAATCCTCAAGGTTCTTGTTCTTGTTCAATGAGCAAGGGAACTACAAGAGGGCGTCTGTGGGAAACGAGGAAGTATTAGAAAAAAAAAATTAGTTCCCGAAATCAAACTAGATGTCACTACGGTATGTTCTTGATTTCTCTATGACAACCCTTCCAGTTTTCTTTCAGATTTAAAAGTAAATTAGTTTTCAAAACTCAATTAACAACTCATATTCTATTTGTACTTTTTCATATTTGTATTGATTTCTAAGTTTCGAACTTTTAATTTTAAAATTTTTTAATATGTTAGTTAAAATGAACGGAAATGACTGTCTTTATTCCATTCGTTTTCTGCAAAAATCAACTTTTGCTAGGGTGGCCATCTAGGTGGAGGTATTTTTGTAGTGCTTTCGTTTTTTTTAAATACTTCCTCATTATATAGAATCAGAAAGAAACGCCGGACGAAAAAGGGGCGCCGCGTCCTGCTGCGCCCCTTTTCGTCCGGCGCCCCTGGGCGGTCGCCCAACCGCGCCCTACCCTAACGCCGCTACTGAGTAGGATTAAACCACTGAAAGCATGGATTACCGTAGGAATAGTAAGATCTATTCGAAAGAGGGATAAATCACTTAAAATGTTAAGAAAGTCACCAATGATTTAAATCTAAAAATAGAATACAAAAATTATAGAAATACATATAATAAAATCATAAAATGTGCTATATGTAGTAATTATAGGAACAAATTAAAAATGTCAGTTGAAAGTAATAAAAGACCAATTGTAAAGAAACAAATTCTAACTTACTCGTATCTATATAATAACAAGTATACCGATACTTCACCACTGTAGGCAGTAATCTAGCAAATTAAATTTTAAATAAACTGGGACTTACTGAAACTGACCTTGTTAATAATACAAAAACTATTTTTACGCCGTGTCAAATCTGGCTTTTTTGCCCATTGAAGTTTATAATATTATAGGAGATCTAGATTCTAACAGTGCCTGTGGAGGGAATAAAATAACCATTCGTTCTTTTTAAATGTTTAAACTGTTTTTGACGCCATTAATTGTGTTCATTTGTAACTTAAATTTTTCTACAGGGGTTTTTCCAGCAGTATTCAAAAGCGCTATAGTTTGTCCAATATGCAAAGCAATCCTTCAAACTATAGGCTGATATTACTATTACCAACAATTTCAAAAATAATTGTGAACCATAGACTTATTTGTTATATGAATAAAATAGATACATTATCAGAAAATTTGATTTATTTACGGACCTTCAGAAAGCCCCCGAAACAGTTTCAATTGCGATATTTCTTAGACGCCTGGAAAATCTAGATATGAGGGGACTGATGCACGCTTGGTTTACTGACTATTTGACAGGTCGAAGTCGCAAAGCATCGTACACCTACGGCGTCCCACAAGACAGCACTCTTGGCCCATGATGTTAATGTAATATAAAATCACCTACAATGTATGTGTTTGGTGAGGTGCTGCAAGACACATATGATACAATTAGTGAGGGCTCACAGAGCTGTACTTAAAGTAGCTTTAAGTGTACCATATAGATTCCCAACAGAACAACTATATCAGCGAGCAATGTATCTCCCGGTCTGCAAACTTTATGTTTTTGTTAAACGTCACATCACATGTAGCCCCACGCCTTTATAACAAGTTACTGAGATCATACGAAGACATTGTACAATACAGGTCAAAAAAGTTCAGGACTCGATTACAAAACGATAAAAACAATACAAACAATTACTAGCCTTTATTAAAAATCAGATAATTTTTTCCGCGACTTCGCTCGCGCAAATTATAGCGGCGCACGATGAAGCATCCCGTGGGTGGAAGAATTTTATTATTAAAAAACTCGACGTGTACTTTGTCTGCATTTCACTTAACGTCATAGTATCCTTGTGAGACACACACCACACACCACACAGTCCAGTCCTGCACCTTCCTGTTACGCCGTGTATGTGTTCGCAGGAGAGGCTCACGCTGTTCTGTGAGACGTGCGACCGGCTCACGTGCCGCGACTGTCAGCTGCAGCAGCACCGCGACCACAAGTACCAGTTCAGCACCGAGATGGCCGCGCAGGTAACGATCTGCGAGTATATTATATTATATTTTTTATTGTGATAACAATATTTCATCTTTTAGTTTAAACTACAATTTTCGAAGTTTACTTTTACTTGTTTATTCAAACACACTTGCTGGCTTACAGTACGCACCAAAGCGCCAACAATGTACTTATAAAATCGCGTACATGGCATTATAATCTGTTCAAGTCGGCACGATAATTCTGTTACTGGCTGTTTACATACATTAAAAAAAAACATTAATTTCAATTTCGAACTTTAGCTTCTACAATAAAAAAATTGTCTTCTTTCCCGCCGTCATAATTTCAATCCAATTCCAAATAATTTCTAAACAAAAAACTGTATGAGATTATTGTTTAGAAATTATTTGTTTTGAAAATGGAATGGGGCACTAAAGAGAATAGGATTGCAGTAATTGCACTGTACAAAAGTAGGTAAGGAGCCAGCCCGAGATTGTTGAAGCCATGAAGAAGGCTAAAGCGGACTTTGACCCGGAGAGTAGACGAACCACTAGGTCGAAAACGCTGGGAAATAGGGATTCGCCTACTCCAGGACCGTCTGGCACCCAGGAAAAATCCCTAAGCACCGGGGAGAGAGCAGGCAAACGGCCCAAGTCTGCGGCTGGAGTAGAGAATGATGAGGGGTCAGTAATTTTGGTAGACAGCGCCGAAGCCGAGCTGGCATATGAAGAGGGACCGATGTCGGCTGAATATGTGAGGCAGCAATTACTGAGCAGGGTAGAAGAAATCCGTGATGCTGCTCGCAGGTCTAGTAATTTAAAGGGCGGCATCCGGAAGGTGTTCAATGAGGCGACGGCTGCCATTGTCGAACTGGCAAACCGAGAGTCAGTGTGCTCGCAGATGGCAGAGGTAAGCCAGAGTGAGACGGTGAAAGGGCTAGTAGAGGAGAACCGTAAATTAAAAAAGGAGATGAAGGCTATGCGCAAGGAGCTAGAAGGACTGCGCATAGCCCTCAAAAACAAGTCGGTGATGCCCCCCAATGTAGATGGTGAAAGGGAAAGATCCCTGAGAAGTGAGGGAGGTTCATTTAGGGAGATGGTACTAAACACAATGAAGGAGGGGTACCAGAACCTAGAGAGGAGCATTATGATTTCGGTGGGGAAAATGGTCTCGGCAAGATTGGAAGGGCTGGAAGGGAGATTACTCCCAGCGCCCAATCTCCGGCCACCACTTGCCGCAGATCGAAGAAAAGAGCAGGAGAGTTCCCCTCCGCAGAGGTCGGAAGGTCCTCCCCAGAAGAGGAGGGAGCATTCTCCTCCAAGAAGGAGGGAACCAACGCGCAACCAGCGTGGGGCTGATGACCCGCGGAAGTCGGCCGAGCCTGGGCCTTCTGCGGAACAGAGAGGGGGGTGGACCGTGGTCCAAAGAAAGGGGCAAAAAAAGCTTCCCAAAAGAGGGACGGAACCTTCGTCGAGTTCGGCAGGAGAGGGGACACCAGTACAGAGTGGGAGGGCCACAGCGGTGGAGGCAGTGAGAGGGCGAGTAAAGACGAAGGGAGTGGACCAGTCAGTGGACGGGAGAGGAAGGGAGCAATTGAAGCCCAAAGGTCCCCCTAAAGCGAGAAGGGTGAAAGTACCGTCAACATCAGCGGTACAGATCACCCTCTCACAAGAAGCGGAGATACGGGGCCTCACTTACTCCCAGATCCTCAAGAAGGCCAGGACGGAAACTGAGACGAAGGATTTGGAACTAAAGGGCGTTAGGATGAGGCCCTCAGCCACTGGGGCGTGGTTGCTGGAGGTGCCCGGTTCCAAAAGCGGAGTAAAGGCGGATGAGCTGGCGGCCAGAATCGGCTCCGTTTTGAAGGATGCCGCCGTAGTAACTCGGCCCTGTAAAACGGTGGATATGCAGGTGGCCGGATTCGACGAATCCGTGACGGGGGAGGAGATATGCTCGGCGATCGCAGAGGGAGGGGGGTGCAACCCCAATGAAGTTAGGGTGGGGCCGATTAACAGAAGAGCGGGTGGCGCCGGCATGGTTCTTGTTAAATGCCCTGTACTGGCGGCGAGGGAGCTGGCAAAGACTGGCAGGATAACGATCGGATGGGTCGAGGCCCGAATTCGTGTGCTGCGCGCCCTGCCCATGCGCTGTTTCCGGTGCATGGGCGTTGGGCACACGAGGGCGCTGTGTCCGTCCAGCACTGATCGCACCGGAATGTGTTTCCGGTGCGGGGAGCTTGGCCATAAGGCCGCTGTTTGTGGGGCCACAAAGGCGCGCTGCGCCATATGCAGTCAAGAGGGACTCACCTCTGAGCATGTGATGGGCGGGAAGGAATGTAACCCCCCACCGGTGAGGGCCCGGATAAACCGGAATAGTAATGACGCTGGCACCCGTACGACCGACGAAATGGACACAATATAGTGTCTGTGACGAATCGGGTGGCCAAGAGAGGGTGTGTCGATTTGGCCAAAATTTACGAAGGGGGCAATCCTTTTTTCCCCGCACCAGTTCGGTGCCACACCTGCTGCTTGCTCTCCGTTCCTCTCGAGGGAGAGAAACACGATGAGGGGCAGAGGTTAGGTGGCCAAATGAGCGCGTGCCCCTGAGGGGGATGATGCGCTATTACAGCCGCGAGTGCGGCGGCCTCGGGGACCGGGCAACCGGAACCCGCGGGGCTGCCGCACTGGCGGCCTCAAGAGGGGCGATGTCCTTAAGGACGACGCAAAGGGAGGGATACAAGCGCTCTCAGAAGGGTCGAGCGCTGCTCCGCACGCGGGGCCCGGTAAAACGGGCCACACGGGGGTGGTGATAGGAGCGGGGCGCGGGACTTAACTATCAGATACCGTGCCCTAATCCGCCGCGCACCACCTGCCGGGCAGCCGGAAAACTGGGGGTTTTAGTGGGTATTCCTCCCCCTACCAGCGCAATTCTGGCGATGGGCGGAGGCGAGTCCCACACTCCGTCCGTAAATGGATTTCCCCCAGTATAAAAAAAAAAAAAAAAAAAAAAAAAAAAAGGTAAGGAGCCAGCCAACAATTTTGATACATTGAAAAACCTAGGCATTAGCCGAATGTTTGTGTATCGTACCATCCAAAGGTACACTGAAACCATGTCTGTTGATGACCGTGAGAGATCCGACCGACCGCTGTTTATTCGAACAAACCAGGCCGTTCATGCAGTTAAGGCCAGAATTCGTCGAAATCCTATAAGGAAGTAGAAAATCCTTTCCAGAGAAATGAGAACCCCACAGAGGACACTTTCTCGGATTATCAAACAAGACTTAGGTCTAGGGGCTTACCGGAGATACACAGGACATACCTTAAATCAGGCACTAAAGCAAAAGAGAGTCGAAAGATCAAAACAGCTGTTACTTTGATAAGCGGGCGAAAAACAAATATCTTTACATATGATTTTTTTTTTACAATCGAGAAGCACTACTACTAGCAAGATGATCGAGTGTATGTACATAGCTCTAAAGAAGCTTCCGAGGTAGTGGCCAAAATTCAGCGAGGCCATCATCCAGCATACGTCATGGTTTGGTGGGGTGTCTCCTACCAAGGGGTTACAAAACTCCATTTTTGCGAAAAAAAGAGTGAAAACTACAGCCAAAGTGTATCAAGATACCGCGTTAGAAGCGGTAGTTAAACCTCTCAACAACACCTTATTCAGAAATGTTCCTGACTTCATAAAGGCTGATTATTGGCCTTCAGCTAGTACGGACTTAAACCCTTTGGACCAGAGGTTTCCAAACAATTTTTACAGTACACCATTTTAAAAAATTTACTGGTTTCGGTGGACACCCTGCTGCTACATTATTACCACATTTCCAAAATTCGTCCAAAATGTGAAGATCTAACGATGGAAATTGGCGTCGCGGGTGAGTTCCATCCCAAAATTCGGAGTATATTTTCTTGCGATCTATTTATTGAAATAATAATGATAACATAATAGAATTAAAATGATTCAATAATAACGTTACGTGACTTCAACAATGCAAATCAATAGTAGAAAAAATGCCCATAATTTTAATGGGAGGGATGTACTTGATGGATAGACAGAAATTTTCAATATTTGGCTTGAGTTTTGTAAGGATAAACCGCAAATCTCCCCGTTCTGTAATGTTTAATCTGCTCCTTTTTTTTGTTAATAGGTTTGTAACGACACTAAAACTATTTTCGATAAGGTATGAAGAGGGAAACGCTATCAAAATTTTTCTCGCAATTTCCCACAGCCCAAGATATTTTTCGGGTATTTCTGCTTGCAGCCAAAATCTTTGATAGCCTTTTTTAAATTGCACCTTCTGCTCTTTCATTGGTGCTGAGCTCGAGTAGTTCCTCTTGTAATACTACATCAGCCACTTCCGTTTCATCAAATGGATTTATGATCCATGGTGGTATTTCCATCATCAAAATATCTTCAAATCTGATTTGAAGTCATCATGCAGCGCATTAAATGTTGAACGTATGTCTAAATATTTTCATCAAGACATGCTGTATGTGTCAAGTTTGGAAACTGTGTGAATTTACGCCGACTAATATTTTGCTTCATAAATTTCAATTTTCCAAGAAAACCCGAAATTACACTCTTTGTTTTTATTAAATTTAGGCTACCCCTTGTTAATGTAATTAATTTTTTTGAACGAATATCTCAAATACACGATGTCTGCTTTCCATTTGATCAAGTTTTATTTTAAATCTGGATTTTTACTTTCCAGAAACTCTAAAACTGATTCAAAAAGTAAGTATAACTTTGTTAAACACGCACCTTTCGACAACCAGCGTACTTCAGTATGTAAAAGCAATCGCCAGAAGTCTTAATCGTTTTCGTCGCACTATTGGGCAAATAAACGAGTATTCAACGCACTGCATTTTATTCTATTAACAGCTTTAATCACAAGTTGAAGTGATTGATGCAATCTATCACTCAAATTTTTCGCTACCAGGTGTTGTCGTTGGATGACACAGTGTATTGCGGTTACTGCTGGTATTATTCTTTTAAGATGGCTTATAAACACACGATAACGTCCGACTATGGCAGGAGCTCCATCTGTTGCCACCGAAATGATGTTTGTAAATGGAATCGATGTTTCCTGAAAAAAATCACCCAATAGCTTAAATATTGATTGAGTGTCCGTCTCTAAAGTTTTCGCGAATAGCAGCTCTTCATGGATTTCTTCTTCCATAATAAATTCATTACCAAGTAAAGTCGACTCGTCCAGTTGAATAGAAAAATGAGTTGTTTGTAGATAATTACACAAGAAACTTTCAATATCAGAGCTCATTTCATCATTACGTCTTTGTACAGTGTTGTAACTTAAAGGAATTCTTTTAAGTACGTCACGTGAAGGCATGTGCAAAACAGTATTTAAAACCTCTTCAACAGCGGGTAAAATTAACTGTTCTCCAATGGTGAGCGATTTCCCAGATATTGTAAGATGCCCGCAAGCCATCATCGTTAGTTTGAGACGTTGAAGCGAACATACTGTAAAAAAGAGACCCACCGTGCCGGGTCTCTTTTCAAATTTTTCCTTCATTGTTTGAAAATATTTTAAATCATTACCTATTTTATCAGGATGACACCCTTCTTAGATGGTCTTCGAGCTTCGATGGTTTCATAGAGTCATTGCTCAAAACTTTGTTGCATAAAAGACATGTCCGCAATCGTTTATCTGCCTTTGATGGAAGAAAACCAAATTTCAAATAATCACTACTGTTCTGTCGACATTTCTTCTTAGATTCAGCCATGTTTCGTATCAGTTACCTACATAAAATATAATCAAGTGTATAGTATAGTATAACTAGAATAATTTATTTTCTGCCAAGATCTGTATCATCCTACAAAAAAAGAAATAAGTATGTAATTATAAACATGCAGGTCAATCATATACCCCTCCTTTAGTGAATAACTACAGCCAGGTAGATAAATAATTGTATAATAAAAAGTACAAAATCAATCGAATAATGGACCTGTTCAGTATTTAATATTTATTAGGTACGTACCTACTACACGCAAACATATGCAAACAAATATATTATTATTACAATCAAATAGGCAGGGAGGTACTTACTTTTTCGGGACCGGCAAAAACTGACATAGATTCACTCACACTTTTCTGTTCAAAATTCCGGAAATAAATGCGTAACGTTTGTCTTTGGCATTCATATTTATATTGGTGAAGAATCAAACATGTTTGCACAGCAGAAGTGGTATTTCGTAGCTGTGCACATCTGAACAAGCATCGCGTTGTACTGAATATTGCAAAAGCAAGTTTTTACAAGTAACACACGCTGACCTTCTTGCAATATTATCACTAACCTACTAAATTCATTGATATGTAGGTAAAGCCAAGAAAACATTTTTGTTCCTTACTATCGAAACCAGATAATTTTAATATTAGATTAATAATAAATTTTCGTGGACCCCACTTACAACTTGTGAACCCCTATTTTTATTTCACGCCAACGTAGACCTCGTTGAATCCCTCGTGACCCCTGGGGGTCCACCTGGATCACTTAGGGAGTCACTGCTTTGTACTATAAATTGTGGTCTGTGCTAGAGGACATGACCTGTTTTAAGCGTCACCCAAATATTGAGTCGCTCAAGAAATCTTTGGAGGCAGCAGTGACCAAGTTTCCAATGGAAACCGTTCATAAATCCATCAACGAATGGCCCGACCGCTTTAAAGCGTGCGTTAAAGCTAAGGGTGGACACTTTGAATAACTAGTTTAGTACATTAACATATGTTTTCCACTCTACTCTACTCTATATAAAATATTTTTTTTTTTTAGAAATTATCGGATATTTTCTTTGTAACAGAACTTATGGCTAGAGTCGGTATGAAAAGTGCAATAAATGAAATTAAATGCTTGCGTTCAAGTATGTCAATATGTAATGAGAAATTTATCAGTATCACCAATTGATCGGATAGGTCGGTCGGTCGAGCAGTCCCCGATTAGCTAAACTTTGGACACTAACTATATATATGTAATCATATACAGGCTGTATTATTGAGATGGAATAGTAAGGGCAGGTACCCACCTTATCAGCGATAGTTACATAAAAACGCTCCTAGGTGACCTATTCATAAATGATTGATAAAAAATTATTGGAAAAATTTTGGTGATTTCAGACATGGTAATTGGTTTATCTAAAATGGTCCGTACAGTCTCGACCCCCTATCGAAATATCTAGCCGATATGCATAATAAAGATTCTTTTGGATATTATTCGTGTTGACTATACCATTTTTCCCCTAAATCATTTATAAGTTGTATATGATAAACTAGGAACGTTTTTATGTGACCAAAACTGTCACGGTACCTGTCGTTAGTAGCCGTCGTGTCAGTAGACCACCGCGTACAATAACAGTAGTGAGCGGTGAGCTGTGAGCTGTGAGTGGTGAGTGTTGAGTGGTGTGTGCGGTGTGCAGGCGCGAGCCAGCATCGCGGCGCTGCTCTCGGAGGTGAGCTACAAGCGCGTGCTGCTCGGCTCCGCCATGAAGGTGATCCGCGACCGGCAGGCGCTCATAGCCGACAAGAAGAAGGCGCTCGTGCACGAGATCACGCAGACTGTAGTCAAGTATGTATTGTGGTGTGACGCCACACTATACTATACACATAGGGACATATTACAGTGAAGGTATATAATTCCGTTGTAAAAATTTCAACTTATTATAAACCTTAATGCGTTGACTATACAGTTCAAAACCACTGAAGAGGAAAAAAACGGGTCGGTTGTTTATTCGATTATAATAAAAGCAGCATTACCATATTAATCTAACAGTATACAAATCGTATATCGTGCAAAATGTCAGGTTAACGAACGCCATCAACACTCGCGGCAAGCAGCTGGTGCTGAGGCTGAACGAGGTGTGTGACGCGAAGCAACGGACCCTCAGCGAGAAGAAGGACGCGCTCGAACAACTGGCCGCCATCACCGACCACTGCGTCTCCTTCGTGAACGGCGCCCTCGAGCAGGTAACCTTCCCCGCACCCCCGACTGTCCTGTACCGCGCTGCCTTAATGTATACAATAACTTGTACACCCCAATTAGATAATTAATATATAATCATAACACGAAAATAGTAATTTTACTTTTATGTACTAAAACATTATTTATGTATGGACATATTTATACTAATTGCTGTGTAAAAGTGTAAACATCTTAAAAATCCACACAATGACGTCAAAATTACGACTCAGCCTTCAGCTACAAATGTATGTACCAGCGCAATACCACAATGATAGACATGAAGTATTATTCTAACCCTTAAGCATTTCGTTGTATTTACTGTACGTTAGTATAACGAAGAATTATAGCATGTGAAATTGAATAAGATAATCATCCACTGTCACCGTCAAGATTATTTGTGGTATATTATTTTACTCTTTGGTTTATGAACTTGTTCATCATAGCGTTTAAGTGCATTTAAGACTAGAGTCATATTAAAAGTAAGCTCATTTTTCTTTGTATTTTTTTCGTATATTGTAGTCGTATTTTATTACAAGCTAAGAATATAGTTTCATTTTGAAAAGCCTTAAGACATTCACTTAAGTTTATTTTTTGTTTGTGACGGCTGTTTGTGTACCAGATGACCACAATTTACAGTATCTGATTTTGAACAAACTATGTACATAGATGTGACACGTTGTATGTGTGCAGGGCAGCGACACCGCGGTGCTGTACAGCAAGCGCGCCGTGTGCGCGCACCTGCAGCGCATCAAGAGCAGGCGCGCGGACATACCGAACCCGGAGATACCGGTGCGCATCAGCCTGGCGCTGGACAAGCTGCCGGACCTTGTGCGCGGTGTGTACACACATACGACATACGACATGACGACGTCACGCTCTACTAGTGTTGATAATGTTTATGTTTTACTTTTATTTTGCCGCCTCTCACATCGGTCTAGCGAAGCGTCATCCATTCAAAGTACCGACTTATGTTAAAACTGACCGGCCGATCGTTGGTCGGTCGGTTTTACTTATTGATTAATAACCGTGTACGCCTCGTGCAGTGTTGTCGAGTATCGGCGCTATAGTGGTGGACGGCAAGGTGGACGGGGCGGGGGGCGCGCAGGGCCCGTACCACCCGCCCGCCGCGCCCGCGCCCGCACCCGCGCCCGCGCCCGCCTCCGCCGCCGCCCCCGCGCCCGCCCCCGCTCCCGCCTCCGCCATTATGGCGCTGCAACACGTCGCCATGCACCAGGTAACAAATCTCACTGCCTTATACGCCGCACCAAAAGACATTACCTTCAATTTATCTCACCGAAGAGTCTATTTTCATTTTGCGATTTCCATAATTGCTACCGATGAGGGATCTTTAAAAATGACAATTACCAATTAATGTTGAATATAAACAATCGTCCCGTGAAGAGTTACGATGCCACCTTTTTAGTTTAATAGTTCCATTTTCTATCAACAAAGTTGTAAGCCGACGGTACGTCTGTAATTAAATTGATGCCATACAATAACATAATTTATAAAAATATATGGATGTAAACAAGATCGATAGGTTTTGTTTTACAAAAAGCAGGATACATGTATAAAGTACATATTGAGTCTATAAATAATTTTAATTAAGCGAAGTACTATTCAGCCGATACGACCGCCCACCAGTGGCGTGATGCGACGCAGGGTGACCATCACCGCAGTACCGCCGCTCAAAGAGAGAGTTAGTACATACCTCGTATTATACACAATACGAAACAAGTTGTAGTTATATACAGTATGTATAATGTAGTCCTATTGTGGGATGTAGTCGGGTCACATCTTATATAATATATATCATATTGTTTTTAATAAATCAATAACCGTTTATTTCAGTTCGATAAATGTAATAACTATTTCGTCTTCTTGTCAAACTTATAATTTAGATAAATATTGATTAGAAAATTATTTGAACATTTCATCACTGAAGTATTTGACTTTAGCGCTATCTGAATCCACATAATCTCAAATGACATGGTCGGATCCTGCCCAAAGAGTCAAAATGTACAGTAATCATATATTTTTTTAAAATAACATGTAAAATTTATAATAGTACCCATAACAATTCTCTAGATCTAGAACATGCGACAAAATATGCCATAAATTAGTACGTTTATTTTATCACGGTATTTACATATTTTAGGTGTTGCCATTACGCAAAGAGTATAGTGCTACAGCTCTACGATGGCAAAGGGCACAGTAAATGTGCCTTTTTATACCCTTATTTATTTATAACACGCATATTATAGCACAATTAGTATTTGATAATGAGCTTATCATAAATATATAAATACAGTTCTGAATCGTATTATTGCAAATAAGAAGTTAGATGATTTTGTGATGATCACAAAAAAAGACATTACATATGGCGAGTTGCAATAAACAACATTTTGTCTTTTAATAAGTATTTTTTAGTCACAGCTGGTGTAATTTACATCATATACTTACATATAATGTAAAACCTAGACATATTTTTACTTACTTCCTAAATTATCTAGAGAATAGAAATGTTGAAGTATTAATTTTTGTAACATTCTTATGTTGCTTCGCACTTCTATTTCAGACATATAATTTGTGATATTGCAAAGAAGTATGTCTTTAATATAATCCTCAGTATGCTCACAGGGCACAGCTCCATACAGATTCCGGCCGCATCATTTGTAGTATAGATGTTTGAGACTGCAAAAATTGATGAGCGTGTGTGAAGAAAGTAATGAACGTGAGGTTTCGAAAGGTTGGGTAGAGGCGGTGCCGTGTAGCGCACGGTTCGCCTGTTTATATACGTAATATAGTTTATATTTATAATATTTGATCAATTTTATTAATGACAAACGCCCCATAATGCCCAGGTAACCTGAGTCCTTATTCTAGTACTTTTTGTTGGATAAGTAACGGGTACGGGAAAATAAAATGTGTGCGTTGCGCATCCAAATTTGATTTGTAAGGTTGTCATTCGGATTGTTTCCATGTCTCAGACGTTGGCCCGATACCAGGTCAGTGCCTCTCGCTGTCCCCTCCTATATTCTTGTTATGTTGTCGCATGCTACACTCAATTATTTGTTCAATATCTCCTTTTATATGTCAGTTTTTGATAATGTTATTATTTTGATTATCAATATATTATATACATGTATAAATTTCAAGAGTCAAACTATTCATTCTGACCACATAGGTGGACCAAGGATAACTAGATATTTAAAGTTACCAGAAATAAAATGCTAATACAAATTTACGTATGAATTTTATTACACTTACTAAAGAAGAGAGTGGACCAATATTATGTTTATGCAGGGTAGACTATTGAGAGGGGACAGTACATGAAAACGTTCCTAGAAGATTATCCATCACTTTTTGAAATATTCTGAACTGCGTTTACAGATTTTGGAAAAAAGGTACAGACATCAAAAATAAGATTTATTAAAAGATCCCATAGAATTTTGATCCTCATGAAATAGGATCGATTGAAAATAATATTTTACTGACTCTAATTAATTTTTTTAAATGGCCAAGGTGCTTGCTCTCACTGTCCTCCCTCAAAAGTCCAACTTGTATAATATGCAATCTACCACGTTTCTTCATTTTCATGTAATATTATGTAGTTTCAATTTCTAGTTATATTAGTAATAGTTCTCTATACTATTCTCATCATTGCACAATATTTTATTTTCATCTTTTGATAGCTTTTAATGTAGGCAGTAGTTGATATGTGTAATAATTTAATGTTTTGTTTTTGTGATAGATATTTATTAGGTGATACAATACAATTGTAGTATATTAGCAGACGAGAGGCCAAGCTGCTGCGTTACATTTTTACTGTTCATTTATGGTACAAGGTTTCAAAAAATGCTCCACCACATTTTTACTCTTAAGTTAATTCTTACAACATGAGATGACCCAATTTGATGGGTAATTTTGTGAAGTGTGTAATTATTTTGAAATTGAATTTTAACTTCGACGAATGTAAGGACTCTGTATTGTATTACCGATCGTCGTCTTTTTTTAAAGCAAGGACTGACGCTATGACTTATATAGCAAGCGATAGATGCTTTTCAATCCCGTGCGTAATAATACAAAGCGGAACGTTTATTTTGTATGACTTAAGTCGAAAGTGTTTAATCGATATACAAATGAAATTATTCGC
This sequence comes from Diatraea saccharalis, assembly GCA_918026875.4. Taxonomy (NCBI): domain Eukaryota; kingdom Metazoa; phylum Arthropoda; class Insecta; order Lepidoptera; family Crambidae; genus Diatraea; species Diatraea saccharalis. Next base: position 34,215,856 of record OU893332.1, read on the forward strand.
ATCCACTTTACTGGATGTGATGTCATCATGTTGTCATCAGAAAACGGAGTATTGATAAGATTCTGAAATGTAATGTAATGGTTGTGTGCGTGTGTGTGTGTCAGCCGTACGTGCAGGGCGGGTACATGTCGCTGCAGCCGCGGCACGCGCGCGCCCCTCCCCCCCACGTCACCTCCACCACGCATCCACATCAGCTGCACGGTAATTATCACTCTCATATTGGTACATTATAGTATATACGTAAACGTAATGTAAAGATTGAATTGTACCCCAAGTAACAAACATTCTGAATAAAAGTTAAGTAATAACTGTCATAAAATGTTCCAGCTGAATATTTAGCTGTTTAACGTTTGAGTACCGTCTATTCAGCTGTTATCCAAAGAAAATAGGCCCCAAATAAAATGCTTAAAGCTGAATAACGTAGAATCTTGGAAGAAGCTGAATAACACTATAATTAGCATTATAACTTTTTAGTAATAGCTAACGTTTCTTTTATTAAGCTCGGACAACTCGGTTATTAAAAAAATCTATTTTCATAATTATTTAAATAAAAATATTACAAAGAGTTAAATTCAAAAACTCCATTTATGTCATTGTTCAAAAGAATATAAAAATCGGGGAATGAATAATTTACGAGATAGAGGTCCTCCAGCATGTTAATTGTTAGTGCGCAAGTAATTTTTTTCGTGAATTGTATATGTTCTTTGTGGTTCTTTTTAACGCGCCGCAATAAAAAGCAATATAATGGATTGTAAATACTGTTATCTTAACTAAATATCAGGTGTGACAAAAATGATTCTAATGAAATTACTGATTTTGCAATCTAAATGCAACAAAAACCCATGAAATGAGTTAAAAATGTTGACACTTCTCAGTTTCAATCGTTATGGTCAATCCAAAAATGCCTTGTAAATTTAATTATCAAAGATTTTTAATGTCGGTCGATTATTTTGTTTTTAAGGCTGAATACAAGTGCACAAACGTTTGATTAGTAGGCCGTTACTTGAACAGCTTTTGTATTGTAGAATAGGGTATTTGACAAGAAACATTAAAAATATATTTAAAAATGTAGTCATACTATAAGATAATAGCATAAAAACACATAATTGACTTTATTTTAAAGATAAATAAATGAAATTATGTATAATTTTTGCTGATTACTCAAAATAAAATTAAATAATTTTTAAACATTCTATCTGGTACGAAAACGCCTTGTACATGGTTGTAACTCCGATATCGTCACGCCCTAGTAAATATGGCTATAACTACCATAACGGCCGGCTGCACCTGCCGAGGAGGCCGATGTTGCGGCTCGGCAGCTCCGCGAGTACCTCACTGTGTGTGGAGTGGTGAGTGATGACGTGCGTTGCACGGTGCAGGTATGAGCGAGCTGAACCTGCGCGGGTTGCTGAACGCGCAGGGCACGCGCGGCCGCTCGCCGCACGCCGCGCACAACGCACACCACGCGCACGCGCACGCGCACGCACAGGCGCAGGCGCAGGCGATGCACCACGCCTACCAACAGAGTCAGTATACACACACACACATCTACTCACTATTACAAAAAAACAAATATATAGTATTACGTTCCTAATTCCTATGACAACTACAATTTGCAAATTTTAATTAATCTATTTATGCACAGTACAGTACAGGTATTGGCACGAAAGTAAACTCAGCGCAGAAAACGAAAATACGTATCGAAGGAGATTCAGTGTGCGGGGGGAGAGAATTAACCATAACGATAGGACCTAGTGTCATCCTAATTCGATTTCCGCCATTTATAAATGTACTCTTTGATTGATAAATTGCAAACGACATTTCAAATCCCGACACAGAGAGCCACGTAGGGATCCCGAAATCCCTACGTGGCCTACCCTCTATATAGGTACATAAATCAAATTGATAAATTAACATGTTTAAATTCAAATCTTGCAAAAATTTATAATGAGCTACATGAAACAAAAATTACATTATTTGTTATAAAAAATTAAAATATGCTTACAAATAAATCATATTATATACAAGCGAAGAATTCTAATACTCTATTAACAATGTACAAAAGAACTACACATACATATATATTGACGAGACGGGAACTTGTTCTCTTAGTTACACTAGCATTTAATATTATTATATTGCACAGCGTGGTAGTAAAGAGTGTCGATTCGCAGTGATGGGGTACGCTTCTAATGCGTTCAACTCCGGCAACGGCGTGGGCGGTGGCGGGGGCGGGGGCGGGTGCGGGGGCGGCGGCGGCGGGGGCGCGGTAGTCGGCAGCGCGGGCGGGGGCGGAGCGTCCGGTCGCCGCAGTGGCGGCCCGCGCACGCCCTCCCCCGCGCCCTCGTTCTACCCCCCGCACGCCGCCCTCACGCCCAATAACAACACGGCCGCCCTCAAGTGGCACATACCGCAGCAGGGCAGAACCAATGGTAATTAATCATCTTGTTATCTCTTACACATACATGCCTATCGAATTATCGAATGATGCATGGTTATTAACGGTAACGGTCATACCAATGTGGCAGCTGTGAGTGTCATTGTCAAAACTTTTCGTCTTCATCATAAGATATTTACAAATATTCTTCCTAAGGTGCCTCCCCAATTAGTGAAGGTTAGCTTCTCGTTCTCTGTACTGTCATGGGCAAGGCGAAACAGCTCTGCGACGCTATTAATACTTGTATCCTTCAGAATTTTATTCTACGACCAGGTCGTTTATTTACAGTAACTTTTCCCATCATTGTTAATTGCAGGATTTCGTAGTTGTCATGCCTAAGGACATGTCTCAGGTATGCAACTTTACGTTGCTTAGTAGTTAGGAGATGCTTGCGGTATTGGTTGACCCGGCGTTTGCCAACACACTTCTGTGCACCCACATTTCAAACGCTTCTATAAGTTTCCTGAGGTTTTATTTAATAGTCCAAGCCTCGTTTCCATACAGAAGTATGGGACATATGAACTGTTTAATTGTAAGACCGCGATTGCAGAGCACCTTTTTCATTTTTCCAAAGGCACGGCGTGTGATTTCAATTCTAATTCGAATTTACATATCGTTGTCCTATTTTTGTGTTAACCTGGTTCAGAGATATTTATATTTGATCACTTGGATAAGCTTTAGGCACTCCACAAATATAGCTGGTTGAATAGTGGGACTGTTGGATATCACCAATGGTTCACGGCATATAATTTTGTCTTAGACACGTTCATTCTTTTCGACGATTTTCTCTAACTCAGCCGATGTAGACGCTGCAAGAACTGTATACCTACACCTCGGGTTGTTAATGAAGCGCCCATTTATTTTATTTTAGTATTATTGCCGCATCATAATCAATTCTGAGTAGATTATAATAAATCGTCTAAGATCATAATCAATTAAAACCTGAAAAAATAACAGAGCTAAATAAGAATCACAAAATGCAACACTGTCGTACTCCCCTTTTAATTACGATCTCTAGATTCCTCCCGCCAACCCTTACAGTTGCTCACTGGTACCAATACAGATTCTATATTGTACGTGTGTCTCTTTTATCCAATTCTATATCATTGAAAGTACCATTAGAGGACCACGTTGCACTATCGAAAGCTTGTACCGTAAATAACGCGTCTCTCGTGCTTGACTATCACTTAATCGTTTATTGCTTTTACAAATATAACAAATATATTCTTATCAAGGTCTAAAATTTGTTAGTTAGAGTCAAATGAACGTGGTGTACCGCAGGGGAGTGTTATTAGGCCACTTCTGTTCCTAATTTATATTAATGATCCAACAAAATCATTTAATCATCAAACTATTATATTTGCAGATGAGTTATTGGTAATAATATAGATGAAAAATAGAATGGTATTTCTATCTTAAATGAGTTGCCGTAAATGAGACTGTAAAGTGTTTTAACACATAGCTAATTAGAAATGGACTAAGTTTGAATGCTTCGAAAGGCACAATCATTCAGCGAGACCAAACTTTTAGGTGTCATTCTTGGTCAGCATTGTAACTGGAAAGCTAACACGAGATATGGCATCATACTATGGGGTAACTCTTCTGACTTAAACTTTACATTACTTCTGCAAAAGAAATGCAATAGAGCCATTTGTGGAGCAGCACCAATGTACTCATGTTGACCTCTCTTTCGAAAATTGCAAGTGTTAACCCTGAGAGATATGTATATTTTAGAGATGGCAATGCTTGTCAAACGCCATCCTGAACATTTCCCAAAGATTACGCTATGAAAAATCCTCGATTGCGTCCGAGAAATGGTACACATCTGCAACAGCAAACGCCGGGGAGTGTGTTTTTTTTTTTCAAAGAAATTGCTACGGCATTTGCATTATGGTGTATAATAATATCCCTTTGCATATTAGAAAACCATATTAATATTTTTTCAAATCTTAGTCACCGTTGATAAGATATAATTCTATTAGATACATTATTGGTTTCACTTTTGTTTTAACATTGTATTATTGTACAAAAAAATAACCGCTAGTGTATGTCATTGACAACTGAGCGTAGTCTCATAGGGCATATGCCATCCAGCGAACATGCTATAGTAAGCGGGACCGCCCACTTGCGACTACATTCTTGTTTTCTGTTCTGTGTGTATAACATTGGTGGGTGTGTTGTATGCGCAGGTGCGGCGGAGATGAGCCCGGTGGGCGGCGGCGGCGGGGGCGGCACGGAGTTCAAGATCACGCTGGGCCGCGCCCCCCGCGCCCCCGCGCCGCCCCCACAGCCATTAGCGCCCGCCCCCAACCCCTCCGCCGTCACCTCCACCAACCCGAAGACGCCCAGCCCCAGCCTCAACGTGAGCACAGAATACGCATGGTGTTATATATTAACGGATTGTTCAAATTCTATTTTATTATTAGTATTTGAACATAAAGACTATAGGACGTCATAAGCGACAACGATCGTTTTACCAGTTTTGATAGATTTTTAGTTTCATATAAAAATGTAATTTAATTGTTCACTCGAACATACATAGTTATCGACATCCGAGGCCGAGCGGTGATTTATATTACTTTACTTTTTGATACCCACTACCTATGACTACCATAAAAAATGTACATCCAAGAGCAAACTTTACATACTCATTAAATATTGAATTTTTTATTTTCAGATTTTGTATGAAAAGGGTCATGTCATAAGTCATAACATATCAACTTAATATTTAGGTTATCTGATTATCTGTTGAAAATAGTATTTTGTTTTGTTATAAAAGTAAAAATTACTTATTCGATTTCGATATAAAATTTAAATGGGACCACCTCGGTCCATCGAGCTGTCGATGTTTGAAAATCGGTCAACAATTGACGAAAATATTGATGAACATACATCGTCGAACATATAACCTCCCCCTTTTGGATTTTGAAGTCGTTTGTCACCGTGACAAAACAATAGAAGGTGTAAGGTGTTACCATGATATGGTGCACGTGTGTAGGGCGGCGGTTGCGGCGGCGGCGGCGGTGGCGGTTGTGGCGGCGTCGGCGGCGGCGGCGGCGGCGGCGCGGCGGGCGGCGCGGGCGCCATGGAGCTGGACAAGGTGTGCGCGGAGAGCGTGCAGGACCTGATGGCGACCATCGCCAAGCTGGACTCGAACGGCGTGCAGGTGCTGCCCGAGGCGGCGCCGTCCACTGCGCACGCGCACGCGCCCTCACCACACCCGCACGTGCACTCGTCCACGGACCCCGACCACAGGCCAGGTCACTGGCAATGTTTAACGATTTTTTATTTTTATTTTATCTTATTTTTTTAATTTACGGCCATCAAACGTGACGTGGCAAATCATCAGCCCTAAGAAAAATGGTGTTCCTCTACGCTGGCCCAATGTCGATTGGAGGATATTAATGACTTGAAATGCAGCCGGGACTAACCATTTTATACATTATATCTGTTATGAAATATTCCATAATTAAACATTATAATTTTTTAAATGTAATCTATTAATGTACTCCCATTATAAGCATGGAGTCCAATGCTCTGCTTATTACCATGATCGCGATAATAAAACACTCGCTTCGTAGCTTCTAATCAAATATAACAATACAATACACAACAGTTAAATAATCAGGAAGCTGAGCAATAATAGGGTCTATGTAACTAAGTAAATCAATCATAAAGGCTGATTGGACTAAATGGAAGTTAATTTCAATTAATTTTACGACAAAAATGGAACTAACAGATGTAAAATATATTCTATAACCAATTCCCATCGCACATATTCTATTACGCTGGTAACATTGCAACGATATACTAAATAAATTGATTTTCAACGCCACTTAGACTAGGTGAAAGTAAATATTAGTAATTTTACGATAAATATTGCAGATAGAAATAGAAAAATTGCGCACGTACACGTATACATAACAAACGAGTGTTTGTATGCGATTCATTACACGTGTTGTGTCACCTTTTGTGTTTGATTTATTTTTGAAAGAGAGGTCCGAAGGGATCCCTCGCACCTCCCTGTCGGTCGATGGCGAACGTGATTAAAGCTAAACTACTGATTTCGTCCTCTGCAATATATTTTCAGTCATCTATAATCGTTCAGTTCAATTGCCATGTTTACCATGTCCACTTTCTATCCGGGCCTTTCAGTAAGTTTACATTAAACTGTGGAAGAAAGGACTCGTGCACGGGACGCACTCGTGGATTCATGATGTAGCTTTTTCGGTTACAGCGAGCAAACCGGCGGAGGGTACGGGCGGGGGGGGCGGTGACCCCAACGAGGACTGGTGCGCCGTGTGCATGGACGGCGGCGAGCTCATGTGCTGCGACAAGTGCCCCAAGGTGTTCCACCAGTACTGCCACATACCCACGATAGAGAAGCTGCCCGAGTGAGTACACGCACGCCGCACAGCCTTTTATAAATTTTTTGTAATAGAATTCATTTTCCTAGTTTTGTTCTTTAAAATACAGACTTTTTAATGATACCGAAACTAGCCAGATGCAAGTGGTACAGTCAGAAATATTTTATTACAAGTTTATACATACTATATGCGAAAAACTTTTCCCCCAACCTAATATTACATGAAAGTTCGTACGGAACAGAAATCAGAGCGCGAGTTCGTCGTGCACTGGAAAAGACTGTTCTTTCTAAATCTTAAAAGAAATTTCACTCTGCACAACATTAAAATCGAAACGAACAATAAAATCGAAACGACATATGCGGTGGGGAGTGCAGGGAGGGGGGGGGGACAGGGTCGTGGACGACGGAGCTTAAACCCGCGGTTGATATATGTGGTGCAGTGAGACGGAGAGCTGGCAGTGCCTGCTGTGCGTGAACTTCTCCGAGATGGAGGAGGTGGAGGAGGGGGGCGGCGGCGGCGGCGCGCTGTCCGCGCGGCTGCAGCGCGTGATGGAGCGCGTGACGCTCGAGCTGTACTGCCAGTACGAGACCAGCCTGCCCTTCCGCGAGCCGGTGCCGCAGGACAACCTGCACTACCACAACAAGGTACACCGCACTACACTACACTACACTACACTACATAGATAGACATATGCTATCGCGGACTTTTTTTAGAACTCTTAAAGGAGAACAATTTCGTTGTACATGATTTATGCGTAACATTCACCGTTTACGCAGCGCACGCAAAGAAATCTTTAAAAAAGTGAAATATTCTACCGCTTTTGCAACACTTCATTGCTGTTCCACATCTATTTGTCATAGCGTGATGTTTTCACCGATCGATGGATTTTTCAATAAAAATAATAATAATTCAGTTTCTTAGATTAGCGAGTTCAAACAAACAAACTCATCACCTTTATTATAAGTATAGATTATCACAAAAATATTCTCAACAAATTCCCAATTTGACTTAGTTGTCACTATATATTGTCATATGAAATGTATAAACATGTCATGTAATTTATATACATAGATAAGTCGTCCGATGTGCCTGGACATGATCCGCATGAAGCTGCAGCCGCGGTGCCCGCAGCGGTACACGCACGTGGCGCAGTTCGTCAACGACTGCCGGCTGCTGTTCCGCAACGCGTACACATACAACCCGGTACATATGCGCACACGCACACACGCACAGATACATTGTAACAGACTAGTTGACGGAAAACTGAATAGAAAACAATATTGCATTTGTTTATTTTTTATACGACATCTTAAAGGACTAGTGTATTCTATTTTTGCTGTAATTTAAAACCTTTTAGTACTGAGAATATAATAAATAGATGAGAGTCGTTTTGTCAAAGTATACCTCAATGGTATACTTTTACAATAATCTCAATTGCGAGTATTTAATTACATCTCTTTTTATCTTGGTTCGTCTATATTAAAATGTAATGTTCTTCTTTTATAAATAATAACTATCTAACGTGCCGTCCATAAATTACAACCGCTAATGAGCACAATCGGTCGGCAGCCGGACTCGTCGATCTACAAGGACGCCAAACGTCTGGAGGAGTTCTTCGAGGCGCAGCTGCTGAAGTGGCTGCCCGAATACGCCGCTATCGGGCCCGCGCCCGCCTCCTCGCCCGCGCTCGCTCACGCCACCGCCGCCGCCGCCGCCGCAGCTCCCTCCCCCTCCCCGTCCCCCGCCTCCGCGTGGGGAGACGCCCCCGTGCCCAAGAAGCCTCGCGCCGATTCAAACTGCTGAAAGTCACAGAACCCGTCGCGTGCGCCCGCTGACTGTGGCCCAGCGGTAGGCCGCGATCTATTGCAATGTCAACGAAAACCACACAACTACATACACTATGTGCTGACTGCTATCTGTTGGATTGAGCGGTGGCGTTTCTGGGAGTGTCTTACACTGAAAGTTCGAGCTCCGACCCTCACTGGAGGACGTACCATCTCCTGAGGTGTACCGTCGTAACCCTGCTGCCGTTGTCTGCAGCGACGCAATGGCGCCGGGACGAGGCACTTCACCACTCACGGTTTACCGCAGATCAGAGCAGTTGGAGAGGCAAAAGTTAGTTCTCCGACTGTCTTTCGATGATGTTACTAGGCCAACGAATTATCTATCTGAATTGTAATTGTCGGAACTATATAACGTCCGTTTATGTTCGACTATGTTAAAACGATTTCGTGTCCTGTCCCGCTCTCACGAACTGCGCTTAAAACTTGGACGATTAATGTAATCGCCATTTCATCTCTCATTGTTATATACCTATAAAGTGTAACACATATTTAAATTTGGTAGCCAAATAAACAGCAGCCGTATACATTATCATATTATGACGGTAAGTACTGTGTGTTTCAAGATAAATAACGGACATCGGAAACAATCGTCTGACAATACAAACAAAATTAACAAAAAGTAGCTCGACCCTAATATCAGTTAAAATTTCAACTTTAATACCATTTAACAACAGCAAATTAGTGGTATACCTCGGGAGTGGCGAGTCGCCGCCGGTATCTATAATTTGTCAGTTGCATATAGTATTGAATGCTGGAAGTTCTGGCGCTTTCATTTTTTATAACTACACGGAGCCCAGCATCATGTTTTGTTTATATAATATAGTCTTTTCTGGTATTTTATTCTGAATACTTACATAAGCTGTATAAGAGCAACTTTATATCATTAAATTGTCTGGAAACACGGAGTTATCCCATACCCATTTGTTTTCTTGAAGTACAGTATTTAAATTAGAAGCGTATCAATAATAATATCTGTGCTTATTTTATTTCAATACCCGTTGAATTTGTGTATCCTCATTATATGTACATGTTGACTGTTAATTTCTGACATTATTATATTACTTGTATATGTAGAATAATTTTATGTGTAAAATTGTTTAATATCTGTAGTTTATATCTACATAGTTATCTTACATAACTCGTATAATTTGTTTGCACTCATTGAAATGATTATAAAATGCTGCAGACCGATGATGACACAGTGCGGCAATTACATTGTGCATTTTTCTTATGATTGTTTAAAAGAATACAAGAACTGTTACTTTATGTCACTTATAGACTTTTGAAAGTTAAAATTTAAACAATCCACCATCCACGTCACCACCAAGTTATTTACTTTGTAAATTCATATTTTTAAATAACGACATATGTCAAATATGAGTCCGTTTCATAGTAGCGACAAACGTTACCGCGACAGAATGACAATGGTCGGGGCGCAGTCGCAACATGTTGACGGAAGCGCGCTGCCTGTACATGGTGCCTAGCTTTATTGTTTGTCGCCCCATATGAAACAAGACTCGACAAATACTAAGGAATGAGTACATTATGAGACTTATTTATCACAAGGTGTGGCCACTGTATCAGTGGTGATGTTTCTGAAACATGTTTGAAGTTCCTTTCATAGGAATTAGTAAAAATGACAATTCTAGCCCTTATTGGGCTTCTACGGATCTTAATATGCCTGCGTACAGTCACCGATAGTGCTCAAAACAAATAGATTCCTGCCGACGAGAATTAGTTATTTAATGTCTATGGATTGATTTGATTGTGCCAAAATATATATGCCAGTGCCTTCCAAACAACGCTCGCAGCTACTGTGTATACAGGCATTCTATAGTCCAGGACGGACCTCGCGTTCAGTTTTAATATTTAATTGATGTTGAAACACTAGTAGTAGTTTTGTTAAAGTGAACCGCGTTGTAATCGAGTCGTAAGTAATTTTATGTTGAATGGTTATCACAATATTGTGTGTGATATGTCGCGTCACGTGGCGCGCAGTAGCGCGTGGTCGCGCGTGGTCGCGTGTGGTCGCGCATGGTCGCGCGCGGTCGGGGCGTGTGTACACAACCTGTCTGCACTACGTTACTCATCAACAAGGACACGCTCACTGTATGTATGCGTATGTAACATATCCAGGCTAGAATACCGCGACGGTAGTGTTTATTTTATATCTTCGAGTAGATGTATCGGTACATATATTTTATTTTTCTTTAGATGATATTTTTATAGTTAGTTATATGTAAGTATAGTGGCGGGCGAGAATACTACAGAGAGGAGACGACCGACGGGTCTGATGGACTACCTGAATTTTGTAACTTAAATTATTATGTTATAACTTGTTGTAAGTAAAGGATATATGGTGCTCGTCACTGCAGTATTCAGCAGCTAACAGATTATTATGTAGTGTTACAAAAGTATTTTAAGTTTCTGTTGTGTGTATGACGACGTAATGTTATGGAGCATACTATTTGTATGTCTTGCTCATGCAAAAATCTGTCTTTTTTCTATTTATAAATTGGACGTTTGTGACACTATATGTCTCTGGTTATTCAGTCATTTATACGAATCATTGACTCGAGGTTCAAGTGATTGTAGTGCACTGAATAATTTTTCCTATTGTACTTTAATTTATAAAATAATAAATTTCTTAATTATTATCACTCATTTTCATTGTGATGGTTACTGTTAATGTTATTATGTCTTTGAAAATTAATTATACTAGTGAAATTCTCTCAATGTTTGGATAATCTCCCTATAAGTATTATTAATAGAAATAAACATCATTTATTGGAAACTGAATTTTAATTTACTAATCGACTCAAATATACCCGCCATATTCATCGTGTCCTGTCTGTGACAACTTCGGTTCAGACTACAAGTCACATTCAAATGACAATCGCTTTAGAGTACAATGGTACAGTATACCTACCGAGCGACCGAGCGTGACGTGAGTGACGGTGACAGTGACAGTGACAGTGACAGTCACTTGATAAGACACCGCCGCGTAGCTCCTTTGTTGTTTCAACATAAACAAGTAGGATTTAACTGTGATCAGTCGTGTATTGTTATTATTAAACTTCCATGACGACACCGATTGATTAATACAGAAAGATAAGCGAATCGTTTGTACAAGGGAGGTGTATCGAAACTCACAAGGTGAGTGAACTTTTTGTAGGTTAATGACCTGCCAAATATATTGAAACCAGTACATATATATAAATCTAACAACACGCAACTTTGAAAAGAGTTTTAATTGCAATAAAAATAGTCTGATTACTTAAAAAAATAAAGAGTTAAAAATTTCAAGGTTCTCGAGAAAATTACAAGTTAGTGGGCATGCTAAACCGGTCAAGTTTGATAGGTATCGAGTTATTGAACAGACGAAATGACCTTGTCGTTTAGCATGGCTAGACCGTACCACATTCGCTTGTGAAGGTCCCGAGATTCGTGCTGAATGTTTGATTACATTACTATAGTAGTACGAATGAATATTTATCTTCCCACTTTAATGTTAAATCGTTAATAAATGAATATTCTAATGTTTTATACGTATATAACAGTTATTTCCGCTTATAATATATTCTTATGGTTTTGACATTTATATGCAGTGCACTCGGACCTAACAGGGCAAAATAAAACGAAACATTGTCTAAGTCATAATTTATAAGTGTTAATCGTTTTCCTACTTAAACTGCATGTAATATAATAGAAATCTATCAAAATGAAATGCGACTTGCACTGATAACGAGCATTACTCGAAAGTCGAATGACAACAATATCAATGCAATAAGTTCAGTGAACCCGCCGCAGTTATTATTTATCTATACTGAGGGCATTGACTGAATGTTATTGATAACATCGTTAATGTCTCAAGAAATTGTAATGATGTGATTGATTTGTATATATTTTTTTAAATTGAACATTTTCTATAGAATCAATGCATTTTAAAATTTTAAGGTAGATAATTGGGCAGAATGAGACTGATCATTTTGGAGGATGCGGATATAGTGGCAGATTGGGCGGCGCGATTCGTGCTGCAGCGCGTGACTCAGTTCGCGCCCGGCCCCGACAAACGGTTCGTGCTCGGCCTGCCCACCGGCGGCACGCCCCTGGGCATGTACCGCAAGCTCATACAGTTCTATAAGGAAGGCAAAATCTCATTCAAATATGTCACCACCTTCAACATGGACGAATACGTAGGTCCGTCATTTATATACTTTTATGTTGGTATCTCTGATGAATATGTCCGAAACGCACGCATTAGTCCGTTCGTTTATGATACAGGTTTGCCGCGAGATCACCCGGAATCTTATCACTATTACATGTGGAATGAGTTCTTCAAACACGTGGACATAGATCCTGCGCAGGCGCACGTGTTGGACGGGAACGCGCCGGACTTGGTGGCGGAGTGTGCGCGTTTCGAGCGGCTCATACAGGAGGCCGGCGGTGTACACTTATTCATCGGAGGTACACTGTCCATGATACATACTTATGTATAATCCGTGCACATGCGCAATTGACTAGCTTCTAGACTTGATTAAGGAAGGAACTTCGTGTTCTCGACCCGACTAGCTGCGATGCGGAAATGAAGTCTCGATCATTTTTAGGCTATCATTATGAATTTTAAATAATAAAATGGAACCTGAGGGTTGGATGGCAATGTTACTGATGGGAGACCAAGGCACTAGCGAGGCGGTCTTTAAAAAGCTATCTATCAGTTTGTATAGACTTTTTCGCTGTAAGTATCCTCTGGTTACTCTGTAAATAGAGTATTATTTGCGTATCGTCTCTGTGTGTGGGTATCTGTATGTTGAATGGTGTGTGTACGTGGCAGGTATCGGTCCGGACGGTCACATCGCGTTCAACGAGCCGGGCTCGTCGCTGGTGTCTCGCACGCGCGTCAAGACCCTCGCGTACGACACGCTCGAGGCCAACAAGCGCTTCTTCGGCAACGACATATCGAAGGTGCCGCGGCAGGCGCTCACCGTCGGCGTCGGCACCGTCATGGACGCCAAGGAGGTCGTCACAACTCATAAATCTCTCTATCTCTCTTTGCTTAGTAAAACCTGGAATCGCACGTTTGCGCTCGTCTATCAATCATGTGATGTTTTTTAGCAACTTTCTTGCCGCGCTTCGATATTTTAACCTTTTCCGAAAGTATTAGCGAATGAAGCGTGTATCGTGCGTTCAGGTGATGATATTGATCACCGGCGTTCACAAGGCGCTGGCGCTGGCTAAGGCCGTAGAGGAGGGCGTGAACCACATGTGGACCGTGTCCGCGTTCCAGCAACACCCGCAGACGCTGTTCGTGTGCGACGAGGCGGCCACGCTTGAACTGCGCGTCAAGACCGTCAAGTACTTCAAGGTAACCATAACACCAGTCTGTCTTGCAGTACCCGAGGCCGAGAGGTTTGATCATCCCTCAGATTGACTTTTATAACAGTTTAGATATTCAATTATGCATTGATATCGTCGGTAATCTGAGATGTCCGGCCATCAAGTAATAGTCGCTATCGTTATTGCAAGGGGATATCGGCCCTGTTTATTTCGTGGCGTTCAAATAAACCACAATATAGGGGTGTAGCTAAAGCCGTATCAATATTAATTGATACGGCTTTAGCTACACCCCTATATTGTGGGACACAAACAAAGTTAAATAAAATCACCCTTCATTTGTAAACAATATTTTTCCAGACTTTATAGAAGGCTGGCAACACCATATTGAATTCTTATAAAAATTAGTACTGATAGATTGTGTGTTACATATCTAGTCTAAGGTAGATATGTAACACACTCTATAGGTAATATTTTTTGTAGTTTAGGTACATTGAAAATAAAATCGGTTATGTTTCATAGCATTTGTTGGAAACTAATGGATTGTGCGTTTGTAATAGATGATGACTATATTATTTAAGGATATAGATATAGGCATGCACTAGAACGTCTTTTTCAATTGTAACTTTAACACTGCATGCTCCTTCAGTATAATAGGTACACTAGACCTGCACTAACTTGTAAAACATACATACTAATAACGCGGCAACCTTACAAACCTAACGCATGATTCTACATTCACTGCTTATCCAAATTTACAAACATGCGGCTACGGTGGGCGGGAAATATTGCTATTTCCTTTTGAATCTTGGAATGTAATCAGGTACTGGAGCATGCAAACACATGGGTTACTTTAAGAGGGCGCTTGAATAAAACGAATCGAAATCAGTGCCACCATTCATTAACGGAACAATTATTATTTTATCTTATAATGAAACTAGCTTTTGCCCGCAACTTCGTACGCATGGTATACTTCGGGCAGCAATTCTTAAAAATCGCTAAAACAAATATTACACATACCTGAATATAGCGTTATGACTATATCTTTGACATTAACGACCTTCCATACAAACTTTCAATCCCTATTTCAACCTTTTTATGACAATAAAAGCAAACTTACTTCCTAGAGATAGGTCTCGAGTCAACTTTTTTCAGTGGGTTAGGTTTGAGAATAGGTCTGTGTATATCTGTTAAGCTCTCAAGATTAACAGTATGAAATAATACATGATTCTCTTTGTCGTTTAGAGTTTAGCAGACAGTTACCATAATGAATAGAAAAGCACAATATAAATCCCAATTGCTTGGTCGACTTTTAAACTCAGTTTTTGTGTCTAGTGTGTTAACACTAGACACAAAAACTGAGTTTAACTGGGTAAAAGAGCCATCCAATTAGGCAGCTAGCCCTATAATAGAAACGGCTAAATGTCGATCACAACGTCCTTCTACAATGCGGCTGTACAAAGCCCAGCCGATATTTAAAAAAAAATTGTTTGAGTTCAACTTCGTAGACACCACAACAAAAGGCTATATTTATTGATTCAAGGTACAACAACATTTAAACATGTAATTTACCAACTTATGTCCAATATATTTCAGATGTAAGGTTTCAGTACTTTATCTCTGAAAACCATAAATATATTTATCCAATTTGAAATGCAGATGGAAAGAAAAACACAAATGTACAGTTTATGCAAAACTTAATCGAAAACTGAAATCTATGCAAATCTCTTTGAACAAAACAATAACGTAGTTTACTTAAGTATGAACGCCATCTAGCATAGCAAAGCTTAGTTTTTTCTTACTACATTTTATTTCGTATTAAAATACATTCGGTAAGTCTTTTACAATTCAAATTAAATACTAAGGCCTAAATCATTATAGTAATATCAAGGAGATCAAGTATTTTAATAATGATTATTTGAACATTAAAAAGCTATACTGCCGAAATGTTTGAAGGGATTAGGCAATGTTTTAAATTTGGTAAAGATTTAAATTAGAAAGTGACATGAGAATCATGCCGAAACTATCCAACCCTGCTTCTTTAGGTTCTTTAAAATGAACACTTTTTATTGTATTAGTTATTAAATCTTTTAAGTCAGTCAAATACTCATAAATTTGCTTAATAGATATCTTAAAAGACAACGGCTAAGTATAACAGCTGGTATTTAAGTGGATATGTAGCAAATTAGCCGTTGAGTCTTAAGAGTAACATGATTGTTGATATTTTGTCACAAAGTATACTAGAAAACCTCAAACCATGAAGATTCTATGTCAATTCAAGGAACCTATTACAATAAAATATCATAATTTTACACCCTTAAAGTGCTAGTGTTCGGAAAAATATATAACCTATTATCTTCCCAGGATCTAAATACCACTCAAATGCAAATTTTCACCCTTTTTGACTTCCTTCTGGATGGAATTCCCTAAAATACTTACTTAGTACACCTCCACGTAATAAGAGGAATGTCCCCTCCAAATTTCATGTCTCTACAACCAGCGGTTTAGGCTGTGCGTTGTCTGCCTTTTATATATGTATTGATTATGAAAATAAATGAAGAAAATAGTGAATTATATATGTTACTTAATTTTTTTTCATATAGAAAGTATTTTATTTTATTTTCACTTCCGTCTTCCGCCCCACAACTGGCAGATATAGTTTTGCGACTTTCGCTATACCTCAGACTAGAATTATCAAACGAAACTGATGTTTCATAGAATGAGTCTAAAACAAATTTATTCCATGCCAATATGAATTCGATTAAAATATACGTATAATGCAGTCCTGCTCAATGCTCGGATTAAACATGCTGTAAGAGCTCATGTGGTTAGGCCCCTGAATTTTGGTAGCGACATTGGGTAGTGTATGGGGAATGGGGACTTTTGGCACTTCATTTCAATATGTGTATTTACCTTGAGAGCTTGGTCACTAACTAAATTCAGCTTTGTCCAAATGTATATGAAATATTTTAAAGAACTAGTCAGTCAATTTTATCTTAGTATGTTTCAAACTGTAAGGGGCCTGTTTAACCGTGGCGGGTGTCGGTCGCCACTTGAGATCTATGTGATCGTTACGAGTGGTGCGGCGGTATGGATGGCGTGCATGCGTGCGTGTGCGTATGTGATAGGGTGTGTGTGTGTGTGCCGTGTGTGACAGTGTGTGTGTATGTGCGTGTGTGTGACTATGTGTGTGACGGTGTGAGGCGCGTGCGCAGGCGCTGAGCGAGGAGCACCAGCGCATGATCGAGGACGCGCCCGTGCAGGCGCAGCGCGTGCTGCACTGACCGTCACCACAGCGACCGCGACCGCGACCACGACCACCGCCGCCGTAGCCGCTCAACACATCACACCTTATACAACGTTTAACAATCACATCCTTAATACACATGTGAGTTTTAAACGTAACATTAATTTTGATGCCATTAAAATTAAAACTAGGTGTAACAAGCAAACACGAGGCGTATTTGTTATGCTATTTTGCGAATATGGCCCACCATATACTATTTACAATAGAAAAGTTAATCATTTCCATACTTCCAAAGATGTAGGTATTCATTATTCAATCCGCATTGTCCGTGATGTTAAAAGTTTCCTATGTTACAGAGTCTAATGGGGGAGCACAACAAATTGCTCGACATCGTGCAGCGCCCTTGAAATCGAACATTCCGTGTATTGTGAGAAATGTACTAGCATATAACATTTTAAATTTTATACTGTTACAGAATTATGATTATGTATTGACTTTTTTGAATGTTTATGTAAGTAAAAGATTATAACATTTCTATGAAACAAAGTGGTTTATTTATATTCTTATGATAAGCTTTCTTGGGTTGATACAAATTCAATCACTGCGGCGATCGCGCAGTGTATAGGTGTGGCCCTGTATACCTATCAGTATCAATTTGGGCATCAGACAGGTGCATCGATAGTGGGTGCGGCGGCCCGGCACAGTCTAGCGAGCAGCCCCGCCAGCTGCAGGCCGGAGGTGAGTCCGTCCGCGACGCGCATGTGCGTGAGCCCCACCTCCCTCACCATCGCGAGCCGCGTGTCCTCGCTCGCCTCCAGGGATTTGCACACACGGAATATATTGCTCACTATGTCCTCTGCCGCATAACCCAGCTTGCACAGCTTTGCCACTACCTGACCCATCAACACAGTTCAGTTTACACCATTGGATTAAGTAACTAGTGAAGAAGCTCAAGGAATTAAACAAATCATAGTTAGGTATTCGGGGTCTCCAATTTTCCACACTTAGAAGCCATTATGGTTCTTCTTCTTCTTTTTTAATTCATGGCCTATTTGCATTTACACAATTCCGCCAATGTCACGTTTGTGGTCTTTAGCCATTATGGTTTTACATAAATTTAATTATGACACTGATCATTGAAAATGTCAAAGAGTAGAAACTAAACATAAAAAAAGTAGCAGCTTGCTTGTGTGTTAATTGATGAATGGATTATTAAGCCTAAATTCCAAAGTTAACAAATTAGTCTTATTACCTTGTATGCAGAATGTATATCCTGTTTGATGCAAGATTCCAGCATACCCTTGATAAGCATGGGATGAGGTTCATCGCAAACTTTGAACACATTATCAGGGCTGATGTGCCCAAAGCCCTGGGCAGTAGACTGCAAGTTATTGAGAGCAGATCTCAAGTCTCCCTGTGCTGTAAAAACCACTGCATTCACACCCTCCTCTGTGTAGGATAGATTCTCTTTCTCACACACTTCTAGTATCTGAAATACACACAAGTGATATGATTCCATTTTCTTCAAAATAATATGGTGTTAATTAAGACGAAAGGAAGAAACAAATAACTTTTTTACTTTAATAAAAATAAAATTATCATTATCAAAATTAATAAGAGATAAGGAGAGTTACTTTGGCAAGAATCTGAGCATCGGTGAGCCGAGAATATCGCAGAACAGCACAGCGAGACTGGATAGGCTCAATTATTTTCTCACTATCATTTGCAGCAAGTGCAAAACGGGTTGTGCTAGAGTATAATTCCATAGTGCGACGTAGTGCCTGTTGTGCACCATCTGTCATGCTGTCTGCTTCATCTAGGATCACGATCTTGTGACGCCCAGCAGGTAGTGTCACCTAAACAAATAGTATAGTGAATTTATATATTCAAGCAGAAAAGGATGTCAAGATGAATCAAATTATACACACTTTCTGCTGGGCAAACATTTTAATTTTGTTTCGAACCACGTCTATGCCTCGATCATTTGATGCATTCAATTCAAGCACTGCGTCTTTAAATGAAGAACCTAACAAGGCGCGCGCGAGACATAAGATCGTTGTGGTTTTGCCGACACCAGGTGGCCCTGCAATTATGATATTGGGTGCGTTGCCAGTTTTAGCGAAAACTGCCAACCGGGACACCGTATCTTCGTTCCCGACGATATCACTGAATGTTATCGGGCGGTATTTCTCTATCCATGGCAGATGCGCAGACGACTTTTTAGTACTTTTCACTGGTTGACTAGATTTTGAAGGTTTGGGTTCATCGACCTCCATAATGGTAAGATCATCGTCACTCATGCTAAATATCAATATTATAACTTGAGATAAATACGTTTCTTTACTTCGAATAGAAATAAGAGCAATAGCTTCGACCAACAACACAAACAAATATACAGACTTTTTTTTTTTCAATATGGACTTTTTTTTTTTTTCAGTATGGACTTGTTCCGTTATACACGGAAATTTTGCCAACATCCCGTAGTGAGAGAGACACGTTCACAAGTAACCGTTTTTTACGGTGACGTTTAGGTAGCAGAACTAGTAGTTTCGCTCATAGGACAGGTGAAGGAACTAAGCCATACAACCAAATCTTGGATGGTGACGTTTGGGGTTTGAAGTTCTTAGTGATACGGGAATAATACTTTTCTTTTATTAATGGCTATCTGCGCATTTCGCACAATTCTGCCAATGTCAAGTGAATAAATAAATTTCTACATGTAAAATGAAAGGAATGAGAGATGGCGATGAACACCTACGGGAATAATAAATTTATATATACAAAATCTCGATAATATTTAATCAAAAAAAGACGAACTTTTTTTTATGTTAGGTGACTATAATGCTCATCCGGGTGAGTCTTTTTACAATGAACTTATAGATTTTTGTGAAGAACAGGACTGGTTGTGTTCGGACACAATAAAATTAGGTATTGAATCTGGATGTTATACCTACATCAGTGAGGCGCACGGGTGTAGGCGGTGGCTAGACCATTGTGTTGTAACACAGTCTGCTTTTAACACTATCGCTAATGTTGATGTGATATATGATGTTTTTTGGTCTGATCATTTTCCCATTATCTTAACTTGTAACTTGAATATCATTAAATCGACGGTACGTCCAAACAATGCTAGTTATAGTAAAGTAATATGGGGTGAGAGGGATGTTGATCAGATTAAGGAATATTCTCAACTCTGTAATATTAAGCTACGGCAAATAGATTATCCTCAACATTTTGAGATGTGTGGTGATACACACTGTAAAAATTTGGAGCACTTGCGACCAATCGATGACATGTATATGAGTATTGTAAATGTTCTATCTGATGCAGCCAAGCAGACATATAATATTAGGCGTCGTTCAAATAAATATCGACAGATAACGGGCTGGAATAAATACGTACGAGAGGCTCACAGACAGGCCAGGCTTAAATATCAGATCTGGCTCTCCTATAATAAACCAACATCTGGACTCGTGTACAATGAAATGTCTTTAAGTCGTAAAATATTTAAAAGCAAACTGAAATGGTGTCAGAGACATCAGGAAAAAATAAAGTCAGACATTTTGGCATCTCATCATAAAAATAATAATTTTAAGAAATTTTGGATGGCCACCAACAAATTCAATATTAAGCCTGGCCTGCCAGTTAGTGTCGGGGGTGTTGATGAACCGGTGTCGATTGCAAACATGTTTGTAACTCATTTTAAGTCCGAATCGCCCTTAGGTGCGTCGCTGGGGATGATCGATGATGGGGCCTGTTGTGATACTGATCTCATTCGTTTCACTCCTAAGCAAGTGCGTGACGTGATAAAACGAATGTCAAAAGGTAAATCACCGGGTCACGACGGTCTCAGCATCGAGCATTTGCAGCACGCAGGTCCTCACTTGGCTAGGGTCTTGGCTATGTTGTTGTCTCTTTGCATGTGTCATTCCTACCTTCCCAGTGAACTCATGCGTACAGTAGTTGTACCTATTGTTAAAAACAAAACCGGAGATACGAGCGACAAAGGTAACTATAGACCCATCTCGCTGGCCACGATTATGGCCAAGGTACTGGATAGTTTGTTGGATTCTCGTCTTAATAAGTATTTACACATACATGATGCTCAGTTTGGCTTTCGGTCAGGACTTTCGACAGAGAATGCAATCCTAGCTTTAAAGCACACGGTGCATTATTATACCAAAAGAAGGACTCCTGTCTACGCCTGTTTTCTTGACCTGTCTCGTGCTTTTGACCTCGTATCTTACGATGTGCTGTGGACTAAGTTACGGGACATCGGTGTACCGGCGGAATTGTTGCGGATCTTACAATATTGGTACTATAATCAGGAGAATAATGTGAGATGGGGTAACGCGCTTTCAGACTCATTCAAGTTGGAGTGTGGGGTTAGGCAGGGTGGTATGTCCTCTCCTCAACTTTTTAATCTTTATATCAACGACCTGATCGTTGGGCTCAGCAGCATGAAATTGGGGTGTTGCATTGATGATGTAAGTGTTAATAATATCAGTTACGCTGATGATATGGTGTTGCTGAGCCCGACGGTGAGGGCGTTGAGAGAGCTTTTACTGATGTGTGAACGCTACGCGGTTACGCATGGTCTCATATACAATGTTAAAAAAAGCGAATATCTTGTGTTTGGGGCTGCCGGTAGTAAATGTCCATCCTATGTACCTAAAATTTGTCTGAATGGTACGGAACTCCAACGTGTATACCGATTTAAATATCTCGGACATTACGTGACCGATAGCCTTAGAGACGAGGTTGACATTGAGAGGGAGCGCAGGGCGTTGGCAGTGCGCTGTAACATGCTGGCTCGTAGATTCTCCCACTGTAGTATTCCAGTCAAATTAACACTTTTTCGAGCTTATTGTCAAGTGTTCTATACGAGCAGCATATGGACCAATTATAGTCAGCGCGCTCTTAATACACTGCGTATCCAGTATAACAATGCTTTTAGAGTACTGTTGGGGCTGTCTCGTTTCTGCAGTGCGTCAGGTATGTTTGCACAAATGCAGATAGATGATTTCTACTCTATCATGAGAAAGAAAAGTGCTTCGTTGCTCTTCAGAGTGCGTGACAGCTGCAATTCTATTCTTCAAGTCATAGGAGGACGATACGATTCTCCTATTGTAGTACATTGTGTCCGGAGATGTATTACTGGCACAAAATTAGTTTCTAAGTAATTGTAATCGATACTAACACTAGATTTTAAGTGTATTTTGTGTAAAACTAACAAAAATATGGATTCCCTAATGTTGTCCGAAATAAAAATTATTATTATTATTATTATTAGTCAGTATATTAAACATGATTAAAAAAAAAGATCGAGTTACGCAAACGCAACCTGATTGATACGAACGATTTTTTAAATAAATTTATTAGTATTAAGAAAAATGGAAACTAACTTTGTGGAAGTGAGCATAGTTTTTTAAAACTTATCGAAATCAATAGAATCGATGCTGTGAAATTATTAAAAGTAACTCTAAGAGATATTCGCGAGCCCAACTAACCGATAGCTCTCATTGCCCTTTTTTGTAAAACAAATATAGACTGAATATCGGCTTCCTTTCCCCACAATATAATGCCATAGGACATGATACTATGAAAATAACTAAAGTCCACTGTCCGGGCAGTTTCTATATCAGTAATTTGTCTTATTTTTCGTGTGGCATATGCAGCTGAGCTGAGTTTACCAGCTAATATAGAAATATGCGGGTTCCATTGCAGTTTTGAATCTAGTCTTATGCCCAAAAATTTTGTTGTACTTACTAAATGTTCATTGTTGAGTTTAATTTCAGCTGGTTCTACTTTTACATTAGGTAAAGTGAATTTTATACATTTGGTTTTTTTAGCATTCAATTGAAGATTATTAACTGTGAACCAAGATAACACTCGTGAGAGAGCATTGTTTACATCGTCAAAATTATATTTATTTCTGTCAATGTTAAATATCAATGAAGTGTCATCTGCAAACAACACGATCTCACATAGGTTTTAAAAAAAAATGGTAAACCATTTAATAGATAGGCCATATAGGCCTCCCCCATAAATTTCCACGACGATCGGTCCCGCGCAGCCCGCATCCAGCAGCTTCCCGCAACTTTTCCAATCCCATAAGATCGTCGGCCTACGAGCGAATAAACATTATAAGAAAATTAATTACGTTTATTTACAATAAAATAAATAATGAAATCACAAACACTCATCTTAACAAGAAATTCAATTATGAAGGATAATCATCATCATCATCATCAGCCCTTTTACGTCCCCACTGCAGGGGCTCAGGCCTTCCTTATGGATGGTTAAGGAGGATAGGCCATGACCCTCCACGCTGGCCTAATGCGGATTGGAGGGTATTAACGACTGCAAATGCAGCCGGGAGTAGCTCGAGATAATAATTTTTTGGTCACCCATCCCGTGACCGACCCTTGCGAAAGTTGCTTAACGACAACGATCGCGGGCCGCGGCGCTTATCCACTACGCCACCGAGCTACTGAAGGATAATAAACTAAATAAATTGAGTTGGTTACAAACATTAAATAAAAGTAATCGAAGGTTACGTCTCTAATGTGGGTGCGCATTACTTGAATATTAAGTGTTTTGCTAATTCATTGTATTGGTGGAGGACCGCCGGAGTGATTCATTGTAAGGTGTTTCAGTTTCATTTTATTGTTATCTAACGCTTCTGGTCGATATTTTCTGCTTATTGAAATGCTGCGTCCTTGCATTCAAAGTCAATGGTCTTTTTCAAAGCTGTGTTTCAATGTACTAACATTACCTATTTCTCTGGATTTCCAGGAATTACGTACTTATTAGAAATCACCTGAGGATGTCACCAGCTTGGTGGATTTGGCTGTAGCTATATCTTTTGAGAAGCTGACTTACTTATAACAATAGATAAACGCTAAGATTTTTTTTTAAATTAAACCAGCAGAGTGGATAACCGTGTGCTCTGAAGGACAACCGAGTAAAAAGTACTATCGTAAAGTATTTATATAGGTTTAGTTTACATAAGACTGTTTACTCTGTGGTAAGGTGTCTAATGTCTGTCTCATGAAAAAGTTCCACAGGCACAGGGTCCCTCTCCCTGTCGTATGACTAAGCATTGCTAACCGATACTTATTTTATTTAGTTTTTTTTTTTTCAATATGGACTTGTTCCGTTATACACGGAAATTTTGCCAACATCCCGTAGTGAGAGAGACGGAGATTCTTTAAAACTTGAACTTCTCGTTTGAAACATACGTCATAATTGTTTTTTTTTAAATTAAATCTGATCAATATATTTTTTAAATCGGTAACATCAAAATCTGCTTCGATATCATTGATTTTAGAATATCAGTTTAGATTCATTATTTTTGGAGAATAATATTGACGGATGTATTAAAACAGGAGTACAAGTTTCAGAAAATCATCCAGTTAGAGATCTATCTGGGGGACACTGCCGAC
Organism: Diatraea saccharalis; assembly: GCA_918026875.4. Classification (NCBI taxonomy): domain Eukaryota; kingdom Metazoa; phylum Arthropoda; class Insecta; order Lepidoptera; family Crambidae; genus Diatraea; species Diatraea saccharalis. The sequence continues at coordinate 34,240,533 of OU893332.1, forward strand.
ATAATTTTCAAGCAATATCTAACAGAATACATACTTAAAACTATATTCACTGCTTTTATTCCTGGACCTGCTACTCTTTCTTCCGTAAACAGACTATTGCTATTGACTACCAATAGTATTTGCTCTAAAAATCTTTAAAAATAAAAAAGTGTGGCGTTTTAAAACTGTTCGATTGAAGTAAATATCGATACTTTTCATTCAATACGTGTGAGTTTAATTCTTCATGATCGTTTAAAAGTATCAATACCTAGGTGGTATCGTTCATCCTTAAATTGGCCTCGGCCCTACAGGTGTATTCGAGGCATTAGGACTAAGACGTATTTGCTGAAATAAGGAATTGACGAAGGTACCACATTTTTAATTTTATTTTAAACTGTCAGAAGTATCCGTCCTTATATATTCAACTCCCACCTAAAACTCCCCGTCCAGTTAATCTTAACACTCTTCTTTCTATTTCTGACAAACCTGGCTTTCTACGTCTTTGCAAATTTATTAAAAAACATAATATCAAATTATAAAAATAAGTGTTACATAATCCTCTTTTATGTATTTAAATTATCGTAGTTATAGTGATATTTGCTCTTGTGTTGTTTTGTTTTTAGTAGAGAAAGAACAATCTTAAGGCAGAATTGGTTAATTATAATTACCGTTCAGTCTCTTGAGTCACGTGTCTCTCTCACTACGGGATGTGGTGCAAAATTTCCGTGTATAACGGAACAAGTCCATTTTTAACTACTACTACTAAAAAAGAACAAAAAAGTAAATATGATTTATTTATTATTACTAACAGACGAGTATTACTTTCTTTATCCGGGTCTGAGTGTTTTTTATGTTTGTATGGCCATAGCCATATCGATCGATACTGGATATTTTAGAGGAGGCTTATTTTTACAAAGACACGATGTATTGTACGACTGTATTGTTTCATACAAATACACACGTTTTTATATTACATCCCTATTTGACAATGACATTGATTCATTGAAGTGACGATTACTTTACTCTTTGTTTGTCGAAGAGAATGATTTCAACTTAACACTCCCATCCCAATCGTCAATTTTCTGTTTATGTTATGTCTTGAAAATTAATAATTCTTTTAAACTATCCTCCTATTCTATTTATAGGTTTTAAATATTTAGTACCGTTTAATTATAAATAAGTATCTGTGGGCATTGTGTTCATCGAGTAAATAATTCAGTACCGTGTAAGTACATAAATTTGAGTGGTGAATCATCATCCATAACAGGTTGAAATAATACTTCTTTTCACCTTTCACCAGCTATTTTTTAACATTGAAACTTTGACGATCACCTTTATCAATCAATACAATAACCGAGGAGCATTTCTTATGAAAGAGAAGCCCAATTTATAATGTCGAAAATGCGATAATTACATAGACGCAAAAACTGCTTATTAATTAATGTTTATCACGCGTTAGTAATTTTTTAATATAAAAAGATCTAAATGAGATTAAAAAGGATATAATTACAGAGTGCAAGATGGAGTGGTTGTTTGGTCATCGTATGACGCCTGATGAGATGCTGCGCAAGAACCAGCGTGCGCTAAACAAGGCCATGCGGGACTTGGACCGTGAGAGAGTCAAGATGGAGCAACAGGAAAAGAAAGTCATCAGTGACATCAAAAAGCTGGCCAAAGAAGGCCAGATGGTTAGTCCTAAATAACTTTATCTTATTAATTTGATTCTAATTTACTTTAATTATTTATTAAGATACATATAATTATGGTACCAACATAATATTAACCCTAACCATATACTGAGAGAATTACATAAATTGTTTAGTAACACCACTTTCAATAGACATAAGAGTTTAAAGTAATAACATGTATTTTGTTCAACACAAAGTTCAAATACTTACAGCAAACAATCTGTTGGCCATGCTGTGCCGCCGCCCCCATATACAAATGCCCCAGGCAGTTGTTTAGATTGCCTAAATGCACTATATGGGCCTGCCTTGACAGGCTAATCACTTGCACAGCCTGAGAATGTGCACAAAACTTTATAAATAAACATATCACAATGAATATAGCTCTAACCAGCATTCTTTGGTAATTAAATATTATGTGTCAGAATCAATTAAAAGAATGAAGTAGGGTTATATCATAGGTTTCTTAGGTTTATTATAACATAATAAAGTTTGTATGAAGCAGTTTCAAGTGTACCACTACTGTTTTAAATTTTCTTTTCTACTTATGATTTTGTGTGACATTTTATTTCCATTTGTGCATTTGCTATGAACATTGAATTTGTTTTTAAAAGGATGCAGTGAAGATAATGGCGAAAGACTTGGTACGCACACGGCGCTACGTGCGCAAGTTCATGCTGATGAAAGCCAATATACAGGCAGTGTCCCTCAAAATTCAAACTCTCAAATCCCAGAACACGATGGCACAGGCTATGCGTGGAGTAACTCGAGCTATGGCCACAATGAACCGACAACTCAACATGCCGCAGATACAAAATATATTACAGGTAGTGTTCAATCAAATAATTTTCTGGAATAGTATATTAAACATTAGAGATTGTAACATTCGGTTGCGACAGTGTGCACAATCCAAATATGTTCTCTTACATGTTACTGTTTGAGGCTTGTTATTTAATGTTTATTTACATTTCTTTATCTTATGCCCAGCTGATTATTTGTTGTAATATAAATTGCATAACCTTAAGTACTTGGTGTGTCCAATGCAGGACTTATGTAGAAGTTATTGTTTGATCTCTCTACTTTGATTCTATTCATAGGAAAAGTCTGTGTCCCAATTGAAGGGACATCAATAGGGTGACAACGATGAACTTTATTTATCTAAAGTTTTAGGCTTACTCTAGTATACATGATAAAGTGTGTGAATATGGTTATTTGCAGGAGTTTGAGAAGCAGTCGGAGATTATGGATATGAAGGAGGAGATGATGAATGACTCCATTGATGAGGCCATGGAAGCAGATGATGACGAAGAGGAGAGGTCAGTGTAATATATATATTGTTGGATCTCACTGATCAGGCACTATGACAGACAGATGAGACTGAGATTCTGTTGCTTATAGAGCAAGTGTTACTTGTTTGATTAAGTCTATCATTTTATAAATGTATTTGTTTATTAGTCACGTTTCTTTCATTGAATATACAAAGTTTAGATCAGAGTTCATTTGTGCTGAATCGATTCAATAAATTGCTCAATCAGAGGATCACTGGAGTACTGTCAAGTATGTACATTAAAAAGTTTCCTGTGGTGAAGTGAATGGGGATCGAACTTTTTAAATGATGACACCTGTCTCATTGTTTTGTAGATAGTAGATATTATTTATGTAGAATGCGGCGTGTATATGTTTTAGTGATGCGGTGGTGTCCCAGATCCTGGACGAGTTGGGTCTGCAGCTCACGGACACTCTGTCCGGTCTGCCTCAGGCGACGGGCTCCCTGTCAGTGCCGGGTGAGACGCTTTTATTTAGTTTTCAAGGATGTAGTCACCCAGACGGAAACCGATCTTTAGAGCGGTTTGTGTAATGTTTCGTGTACACATGTGTGTGCAGCGCGCACGCCGGTGGCGACGGGCGTGGGTGTGGGCGGCGGCGGGGCGGGGGGCGCGGTCGGTGCCGGGGGCGCGGGCGGGGGCGCGGCGGGGGGCGGCGCGGCCGACGCGGACGCGGAGCTGCAGGCGCGCCTCGACAACCTGCGCCGCGAGTGACTGCACCCGACTGTGATCGCATTCAAACGCCGGAACTATGACATATTCGGAGTATATATTAAACTCAAATCTACCCGACGCGTAGCGACTGTCCGTCGTTTTCTCGACATGTCCAATTCAATCCTGGCTTGCTTCGATTCTATATGTTTATTTCGACTATATGTTTAAAACTATATTTTTGTCCCGTGGTCTTAGATCTTGCCGCCCTTGAATATACAGAGTGTTCGGTACAAGAACCGACACAAGTTTTTGGGGAATTTGCTAAGATTTAACCTTGTTCCCGATAATACTTTTAAAGGAAAATAACAAAATAAATGTCTGTTTGATCTGAATCAATCATTGTTAAATACAACTAGTATCGAGCAAAAATTATAATACCTATGTGTCTCCAAAGTCAATTTTTTTTTTTTAATGTATTGCTCTTAGGTAGTTTTCACTTGTTTATTATTTTATTATGCTACATGTCATAAGAAACAGTTCCTTAAATAGATAAAACTAAGTCAAAACTACCTATACATATACATTTAAACATCATTAAGGCTTCAGAGGTACATACAATTTTTTCTTGATACTAGTACTGTTAAATAATGATTGATTCATATTAAACAGACATTAAAGAATACAACTAAATTTATTTTATATTATTTTTCTAACAAACAATAAAGATAATTCGGGTAATTTCAATCTTGACACTTGGGACATGAGTACCTATAGTTAAAACATAGCCCTCCAAATCCCCCAAGTAATCGTGTCGGTCCGTGCACTAAGCAGACAGCCTGTATAACAATGAAAATAAGTATATCAACAAATACCTACGTGTATGTATAATAACCTCCCGCTTTGTATCGTTGGCGCTCGAGTGAACGTGGCGACGACGCTGCTGTACAGTTGTTAAGTTTTTAATATAATTTAATTAAGTTTACATAAGTATAATGAATATTTTAATAAATATTTTTACGATATTCGAAATTTTATTTATAATGCAATAAATTCATTATCTATCCCAAAAAACAGCAATTCGAATCTTGATTCGATTTTGTTATCGAAGTCTGTTACGGACGGCGGACATGAAGACCCTTCCCCGCGACCTCACCCCCGCAACGAGTGGAGGGGGCACACCACGGGCAGCAGCGACGGGAGCACCCCCCGCGACCTCCCCGCCGCATAGTGGAAGGGGCACCGACATAACATGAATCTATTAGGTCAATTAACGCGTTAGGATAGTAGCTAAGTGCGAACGAACAAATCCCACTTAAGTAAACCCGATTTGTATGAAAGCATGCCTACGAACGTTTTCGTACTTTGTACTGCAAATAAGAACTGCGATAAAACATAAGAAGAAAGAATAAACGCCTTCAAATCTCTAAACTGTTGTTTCCATCCCCAACAATCTGCCGATTTTTAGTAATATTCCACAATACGACCGCCGCGCCAGACTTTCATTAAAAAAAACGAAAGAACTGTAAAAGCACCTCCACTAGATGGCGACTCTAGCAAAAGTTGATTTTTGCAGGAAACGAATGGACCAAAGACATTTCCGTTCCTTTCAATATTAAAAAAACTGAAATTTGAAAGTTCCAAACTTAGATACCAATACAAATACGAAAAAGTACATATTGAATATGAGTTGTTTATTGAGTTTTGAAAACGAATTGCCTTTTAAACATGAAAGAAAACCGGTAAAAGTAAATTTATGTTCAAAACGTCATAGCGAGGCCATGACAGAAGTTGCTGTTTTCGTGGGAAAATTTGATAATTGAATTTATTTTTAGATATTAACTTACTATATGAAAGACACTTTTTTATATACTTTTTAGTTATATTTCATGTTTATATAAAATCAAAATATAAAAAAGTTGCTTACACCCCTACTACGGATTAAAGTTAATTCCTGTTGTAAAATCATAGCAAAAAAACACATACTAAGTTGACAATATTCCCAATTTTAGTTTAAACTAATTTATTGGGTTAAAATGTTTATATAAAAATTATATTTCTTTTTAAAACTTTAAATACAAATGAAAACGTTTTATTAGTAACACAGTCTAGTGTCCCACCACAATCTACATAATATGGCAATCCTGCCAAACTACGACCGAAACCGAAACTGCATTCGGGATTTTATGTGGTAATAGCACAGAACACGGAAAAGATGATAATAGAATAAGGGCTGGAGAATGACATAGGCTCCTTATTATATCTTTCTATTCCCCTACCGTCTTAAAATAGGGGGTGGAAGTTTGTATGGAGAATTCCGCAATATTCAAAGCAGTAAGTTAAAATTTGTTAATTAGACTCTAAAAAAAACTTGTTCTTAGCTACAAGCTAAGAACAAGTTTTTTTTAATCTGTCACTCATACTTTTAAATAGGGGTTAAATTTTGTATTGGATTTTCCGCATTGTATAAGAAAGCAATAAATTAGTGAATTGCGGACTATAAAGAAAAATACATTTATATTGATTTACAATAAATACGTTATCATTTTCTTTTAGAAATCTTCCCCCAAAGAGGGGGTGATAGATTTGTCAGTTTTCAAAGTAAATAGCCGAAAATTGGTTTACAAACGAAAAATACTTTCATCAAGATTATTTAGAAATGTTCCATTAACGCTCTTCAAAATGAGATGCAAAATTGTATCGGATTTTCTGTAATTTTCAAAGTGGAAAGCTGTCTATTAGTGCACAGGCTCTAAGTTATAAGCAAATAATAAAATAATTTATATAAAACAATAATAATACATTAAAGCTAATCAACTTTAGAAAAAAATAATCAACATCATAAGATAAGAACTGTTACCCGCGGCCTTCGATAGATTTCGCTACTAGCTGTTTTAGAAATGCTACCAAAAGTAACTGTACCATGCGGATGAAGTCGAAGCCAAAAGCTAGTAAGAATATATATTGTAGTATAAGGACGTAGTTAATCAAAAAGGGTCCATCCCACACAACGTCACTTTTGAGCTATAGACGATTGAAGTTTAAGCTGTAAAGTTGTATTTGCATGTTGATGTAACATTTTTGTGTATTATATTTTTATCTAATAGTATAGAAAACCACTTACGTTATCTTATTATAATGTCATTTTAACAGAACTAACGATATTTATTAAAATAAAAAGGTTGAAGTATGATTGGATCCTTTTTGATCTATTTAGGTTTTAATTACCTTGTTCTTACAAAACAAATCTCAGAAACGATCCAAATGAAGAAATAATAGAATAATTAACTGAAACGCCAAAATTTAATCGAATAAAACTATTTACTAAAGGTTCTTCATACTTATTGTTTTAATCTTTAATGTCAAATGTATTCACGATGTCTAAAATCCTACAATTTTATTAAAATTACCTTTTAACAAAAATGATTCAAGCCTTTTAAATCTTTATTGTGATTTTTAACCAAGTTTATGCCTTTAATTTGCTTGCATATGGATCCAAGAAGCTCGAGTCGTTTTCATGGAACAAAAATATGAACCTACCAAAGATGTGGGATGGTAACTACTATTGAAAAAAAGTCAAACATTTAATACAGCTCAGAGCTTTTTTCCTATATGAAAGTATCGATCCTGATGGTCATTTTTTCATGTTCTGACATGTCATCGTACGGCCGCCATGTGTGATTTTACATACGTATATATAAAAGATACATGCAAAAAAAACAATTCCCTTCCTGTGCAGTCGGATAAAAAATAAAGATTATTATAATAATATTTTCTTTATGTTCCCCTCAAAATATGACCTCGTAACGAAGTGTCGGCTCCGGCCAAAACCGAGACTGCTGCTAAAATTCGGATTCGGTCCGACACTAATGAATAACAGATAACTAGGCATGCTGAAATAAGTTTATATCGATCTAAATTGCTACATTTGAAGCAATATTTTTATATTATTAATATTTACGTTTGCATTAAATACAATTGAAAATCGACTCTATTAAACATTATTTGAAACTAATAATGTATTTAATGAAGTTTGATGTTTTTTAGATTCTATATTAATAACAACGTTTTATGAAAACATTGATAAATTACATTTTTCTTTGTAGAGATAGCAGGTACACCAATGAATTGAAGGGTGTGCCTGTGTGCCTGCTAGCTAGACGTCTTGATAGGTATAATGTCATAACATAATAACACTATTTATATGCTATGTTAAAATATTTGTAATATGTATGTGAGCGGTAGATGACAACATATTAACATTTACAATTACATGAATGGCGCGTAATGAGTAACATGAATTGTAACGATGCGAATTTATTAATAAAGTATTTTTTTTAACGAGCCAAAAATTATATTTTGGTATTCGTACGGAGTTTTTGAGTGTCCTCGATGGAGAGTGATAATTATAATTATTATAAGCTTACGCTGATTTTATTTTGATTTTGGAGGATTCATAAAATAAAACAGCTCTATTCCCATTTGTTTATTACAGTGTACATGGTATATATATATTTAGCTTACATTACAATAGTATGTATGTATAACATTTAATAAAATATTAACAATTGATCTAAAAATTACATCCATTAACACCGAATTGTATAATAATGTATCTATGTAAAAATATAACCACCACGACCACCTGATACACTGGGAGGGGGAGGGGATGGTGGGGTCGATGACATATTGTGACAAATCATACGCTACACACGTGTAACTACACTATAAGATATGTTTTTCATCATTCTTCGAGAGGGTTACACATCTGAGAAAACTTTCTTTCGATATTATTATAACAACAGATATTTAGAGAATCTAAAGAACCTTAAAATATAATGAAGATTCCAAAAGTTTGCTACTACCTATATATTTTAACGTAAGAGACATAGTGCCATCTATTGGTATGAATAAAACTTTCTGAAGAACACTTATAATTTTATCGTAAGTAACAGAAATATGTAATATACTATTTTCTACAGTATTTTAACGCGACAAATCTCTACATATAGAAGTGCTTAATGTATATTGTACAATTTCTGTTATGTTTTAGTAGGAGAGGGCTAATCTATAAATGACGTCACACGAATTTAAAATTTTGTATATTAACAACTAATCCTTGCCATAGCTTAGCCATACAAATTCTATTAAAGAAAATTCTTATTATAAAAATTAAAAGATCACAGACCCCCAGACATTACTTATAGTATAGTGTTACTATATGCTATGAGTGTATGTGTTACTATATAGTTTACGACGCACAATACTTTGCGATGTGGACATGATTTTTATTCAAGAATTTTGTATTAAATAAAGCAACAGAAACATATATGTTAGGTTAGAGTGTGACAAACAACACCCGGGCCGAGCGAGCAAAGCGAGCGTGCTGCAGCCAGAAGCGAATAGCTATTGTAAAATGAAACAGTTGCCCATCCGGTCTCGCCAGCACGATGGGAACGGCGGGAAATCCCTTTGAGGATTTTGAACCGGAATGACTAATGGTCCGATATGGGTGACTATTGTCATCGGCAATGGTGGCCGGTCGTAGGCGCCATAGTAGATGATAGAGGTGGGAGTGATAGCCCAATAGCGCATCTCTTCCCACTAAAGGGGCAGGCCCTTCCACCCAAAAAAGTGTGCACAGAGGGCGTTTAGTGGATATGCCATCCGAGTTTTGACTAACCATTCGGGCGGGTCCGTGCGGATGGCGAGTCCCACACAGCCCCTGTCGGCTCTCAAGCGGCGGGGATAATGCATAAAGCATTCCTCTACGTTAAAGAAAAGGTTAGTTAAGGTCACATTAAAGGTGTGCCGACGAGCGAAGAGAGAAGGAGCGTATTAGGTTGACTGTGAGCAAACTAAGATCGACTTAACTAATACTACACCCAGTCCGTGGTGACACGCTGTACGCGTCGCGGCGCCTCCTCGTTGCCACAAAGCGTCGTGAACGTTTTCATTAGAGCGACAATACGGATTTCGCGTAATGACTGTTTTACTGTGACCACAACACAGCGTACACATACATTTTGTTTCTGAGAAAATAAGTAATGTCTGGGGGCCCTGGGATTTTGGTCTATAATATGCTTACTAATATGAAGTTATATTGAGCAGTACTTAAATACGTACGTACGTATTAACCCAACTAGCAAAAATATAGTATAAACATCTTAAGATCGAAAAACACTCGTACGATAGATCTCGTTATTTCAAATAATTGTATAAAAAATACACCTCTTGATTTTTTAATCATTTCCATACCCACTCTACCTTAGGGGAGGCACCCTTAATATTACGATTTTCTAGTAGATACCAATAATTTATGAGCTAAACTGCAGACGGACGGTCGGACAGACAGACAGACATGACAAAATTAAAATAGTTCCTTGTTGAAAAATGAAAATATTCGTATTTCCTTATTTTTACAATAAAATAATTATTCATTTATAAATCAATTTACATTTTTTTAAAGAGCAACCCTAATCTAACTGCAAATGGCTCACGCAGAAGTCATAAAATATCATAATCAGTGTAAATGCTGTGAGATAGAAATTAGAAGTTAGTAATGAAATTAATAACATTTATGACAATGTATGATGGTGTAATGATATCTATTATAGTACTAGTCATATTTAAATTGCAATCACTCGGACTGTTCAATTATCTTGAGATATTTACAGTATTCGTAGCCGAGAGAAGTGCGCCCAAATCGGTTTTACGACACATTAAAGATCCTTCACTCCACCAACAGCTGAAATATAAACGTGCTGATGGCTTTTTTACGAAAACATTTGCTAGTTGGGAACGTACGTATATATATATATATATATATATTCATAAAATTTTTGTATAGAGCCAATAAGTTATCTCTGCGATCAGCTAAATTAACTTACCGATATCAAATAAAAAAGGAAGCGGAGATCTATCGGAAGATTCTGTCACTAAACTAACATTTAAGGCGTATTTTTAAATAAACACAGGAGTTTGACTTCTGTGCTCATTTATGCAAATTCTACTCCCTATACATAAAATTGATTAATTATTTTTTACAATAATACTATTTTATGGGCAACTGTGAGCTACGGCCGTGTGTGACCCGTACAACGCGCGGGCACAAAGAAACATTGTACTGAATAATACACACGTACGTGTACCTACACGGTGGCGGCGACCTCTGCTGCGTTCTCTATATAATGGCACTGCACAGAGCAGGCCAGGGGTCAGGTGTGACGCACATACATAAGGCCAGATACAACACATTACATTAGGTTCACATAATTCCCTTTGGATAACTTATAGCGATAGGGACAAAGATACATAACCAAAGTTACCATCAATTTTTTTTTCTATTTATACAAGTCACTGTTAAACTGTAATTATCAACAGTTTATAATCTATTTCCTTCTACGCGGCTAATGGATGTGACTAATGATAATGATAAACTGACAATGCTCGTAATTGTATGGTCAAATATTCATACACAATCCCCAAAGGTGCTTTGGACAGGGATATTTATGTAAGCTCTGCGGCGATGGTTGCGCGGCCGATGAGCCGCTGTGAAATTAATTTAATTAAAGATCATCCTCTCTATTCCGTTGCCTGGCAACATGACGGTCGAGTGTGACTCAAGTCGTTTTACAAAAATTTTTATATAGCGCCACCCACCCCAAGCGGTATTTGATAGAGTTACAAACATCGTGCCCCCCCCCCCCACCATCGCGCGCGATCAGGCCCCGCGTCGAAATTAAAATATATCCCCGAATTTAAAATATATGTTTTTTAAAGCTTTCGTTGTTAAGTCCGTCCAAATATAGATAACATTCCTATTTGACATGAGATTTCTTTTATTACTAACGTGTGTACACATTCACTCGTCAAGTCGTTGGTGTTTAAAACCACCGAAGCCCAAAATGAAACATAATATTACAACAATTGTATGTGGACTCCGACCACGGACGTTCGGTACTTCGTCCAAATTCCACAATAAATAAATCAATTCCTATTAGGTGGCAGTTGCTGTGTTAGCGTAACGCATACATATTTTTGGCACGCATTTTCAATATCCTTTAAATCAATATCCGATTAATAAAATTGATTAGTAACTATCACACGCCGGTCACCAACCGATTGCATCATGATATCGACTCAACGTAATATAAATTTTAAATTTGTTCAATCAGAAGACAGTTACTGTCGCATATCACAGAACGTTCATGGACTTGTGCTCTCTTTGGCTCTCGAGCCGTTTACAATCGTTCATAGTATGATAATACATTATGAATAAACACTTTAGCTTAACTCCTAAATGATGGGAAGATTACACGCCCATTACCAGCTAACGCTACCAGTAGGTACAATTATATACTCTACTCTCGTGTCCACGGTGCCGTGGCCCTATTACACTGGCCGAGCGCGTCTGCCTCGTATCTACACTCAGATTAAATCGAAACGCACTCAACCTTCAATAGCGCTCGTTTGATCGTTGAGTGAATTTCATTCCTTTCAAGCTATTTATTGTATTCAATGTGCACGTGAGAATCGATGCAAGTGTAATGACGCGCTCGGCACACTGTTGTTGGAGAACTATGAACTGCGCGCTCACTGTGGCGCGCACGCATAGGAGGCGGACTAACGTTCAGGTCAACTATACATATATAATTTGTTAATTGTATAAACGTGAAGTGTATAGTGTCACGTCGGTGGGTACTGCTACTGTCGTGTTACTGTTTAGTGTCCGTGTATGCGGCGGTGGTCGAGCACGCTCACCGCTATGCCCAACTGGCCCAAGTAGTACGTCGACATCACCACCGCCTGCGCGACAGAGAACAAACAATATACCACAGTTTAACAGGTGCACCGTCCGACTGGACCCTGTGTGTGTCACAACGGGACTTTGGTTGTAGGCGCTTTCAATCATATATGTAGTCGATGATTGTCCACGTTCTAATGGCTCATGGGAGGCCGCTTCAAAGTCTGTCAAATTTCATTTATTTAGAATATTAGGGCGACGTTGTCTCACTTATGAAGGTACGACAACTTGTTTAGTGCAAACTGGATCTAACCCTAAACCCTAGAAACCCTAGACCAAGACCCCCACGTGTACAGACCTGTCTGACTTGATCTCTCCTTATTGGACGGCCACTCTGACTCCCGTCGGATTTGACGGATGTCAACATCACGGCACTTCAGATCAAGATATAGAGCAGAATGGATATTTAAATATTTAAAGAATATCTAAATTTATACATATTTTATAAACATATTTTAGACAAAGAAGTAGCAGCGTGTATTTAAGACGTCACTGCTGCACATCAGGTTACCCCACAATACCAATATCTCTACTTTCAATGTATTGAGGTTTGCACGGCACACTGACTGACCTGTTTGTACGGTACGGGGCCGGCGAAGAGGCTGTAGGACAGGATCGCGTCTGAGAGCAGGAACAGTAGCGCGCCCGCCGCGCTGGTGCCGCCGCGCGCCGCGCCCCGCCACGCCATCCCCCCGAGCAGCACCGAGTACGCCGGCACCGCCACGCGCAGCTCCGCCGGCGGCCGCAGCTGGCAGCAGAACAGGGCCGTGGCCGCCGCCAGCGCCGCGCCCAGCGCCGCCGCCCGCGGCCGCCACCCGAACGCGGCCATGTACGCCACGTGCGCGCCCGCGAACCACGCCATGCCCCCCGCCAGCCGCTGCGGAAACACCAGCAACGCGTCCCCCACCGCGGACAGCGCCAGCCCCAGAGCGATGCGCCGAGCGTACCACCCCCTAGCAGTAGCGTAACAGAGTCCTTCAAATGCGGTGTTGGGCCTCGTCGTGTATTATTCTTACGATTACCAACGAGCGTTTCGACAGAGGTGACCTTGGTCGGAATTCGTTTACCGGCAAAATTGCCACACTGGACAGGCTAAAAATCTTTTAATCCGAAACCCATACCTTAATTGTTTAAATTGTTTGCAGATGTATATAAACATGACTGACACTACATGCAAAATGAAGTTGCATTTGGGAACTGCTTCTGATTGTGCAAACTTATAATTATGTGATATCATTTAAAATCCGACCACATCCATATGATGCTCTAAATTCCGTACTTCCATATGACAACACCCCGAATACGCAATTCAACGGTCGATTGGATATACGCACCCACCATCGACCAAAGGCGTCAAAAATCATGTCGGGAGTCGCTTAGCAACATCTGTCCTAATGGTAGGTCAGGAGCAAGGTTACCTTACTGGATGAGTAAAACCGTTATTAGGCCATATCATCATACCTCTCGAGGCTTAATATTAGCATAGCCTCATTGAAACAAATTATAAATTTATTTGTAATCGAAATAAATGAAAATGGCGCGGTCAGCGGCCAAGATTCATTTTGATATTTTTGTTATAGTTATACAATTACCGTAGAAAAGTTTTGTCGTCGCCACATTTACATAATACGAATAAAATACATTATTCTGTTTGGGCACTTTGGATAGCTTTCTTGATATAAGTGAAAAACAGGAAAAGTAAATCAACATATATGGAAAAAATACAAGTTATACAATATAAGATATAATACTTAGATAATATTATATTACAAATTTGTTAATGGACTATAGTGAAACATTCATTGTAAAAGTAATTCCTGGGGTGATGCATATTCTTTTATTTGATAACTTTCTTTCGAGAACACATTAGGATGGTTGATTATTTGTATCCACACCAAACAATCCATCTTTGATTGACGATCCAACTATCTGCTGTTAATTTCAAATAACTACGCACCTTGCACCAGTGGAGGCAACATTAACACCGACCACTTTGTGGCGCGCTTCTATCGGGCGATATCGGCCACGCGAAACGGCACATGTTCAATCGGATGTATGTACTTCACAGTACTTACATTTATTCCTAGAGAACAACCTCCGATGCCCCACCAGACAGTCCTTGTTATAAGCTAAATGACAAATGACATGAGCAAAGTGCAAACTTTGCTGGTATATTCCTGTCTTTTTATTAGGCAATGGGAAGATTTGTGACCGTTCCCACATTTAACGCATATAATAATTTTTAGGGTGGCTATAATTCTGACAAATTTCCAATGGACTATTTATTGTTCCTTTTCTCGCATCTTCAACTACATCTGAAAATATAATTTATTTCTTTCCTGTTTATAAAGAATGTTGATGTTGGAACTTGGAATAGTCCAATCAAACCATTGGTTTCAATTGCTTTGACTATTTCACTATGAGGGTGGTGTGATACAATTTTCTAATGATAATATGGATTTCCTATAAGGCTGTGACTTTAAATTACAGGTATGACATCTTTCTAGATGAATGCTGACTATATGAGAGTTCACAGTAAATTTACATTTATGATTTATATTTTGTAGGTGCTGGGTTTAAAGACTGAGTCTATAAGCTTTGAAATTAAATTAAATGCAACTATGCCTTCAACTGCTTGAAATTCCTATTTCAAGCAGTTGAAGGCATAGTTGCAGTTGATTAGTGGAGTTTTGTACATTATTTTTAAAGTTTGTAATTGAAGCCTTCTTCTACTAGCCTCCAGTGGAAGTGTAAAGTGTTCGTATTCAGAGGAGAGGCAATAGTTCTTCTTTGCTTATTGGATCTAGAAGGTATTCATTATTGTCTTTATGAAGGACATGGTAAGTCAGTGGAATCATCCATTGCATGTGAACTTTGTGTCATGTTTGGCTAGTTCTACAGTTTACCAATTCTACATCAGCTTCAGATTCTTTACTATTGTTATATCTTTTATATCTGGCATATAAAAGATATAGTTTGCCAATCATTGTCATCATTGGTTGTCTGATTATCTTGGTCTAGATTAATACTATTCATGTTTCTGAGTAAAGAGTCTCACTTTTGTTTGTCTTATACTATTTGAAGGATTTGGCCAATGCCAAATCCTTCAAATAGTATAAGCTGTTGCAGATTTTTATTTGTGTAAGAGAATAGATCCCCATTAAGGATTAATATTGGCTGCATCTACACAACTGTGCTAAAGTGAAGATAAAATATACATATGGGCTTATAACAATAGGGTTGTTATTTGTTGAATAGGGAACAAATTAGTTCTCTCTCAACCACTGGTTGTTTCTGCTACTTAATGCTTGGTACTTTTTTGCATACTAGAATAGAATAAGTTAAATAAAGGTATTCATTTATAATAAAGATGTAGTACTGACTTTTGGTGCATGGAGGGTCCATGGTGTATGAGCACAAACAACAGCAGGCACAGTATGGGCGCAACTTTAGCAGCAACGGCGGCAGCAGAGGGTGCGATGCCGCTACCTGCCGCGAAATACACGCACACACACTTGAAGAAGGGCACCAGCCCCCCGCCGACGCCTATACGCTTTAACTGAGGATCAATGTCATTTCAATTACCCACTTACATTTAATTTTTGTAATCACATCTATACTGCATCACAGTCGTACAACTAACCAGGAGATATTGCTTTTTATATACATTATTCTACCATAGTTTCGAAGTTTCATTACTAAAATGCATTATATTAATGTTGACAAATATATTTATTATTATTTCTTACCGATGTATATTTAAAAGTATGAAGCAAAACACAATTTCAGTTTTTATTATTTTAAACAAAACATTAAACTTACCAATTGTGTAGGGGATAACATGGCTGAATCTCTTTATTCCAAATACTGTAATCTTAGATTATTTAATAGGAAGCTGTTCTGTATCAAACAAAGAGATTGGATGCTCAGAACAATTTAGATTTGAATTTATTATTAAGGTAATGCGCAAAATCTAAAAACCCGTGAACGCAAACAAAACAACAACAACAAACAAGGTACAACTAGGTATGTGATGACATATCGAAAAACTGATATATAAGTCGATTCTAAAAATATCGATATATATATACCAGTATTAAATCAACAGAGAAGTCGATATTGAAAAAAATCTCATCAACCAAATCCAAAGAGTATATGAATAGCAATTTTCTAAATTTTATCATATAACGGCATCTTCACATCATCACAAGTGATATTGATGTGTATGACATTATTTTGTACCCATGATTTCTTTCTTTATAAATTTATAGTAGTTTTATGCATAATTTCTCAATAATATGTTATAATCTATTTCCGTATCTAATCGATTTCTGTTTAAGAAAGAAACCTTGTGTACGCTTTTTTTTTCAAAAGCAACACGCATAGCATGACAACTGATGTCACTCTCTTGCATTTCTAGTTATAACATAATGACGGTGCCAAACATGTGAAAAATCGCCAAAAACTCATATTCTATATGTTTGAAGGCAACGTTTTAAATTTGGTAGAATTACAATGACATGAGAATCGTGCCGAAACTATCCAACTCTGCTTCTTTGGGTACTTTAAGAAGAACACTTTTTATTGTAATAGTTATGAAATCATTTAAGTTCGTCAAATACTCATAACTTTGTTTAATAGATAGCTTAAGTTATAGTAGTTAAGTATAGCAGCTTTTATTTAAGTGGATATGTAGCAAATTAGCCGTCAGTCTTAAGACTAACATGATTATTGATATTTGACACAAAATATACCATAAAAAGAAAAGTCCTTATCTAACCTCTGTCTAATGCTATAATGAATGGAGTATAGTTGTTATTGTTTTGTTAAATATTATATTGAAAAATTCCTAGACCTACTATGGCATAAGTATTTTATTTATAAATACTATTTGGTGGTAATATTATTGTATCCCGTAGCTAAATGCCACTTTTAATAATATCACAGCATTAATTCAATTGATTTCCATAAATTTAATAAACCTCTGTGTTCACTTCCATTATGTTAGTTTCGATTTTCCTCTATACGAATAAAAAAGAAATTTATTCAAACATTATTAACTAATTAAATTTTAACTCGATATTAATCCGAGTTATCAGATCCATAACAACACTGACAATTCTATTCTCTTTAGTATACCGTCATGATTTGACGTTTGGATCCAACAATTTGTGCTGCCATCTAGTGACATAAATTTTTGTAGTTTCTTTATTTTTTAGTTTTTTTAATTCGTTTAATTTTTCTTTTATTTTGTGATCTATATTTTAATATTACCTATATCACTAATAAAAGTAGATCTACTCAAGAACAGATACACATAAACTATAAGGTAAAACGAATATAACTAGTAAAAACCAGTACATTCGCGTTTCCTTCACTACGGGACGTTGGCAAAATTTCTACCATTTCATGGCAGAAAAAGGCCATTTATAAGCATTTATATTAAATAATATATCTTAACTCCTCACAATCAATATAGTCTTAAGATTTCTTTTGTTGTACTCATATATAATAGACGTGTTTAAAGTTTAACGATTTATACTGCTAAGTAGGTAAGGCGAAGGTGCTAAGAATTTCACGCGCTAACAATAGTCACGCGTGTAATTCCAAAACGATTCAACGACCAAATGAACGAACGAAACGAGACCGTGGCCGGCCGCGCGCATTTAACAATGCTCGGAGCATGCTAAGTAGGTAATTATTACGCGCGATCTTATCCTCCTGTGTTTTAATAAAGCTTACTAAGTCAATATTTTAGAATAGAAGGTACTTTATTTGTTGATCATGTGTTATTATGTGTATCTTTAAAGAAGTTTGTGTATGTAAATACATTATAAAAGGTTGTTTAATTCAATTCGGAGTAAAAAATGTAAATAAAATATATGATAGCAAATGTACGTAGTAGATTCTTGTACATAAAATCAATGAACTTTTTTATATGCCTCTAATTGAATTGTAGACAGTCCAAATATGAGAATGAGTATGAGTTTATCGATTTTCTTTTAATTTAGGAAGTGCAGCTATAATTAATTCGAACTATTTAGACTAAATAATAATGAGTTATTTTTTAATATTACACGTAATCTGGTTAACGTATAACATAAAACAATATCGTGTTACAAGGTTTAGCGTGCTACAAAACTTAACGAATCATCATCATCACGCACCCTTACGCTTCTTTGAATTAACGCGTTAATAAATTAGCGCCTTCATTAGCACGTTAAAAAATATCATTAGTCTTTAGCGCGGTAATGATTTTTAGTAGTTTTGAACACCTCTGTCACACACAACGCAAAAAGAGTTTTCTATTTGACTATATAGTTTATAGTGATTTCACAGACCAATAAGAGAAGTTAGTTAGTGATTTGTCGTTTCTAGTAGCCGATCTTGATAGAATATATTTGTTGCAATATCCTATTAATCGTAATTGTTCAGGATGCCGAAGAAAAAAACAGGACAGCGTAAAAAAGCAGAGAAACAGAAATTGAGACAGAAAGAAATTCGTAATGCTCGTGGTCACGCAGATCTGGCGCAGCACCCTTGCAATCTTCCGATGGAGTGTGATAAATGTCAGAAGTAAGTGTAGTTACAGTTTACATATTTACAGCGTGTCTTATGTTTGTGTCTTAGATACTTTTCTAAAATTTCAAACCTTATCAAATTAAAAATCTTATAGTAAACTGTATAAAAATTTTATGATTTGTTTGCAGGAAGCAAAAGAGTCGTGCGTTTTGCTACTTTTGTTCAGCAGTGCAGCGGCTGCCAGCATGTGCGGCATGTGGCAAGGTGAAGTGTATGGCTAAAACTGGCGACTGCGTGGTGCGACATCCCGGCACTTTCACCACAGGCCTTGCTATGGTGGTGAGGGACAATAGTACTTATTGAAATTACAATTTAACCCTTGATTTAATTATCAATTATAGGATTAAATTGTAGTTTTGTTAATCATTATTATTTTATTGGGGAATTTGCTTATTCACTGGAGCCACTAATAATAATTAGTCATGCAGAACCTAATATTATTTACTACAGAAGAAACGCATATATCATTGCCATCTAGTATTGGGACTAGTTTTGTATCCAGCCATATACCAGATAGTATAGTTCAATGTACTCTCACTATTTTTCACAATGAAAATCGTACCACAAAAGGTTACGGACACATTTTTGAATGCAGTAAGAAAATTGTATTTTTTTGTGGATTAGTTCCCAAAATGAAAAAGTGGCATATTTTGATGAATGTATATAAAATTATTTGCATTTCTTGGGAAGAGGTTCATACATATATCAGACCAGCTTCTAAAAAAGTTTTTGCTATTAACAGATCTATCAGTTGACACTTAGATAAATTCATTATAAATATAGTACAGTAAAATCTATCTCAATTAGTGGTTGGTTAAAGTAAAACAAACTTTATTGTGATAATCACTTATTTGAAGATAATATTTTATATACAAGTAGTTATTATATATTTAGAATGAGTGAATGGATGATATAATTAGTAATAATACCCAATATAAGAATATAATATGTTTATGTTGAAATATAATTTAGTGTAATTGAAAATTAATATTTATTTATAAATTACAATCATGAAAACTAGTGGTCCTCCATTCTATTATTGTTGTGGCCGACAGGGTGCTAACTACTAAGTAAGACTAACTAAACTATGTAACATATTATATATTACCTGTGGATACAATAAACATATTGAGCAGTGTTTGTAATTATCCAAAATGTATATTTTTTTATCTGTGCAAAAATAACCTCAAAATTTAAGAGTTTCTAACCTATCACATGACCTACGGGATAAAAATCTCATAATCGTAATAAACTAAAACAGTTAATAATAATAAATAAACAAAAAAAATCATAATCGTAATAAACTAAAACAGTTACAGTCAAATACATTGCTTACTCTCATATCTCCACATAGCTTTATCATTTTCTATAGATGATGCTATGGCTATCTGAATCGTGGCATATTTTGTCTTTATATAATTATTTTAGTATTAAGAATCTATTATGAAAGTTGAAACTTAACCCACTTGCGTTATTGGTGTGTATGAGAGCTTCCTGTATTGGATCATACGGACCATAAACACCCACCCAGTCACGAATTAGCAGTTTGTTGTTATCTTTGATTAGACCTGTACATGTATTGATTACAGATTCTAACAAGGAGATTTTAAGTTGTATACAATATTTAATTTGTTTTACTCCTAATCCTACCAATTGATTTTGATATTGCTGATGAATTAGTTGGCTGACCTTTGTTTAGGCGTATTATATAACGTTGCGCCGCTTATTATATAATTGATTGGCTCCATTCGATCAAAAGGCTAGCTGCCCAATTGGTCGGCTGATTAATTTTGAAGCATGATTTAAGACTTTCTCCTATTATTATATTTTGTTTTGGGAGCGAGTATAAGTTGTCTATGGGAAGGAAATATTTTATATTTGCATATTAATTTAAGGCAAGGATTTGTTAAACTTACTAATATTATCTTGATGTCCCACATAAAATAATTTTTCAAAATAAATGGAAAGATTGTACAGGTTATATATTTACATGGTCCCAGGGTGCGATTTGTGACTTCTGTGAGGCATGGGTGTGTCACGGACGTAAGTGCCTCACTACTCATGCTTGCTCCTGCCCACTCATCGATGCTGTCTGTCTGGAGTGTGAACGAGGTCAGAACTTATTTTGTTCAAACATAAAATTCTATGCTTCAAAGCCTTCTCATTGTGGTCGTGCAATGGAACTTTTAAGAATTAATAGCAAAATGGGGATGATGCCTAAGTAAATAAAAAGAAACTCAATTTGCCCATCAGTCAGACAACAGAAAAATATTTCATTTTATTAAATGTCACAAGAAATGGCATAGTTGATGCATTGAACCTGAGGAGTGGAGGCTTCCTACATCATCGCCCTAATTTATTGGTCACTAGCTGCACTTCCCGTGCGTAAATTATGCCTATTCAAAACAAACAATCAAATCTTTCCTCTTAATTATAATACTTATACTAATATTTTAGTATAGATGGATAATATGTGTTTAATATCCTTCCACAATCTTTCAAATGGACAAAAAATGGCATCATCCCTAGTGCTAGTTCCTATAGTTTTAACCGTTTCGAAATATTTAGTATAAAAGTCGCGGTGCACGCACGCCGATGATCAGTCACACTTCCTATTAAAATAAATATTCTATCTACAGCACGTCAGGTTGTACAGAACTGTCTAATTTCTACACTAGTTTTTAAACCTTAATATATTTAGGGTAGCTCCAGGGCCGTCTTTACCCGGGAGTGCAAGGGATGCGGTGCACCTGCGGGGTGCCTGTCGGGCGCTAAATATTTAGACATTTCATGGAACTTAATATCATTACACAGTTTCACATACTTGTTACGATACATACGTATGTGCAAATTTTTATTACACTTTCGGCGCTCGTCATACCTTTCATAATGTGCAAGCTAAAATGACTCTTATTACTACACAAATAACAATTTTATTTAATACAACACGCGCGTGGCAAATTGCTCCCTGTGACATAGCCGTCCGGTCATTTGAATTTGCAGCGCGGCGCGCGGTGCCTGTGTCAGTGTCGGTCAGTGATTGATCTCATTACTTCTTTTTAAGTAATCGAATTCGTTAGCTCATTTCATTTGCGAGAACCGACGAATTATCATGAAAAATAGTAGATAAATTCATTAGTTTATTGAGATATTTTGCAATTATCTTCAGTCAACCATGACCCAAGACAGACTGACAAACTTGGCTATAATAAGAATGGAATCCAAAATTGATATAAAAATAAATGATTTAATTAAAATCTTTGCAAACTCAAAAGCAAGAAAAAATTAGTTTGTTTGATGTATGTATATCTATATACAACAAAAATAAATATATATTATGAAATTGAAGTGCTGGTGTTCTTCGCCGTTACCATCGCTGTTAATTGTAAATACCTCATAGTTTAATTGATTTCTCAACTTAGGTTCCTTCTTTGCTTTGTTTTTGCCTCATGTTCTTTTTAATGTTAAAAGTATATTTTTTATTTGATATGTAAGTAAAATGTGATTTATCAATAAAATTTTAATTAGATGCAAAAACGCGACTATTTGATATGTGACTCGATAGTACAAACTGACAGCTATATATATCATTTTGAAAAAAAAATATCCATTAATTTAAATCGATCCGAATTTGGTATATTTAAAGTTATATTATAATTAGACAACTAGTCTATCTATACTAATATTATAGAGCTGAAGAGTTTGTTTATTTGAACTCGTTTTTTTCAGGAACTACTGGTTTGAATTGAAAAAATATTTTTGTGTTGAATAGACCATTTATCGAGGAAGGCTTTAGGCTATATAACATCACGTTGCAACTATTAGAAGGGAAGAAATAATGGAAAACGCGGACGAAGTCGCTGATGGCCACTAGTTATATTATTTTTTTTTATGGGTAGGGGGCAGATGAACAGACGGATCACCTGATGGTAAGTGATTACCGTCGCCCATGGACACCTGCAACACCAGAGGAGCTACAAGCGCGCTGCCTATTTATGCGCTGCGGCCTTTGAGGGACGAATATGCTCTACGCTTGAAAGTTTGAAGATCGTATCGGTCCGGAAATACTGCTGTCGACAAGTTTGACTGGGCGAGACAGGAAACTTCTATAAAAACGCACAGTTGAGGATTTCTAACCATCCAAATGACGGGTGTGGATTTCTTGTCGCGTGGAACCATGGCGGAAGGTAGCGGCAGGTATGAGTCCGAACAATTCCTCGGAGCATTCCCCGTAATAGATGCGATAGAAGATGCACAATGAAGCAACATCTCTACGGATCACCAGTGGATCAAGCCGACTTGAAGTGTCCCGGCAATCGATGATTCCGCTGAATGCGGTCTAAAGGGAGAAGCCGCTATTGGGGTGCCCCTGCCCAAAGATGAGAAAAGTACTCCATATGGGGCCGAACTTGCGCCTTGTAAAGCTGCAGGCAATGTGCTGGAGTGAAATACTGCCTCGATCTTATTAAGCACACCAAGCTTCTTAGATGCTAATTTAGCCTTACCCTCTAAGTGAACACGGAACTGGACCTCGCTCGATATGTCGACACAAAGAATCTCAATATTGGCTGAGGCAGTTAGGGGAATGTTTTGAAAGCGAGGTGATTCGACAAATAGGGCTTTTTCGCGGTGAACGCGCAAACACGTGTCTTAGTAGGCTTGAAATGGAACAAATAAAGTTGACCTCAGTTATAGACTTCCTCTAACGAAGAATCAATAACAGACACAAGTTGATTCCGACTCTCAATGAGGCTTTCCCGAAAAATACCCGCACGACTGTTATAGGAGGAGTCCATCGTGCTGTCATCTGCATAACAATGAATACCGCTAATTTGCAGCATGTCATTAATATGTAGAAGAAAAAGTGTAGGCGATAGCACACATCCTTGGGGAACACCAGCATTAATAGACAGTAGGTCTGAGCATTCACCGTCGATTAAAACCTTAATGTTTCTGTCTGCCTAAAAACTAGTGACCCATGCACATAATTTCTCGGGAAGCCTATACGAGGGAAGTTTTGATAGAAGAGCTTTGTGCCAAACTCGATCGAAGGCTTTCGCTATGTCCAAACTTACTGCCAGGGCCTGCCCCTTTGTTTCTATTGCCTTAGCCTAGTTATGTGTCAAGTAAACTAGAAGATCGCCAGCAGGGCGACCACTACGAAATCCGTATTGTTGGTCACTAAGCAACTAGCTAACTCTAGGTACCGAAAAAGCTGGTGGTTTATAATGGACTCCATTATCTTTGAAAGCAAACCATTGAGCTTTGGTGAAACCGGATATCAGGCATAGAGCTCTTGCACCGTGGAATGATGGGCGGTTTTAGACCCCGGTCATCCAAAGTTGAGTTGGTTGCAAAAAAGTTACCCAGGAGATCGGCTTTCTCTTTTGCATCATGGGCTAATGAATATTAGACAACTAGTGGCCACCAGCGACTTCGTCCGCGTTTTACATTATTTCTTCGCTCTTAATAGTTGCAGCGTGATGTTATATACCCTCAAGCCTTCCTCGATAAATGGTCAATTCAACACAAAAATATTTTTTCAATTCGAACCAGTAGTTCCTGAGATAAGCGCGTTCAAACAAACAAACTCTTTTATTTATAATATTATAATATTAGTATAGATGATAAAAATTTGATGATGCAAATTTGTATTAGATGTTTATCCTCTATTTAAATAAATATTAATAAATTTCTTTAAATATCTAATGAATATGAAATGATATAAAAAATTATCAGTGCACCATAATTGACAACTTATTTAACTTAATTTGATGGCATGCGCCAAATGAAATACCTCTTGAGATACAGCATAATTATTGTCCTTTTGTAATTTAGTTCTAAAATTATTCAAAATATAGTATTCGTTACAGAAACTACCGAAGCGAACAAAAAAAAAACAAATTTGTAATAGAAACTGAAAATAAATCTTAATATCCGTATCCTAAATTGAAATAATCACGTGTCTCAGTTTAAAATCATTATTTTACAAACTGGTCAAGTGCGAGTCGGGCTCGTGCACCAAAGGCTCCGTGCCGGATACGAGCAAAAATGTCACGTTTAAATATTTATTTTATTGTTACCATAAAAATGGGAGCCCTAAAAGACTACAATATGAATGTGTGTCGGGCAGGTGTTTGGGAACACGGCGGGCGCGTGTTCCGCTGCTGCTTCTGCCAGGGGTTCCTGTGCGAGGATGATCAGTTTGAACATCAGGCCTCCTGTCAGGTGTTAGAGGCGGAGACTTACAAATGTGAGTACACTATTGTCCGCCATCGATCTCGAGTGTATGCAAGTTTACGACCTGCGCTCCGTATTACTATAGTGTATCATATAAAAAAAATATTGGCATATTATAATTAAACCACTGCGGTCGTTTTCAACCCGAAACATAAATATTTACGCAGCCTGCGACTCGAAACAATTTATTTATTTGATTGTATTGTAAAATAAATAGGACCAACAAACAGTTCGTGGAGTAATATCCCTGAACGCGCTCGATATATTTTGGTGGTGTGGCAGGTCAGTCGTGCAACCGTCTCGGGCAGTACTCGTGCCTGCGCTGCAAGACGTGCTACTGCGAGGAGCACGTGCGGCGAAGGGGTGCGGCGGGGGGCGGGGGCGGGGGAGCGCGGGGCCGAGGCCCCCCTCCCTGCCCGCGCTGCCAGCTGCCCACGCTGCCAGTCACAGACCTCTCGCTCTCCAGTCAGTATACTATATTGTTTACACATTTGTACGCTTTTAATTCATGATATTTTAATAAAACCCCATTGTAATCCTTTGCGTTGTTTAAACATCTCATTAAATTATAATACTCTTTGTTATAGGCTGCCCGATTTATCTTTACTGTGAATGTTTATGTTGCAGCGCGCACGCATCGTTATGGACGTCAGGGCGCCGCGCAACCAGACGACGACGACGGTCACCCATCCGGTCTGTTATACGCAAAAAAATCGTCATTTTTCTTATACTTAGGGTAAGGTGGGGCCAGTGTGACAAAAAAGATAAATCATACTATAAATCTCAAAATATTTATTAAAGGAACTTTCTATAAGTCTTAAAATAATCAATAGTTCTTAAACTATTATTTGACAACGAAAAACAATATCAAAATCACTAGAAGTATTCTACATTGCACATTTTTGAGATCTGTCGATTGTCACAAACTGCCCCGGATCCGGGGTACAATGTGACATACTATGGGGTACTCTGTGACATAACTTATTCTAGGAAAACTTATTTATAATAATAAGATTTATTGTACATTATCCTTCTTTAAAATATTTTTAGGAAAAATATAAATTCAGTTTGTCGTTTTGTACTTTTCAAGCCCAGGTAAAACAATTTCTATATCTTCTATTCCAAATAGCGCCAAATCTGGCCCATGCGGGAAATAAAAACTATAATCAATCTTATTGCATTTACGAAAGTAGCTTACATCGTAAGAATCATCTTCATTGCTTTCCAAGAGGTACCCAATATAATGCTAGTTACTTTTATGAAGTGCTTTATCACTTCTACAAAGAGTTCACTCGTCATCCAACCAGTAGGTTGCGAACGGCCTAGAGTTCCGACAGGTGCATCTTTTATCATAAAAGGTTTGAATGTTTTTCGCGGGAAATCATTGCGAAGGTACGGTAGATCCCGTATCAGACACTTTGCAACAATTCGTTAGGAGAATGCCCGTTCCTCACTGGTGATCTTGTTGAGCTGCTTGGCCCCTTTTGCAGCAAGTATTTTTTTTTTGTTTCAGTTATTGTTCCGTTCACATCCAGGCAAAAAACTCTTCTACCGTTACAGAAACTGACTACGACTCATTACTTCTTGCAAATTATTAAAGAACATGTTGATATTAAGCCTATTTAATGACATTGCCCTTGTCAAACTACATAGTTCTGGTTTTCGTAGCGTCAGATTTGGATTTCTTTTCCTAAAATCATAAAAGCCAATCAATTCGTGACCTTTTCTTGTTACTCCAATTTTTCGGCATGGCTAAGTTTTGATGAACTGCTAACTCGTAAGCAAGTTTTATAAATTCCACTGTATCAAGACCATAATCATTTTAGAACAGGTTATAATATGCTCTTTTAACTTTTCCTCTTGCTCACTAGAAAACACTCTTCTGTTTGCATAATTTAGCATCAGCCATACGTTTTCATCTTCATCAGTCCTATTATCTGTTTTCTTAATGTACCGACTCAATGTCATATCATTAACTTGTTTTTGGTTGGCAGCCTTAAACTTAAACCACTACGGACTAGCGCAATGGCTTCTCGCATATTTTCTGTACCGAACCTGATTCCGAACCATTGTGAATGGGCATCTAGAACAAGAAATAATAATTGTTTATTTCCAGTAACAACAATTTCCTAAATCTGCAAGTAGTATTTAATAACATTGATATTATTAAAATCATACAATAAATAAAATAAGTTTTACTTATACAAGGCATCTGCTGCCAAACTAAGGTGGTTATCACCCTGTCATCTGGTAAGACAGCGCAATTTCCCCAATACTACATAATTAAGATACTATTATTATTTAGGTACTTACAGAGTTACAATTTTTATTAATGTTTTTGTTTAATCTACTTAGAAACTATTTATATCTGCATGCTTGAGTTATTATGTGCGTGTGTGCGTGTGCGTGTGCGTGTGCGTGCGTGCGCGTGTGTGTGTGTGTATTGTTCTTGTTATTTGCATAAATAAAGATTGTATGATTGATATCTATATTCTATTATGAAACTGTAGTAAGTAGCTGCTCTTTCCTATTGTAGTGAAGAGAAAGAAGAAAGATAGTGACTTCTGTCTTGCACTCGTATTTATTCAAGTGGGCAATGGTAAGCAGAAATATTATTCTGCTTATCTTATTATAAACAAAGTTTCCAAGGAACATATAAGAACGTTTAGCGAAACTTGTTCGGCAACCTCTTTTATGTCTGCAAACAATATCCATACAACGTCTCCGAGAGTTTGATTGGTCAAAGTCAATTTCTGCGTGCTTTTTCAATACAGTAAATAATAAAAACAACCCTCTGACGCTAAGTACTTCACAAAACTTCAACAGATGGCTGGTGTGATACAGATATGGTTTAAAATCACAAACCTTCAAACATATCACATTTTTTTTAACATCCCTCCCCAGATAGTTATACCGTAGGTTAGTATTGATTGACACAATACCTTGTAAACTCGTTTAAGATATTACGACATATTCTTGAACCTGTGTAGGTTCAAGAATATGTCGTAATATCTTAAAGGTAGCTATAAGTTTTCTCACCCTGAGACATAGATTCCGAACATGGATTTTATAGGACATATTATAAAATGACACACCAAGGTATTTGATGATTTTTACATAATTACTTCTTTACAGTGACAGTTATCAGCGATTTGTGGGCTGCAAGTATGTGAGCGGAGTTTGCGAAATGGCAGTGAGTCACTTGAATTACTCCGTATTGTGAAAAAAATACATTTGATTTAGTTCGCATTTAGAGTCAAAAAGTTTGAACTCGGGCAAGCATTCACTCGATTTAACCCATTTTGCATAGCCTCACAGATCCCACTCAAATATCTGTCGAAAAACATAAGGACCATGTCATCTGCATAGTTCACAATTTTTCCATTACTGAGATTTAATTGACAGAGCTCGTTGATATACATAACCCTGGGGAACGCTATGTGTTACCAATTACTCGCTGCTAGAGAATCCAAAAATGTTAACGGATTGGTATCTTTTTGAGAGGTAATTCTCTAATAATTTCAATTGGTTGTCACGAATTCCAATTCCCTGCAACTTCTTCAAAAGAATAGGAACAGAGACCGTATCAAAGGCCTTCGCCAGATCCAAAAAATACCTACACATTACCCTCGTCTGGTTTATTAGTAATAAAGTCGGTAACTGCATGCATAGTATCAGATGTCGACCTACCAGATCGAAAGTCAAATTGATTTTTTCAAGGTAATCAACTAGTCGCACATTTATAATCTTTTCAAAAAATTTTGATATTGAGGGCAATATTGAGATAGACCTGTAATCAGTGACACATATCATATATTACTTATTACCTACGTGATGTGTTTATATAAAGGTAAGTTTAACGATATATACCATAAGCAGGTAAATTTGTGACATTGTCACACAGTGCCCCGTCACACTGTACCGCATAGGTTAAAAAAAAAAGCAAACAATCATAGAAAACAAATGCCGGCAAACTGTTTACGCGTATTAGCTTCAAATACATGGCTTTTCAAGAAAAAAAAAATACATTTACTTACTTAAGTCCATCAATTAACACCTTAGAACGAAAACAATACTGGCAGTTTATAAGCAAAAAATAGGCCAAATAAACGTTTTTCTTTAAATTTCTGCAGCGCGCAAATCAGAATCCAATTGACAAGTGTTCCAAGATGGCGTCTGATGCGCTTGTCTGTAATGTGCCTAAGCGATAACGATGACGTAAAAAAAAGACTGAGAGTGTCACACCTTGCCCACCTTACCCTACAGATTTTTATATTACAGCTAAATAATAATAATAATGAATGTGTTGGTTAAGGCGATTACGACGCTGCAGATTACGGTGACTACTCGTACTCGTACGCATACTCGGGCTCCGACGACGGCAGCGACCAGGACGAGGAGCAGGATGACGACGAAGACGACGACGAATCCGGCGAGGATGAAGCGCCATCCGCCGCCCGCGCCCCCGCCCCTGGCCCCGGCCCCGCCCACTAGATACATTTTGCACATCAAAGATAGATCGACCCTTCCTTTTAATATATATGTTGCAATCTACCGTTTTATTTATTTACTTGGTTGATTTCAAGCAAAGTATTCTTGGTCAAAATCATGGCCCCTTTTTACTCGACTACGACGAAGCGAAAAGGGTTATAATTTTGGCCGATATATATAAATGAATGATTTATTTATTTTCCACATACCTCAATGATACATATGACTAAGAACTTAATGAACTAACTTAGGTGTAGAGTACATTATTTAGCTTGATGTGGAATTTGGCAGTGCATAACCACTACCCAAACTGGGATAACCTTTACCTCAGGTAGCGGCTCCCACTTAAAAAAACAATACAAAAACATTAACTTTTCTTACGATGCCAATGCAACGTGTAACATGTTAATGTATCGGTATTTTGATGTAAAACGATATTTTGATCTGCTATAAGTAAGTACTGGAAACGAAAAGGTTATTTAGCTACTTTTACAATGAGAAAGTATTTTAAAAAACGAAAGCACCAAAAAAGCTCCGCCACTAGATGGCGACTCTAGCAAAAGTTGATTTTTGCAGGAAACGATTGGATCAGAGACAGTCATTTCCGTTCCTTTTAACTATATACGAATATACGAATGAGCACTTTGCTAAAATAAGTAATTAAGATGCTTTATAAATTTACTTTGTATGCGTTCAAGACGATTAATGTGCAGAGCATAACAAGCCCAGATAGCAATTTAAACTTGTTTCTGACTTGCAACAAGTTTGATACATCAAAAAAGAAAACTTGCTTCAAGGTTGCCATGACTATTGCAGCAACTTAAAATCAAACTTTCTAGTTTCAGTGTGACAAACTTGCACAACCTTTGACGTATCGAAGGTAGTGCAAGTGTACTTAGGAAAATTATTATAACTACTACCAACCATAGTAGTTTTTATTAACATTTTGATCATTCAAAACTTTTGGTCTAATCGCTTTTTCTACCAAAAGTTTCTACAAAATCAACTTTAAACTCACACAACAGCACAAAGCTTAGCCTAAGAGCTAAAGTAATTAACTGGAACGGTTGGTTTCGAATCCCATATTAAGATCACGTTAAACGGCAAATTAGTTATACGATCTAACAATATAAACCGATACCGCGATGCATGAAATGAACAGCGCCATCTAGTTTGCAGCCTTAGAACTATTCGGGCACCTATGAAGATGATGGGTGTGTTACAAATAAGTATCATTGTTAACAATATTCAAACAATATTGTAGCAAACTTGAAATTTCATATTTAACATAAAAATATTGCAGCGACATTGTCACAAACTTGCTTCGTATATTTGACGCAGCAATTTAGAATCAAAGAAAATTTGCCACAAGCTAGCATACTAGCTGGGTGGCAATGAAACTTATTGTGGGCGATAATTACGTATGGGCCACTCATTATCGCTGTTAATCTAATGTCGAACTAGGTCAGTCCTTTCTAGGGCATCATCACTTGTCGATAAAACATCAACATACTGGACCAACATCTTCTTCGCAATGTTACCCAGATAGCATGCTAACTTGGAGCAAGTTTGATTTTTCTTTGATTCTAAATTGCTGCGTCAAATATAAGAGGTAAGTTTGTTAAAATATCGCTGCAATATTGTTATGTTAAATATGAAGTTTCAAGTTTGCGACAATATTGTTTGAATATAGTTATGACTAAAATACTTATATGTTACACACCCATCATCTTCATAGGTGCCCGAATAGTTTTAAGTCTGCAAACTAGATGGCGCTGTTCATTTAATGCATCGCGGTATCAGTTTATATTGTTAAATTGTATAAATAACTAGCTTTTGCCTGCGACTTCGTCCGCGTGGTAAAGTTACTTTCAGCAGCCTTTTATTCGTTATAATATAATGAATAAATATTCGTTAGAAATACGAATATTTATTAATTATATCGTGTTAAAATACCTGAAAAAAAGGAAAAACAGAAAAACTCAATTTATACTGATTCGAATACCTAGCTTGGGTAACCGAGTACCTGGAATACAGGTATCGAGGCAAATATTACTTTAAGTTTTTATAAAACTTTTGGTCCAAAACGGATTGCGACTTGAAACTCAGACCACAGCACAGAGCCAAGCCTAAGAGCCAAAGTAATTAACTGGATTGGTTGGTTTCGAATCCCATACTAAGATCACATAATGTTAGTTAAAAGGAACGGAAATGACTATCTTTGGTCCATTCGTTTCCTGCAAAAATCAACTTTTGCTAGAGTCGCCATCTAGTGGAGGTGCTTTTTTAGTGCTTTCGTTTTTTTAAAATACTTTCTCATTATTAAGGAAATTCTGTAAAACCATTATTATATGACTTCGATTATTACCGTTTTTTTTAATGACTCATAACCATTTATAACGAAGTTATTAACAAAAAAATATATTCAAATCTTCTTCTTTTATTAATAGCTTATCTGCGCAATTCACACAATTTAGCCAATATCAAGAGGAAATATAAAAATTGTTTGAATGAATTGATTTTTAAAGCAAATCAAACGAGGAATGTATTTTTTTTGTAAATAATTTAATGGAATAAAACGTATTTAAGCTATCGTTATGACTAAGTCGATCCAATAATAGATATCGATTAACAATGATGATTTTTTAATCGATAAATTGTTTAGTTCTATTATCAAGTTCAACTGACATCCCTAGTTTGTGACAGCTGCGCAATCAAATCTTGAGCTATTGCTTGGCCAGACTACGAAAATACTGGCTTTTGATTTCGATTTATACATAGTTTATAAGGTGCCCTGTGTATTGATTCTTATAAAAAAAAACCATCCCTGCAAGGGCCACTGCTTGGAGACGAATGAGAATGTCCTCGGTGAAGGACAGTCGGTGAAAGTGTGTGTTGTGATCTTGGGCGCGCGAGTGGGTGACTATGGGCGTGGGCCTGCAGCCGCTCGAGTTCACAGAGTGCCTGGCGGACAGTCCCCAGTTCCGCGAGAATCTACAGCGACACGAGAAGGAACTCGAGCGTACAAGCCAGCAGATCAAACGTCTCATTAAAGAAGTCAAGGATGTTGTTCAGGCGGCCAGACGTAAGTTCACCCACTTTTAGGCGTTATTCGTTTACTCCAAAAAAATCGTACATTTCCTATGAAAGAAACTGTTTGAACATGGTAGTGGTTTATTGTGTTTAATGGCTATTATTTGCCATCCAGGTTTTTTACCTGATTATACATATTTAGCTTTTATCAAAGAGTTCAAATATTGTTCCTCGATCATTTCATTCTGTCTAGTATTATTTGTTTTGACCATTATTCATTTTCGTGTTTACCAATTTTATTGAAGATTTATTACATAAAGTACCTATATCACTTTTGAAAACATAAGTTTCTTTGTTATTAGCTTAAAAAAAGAGAAACAAAATAGATAATGAAGTAAAATATGCATATATTAAAAAAAAAAGTATTCTTAATGATAATAAATGAGAGTATGCTGGAGGTTTCATATATACAGAGGAACAAACAAATAACATGTACTCATTAGTGGTGCCTTATCAGCAGCACCTACTAATGTATCATACACCAAACACAGACAAAACAGGATATCACCATTCCATGTTTGTATTATATGTATTTCTACCTAAACCTATTATAACATCATAAATGTTTCCTTAATGCCAATAGTTATCAAATTTCCTTTATACCTTATTTTATTTAGTGGACAATATGATTATTAACTATCTTCAAACAAATTTGTTCAAATAAGCATAAAAGTGTTCCAGTTATCTGCTATAAGTGATTAGATTATCTGATAATGAGTGTAGTAACTTGCTGCTGGCTGTCAGTTGGGCCAATACTGTGTTATCTTCATTATTAGTAATCAGGGCCTTGAGTTATTGTATTACAACATTTTCTTGTAACAATGGTATTATTGTTTCATGCAATCATATGTTGAACACATTAATAAATCATAATATAATAATCTAAGATATATGTTAAAAATTTTTGGTAGAATTATAAAAATTATCTAAATACTATATTTGGTGTTTAGGTTTATTATGTTAGTATTATTTAAAGCAGCACTATATTATACAAACTAACTTTATTTCCACTTGGGAAATAAAGTTTGTACATCAAATTTGCAACTTTACAGGAGATTAAGAAAAACTTAACTTAATTTTTAAAAAAATCCACAAATGAATATGGGCCATATACAATACAACGTAATTTTCATTAATATTAATGTTAAAAAATTTTGCATATTCCTATGTTTTATCATTTAAATTAAAGATATCTATATGTTATTATAAAATATGGCAAGATATACTGCACGTAGAACACAACCACTCTGCCAAGAGTATTACGACTGAGAAGAAGATTTTATTATAAGTATCAGAGTTGTGAACTAATAAAACAAAAGCATATAATGAGCTGAGCACTTTATTCATATGCTTCCCATCTGAGGCTATGTCCATGTGGTCGTATATTATACATATAAACCTTCCTCTTGACTCGAAACTAAACTGCATTAATATCAGTTATGTAGTTGATAAGTTCTTAGAATATAGACAATGGAAAGAGACTTGTATGTTTGATACTATTTATAGATCATTATTAATATGCAGCAGTCTCAATATCTATCTTTTATTTCAGTCATGGTATAAAAGAGAATTGTGAAATGTTATTAATATGAATATGTTAACTGAATCTGGTTGTGTACAGGATTGGGTACAGCACAATTGGCGCTGGCTGCAAGTATGGAGCAATTTGAGTTTGCATGTATTGGAGCTTCTATGACAGAGGATGAGCGAGTCATCAGTCGCTCATTGCATCACTTTGCACACCTCATCCGCACCATTGAAGATGAGCGTGACCGCATGGTGAGGGAACTGTTTTTGTACTTTCTTTAAACATTTTAAAAGTATTTAGTATTACTGATGTTACAAATGTCATTTTTTAAAATGCAAATGCGAATATCTATTACCAACATTCGCGAATGCCAATATTCAGGTTTTTAATTTGTATGTTTTTTGAGATTGCAATAGACAATATGATATGATATAAATATTCTTTATTGTTTATACACACCATTTTCAAGAATCATTATTCATTATATGTTGCATGAGTTTAAATTTAGGTTATTATATTTGATCAGCTTTGCGTTCACAGTTCTATATAGAAAAATATTCTTATTGAAAAATACTTAAAAAATCCCATCCTATGTCCGAGTGCCGGGGACCAAGTGGAATATTTAGGTATTATCTAACATATTACTTACATATATGTATATATATCATCTGAAAGTTTATTACATAATCTATAAAAGATTATATTATGAAAAAGGTTTTGATTAATTGTTAAATATTTGGTTACAATTCATCATCATCAGCCCTTTTACGTCCCCACTGCAAGGGCTCAGGCCTTCCTTATGGATGGTTAAGGAGCATGGGCCATGACCCTTCACGTTGGCCCAATGCGGATTGGCGGGTATAAACGACTGCAAATGCAGCCGGGACCAACGCCTTAACGTGCCTTCCGAAGCACGGAGTAGCTCGAGATAATAATTTTTTGGTCACCCATCCCATGGCCGACCCTTGCGAAAGTTGTTTAATGACTACGATCGCGGGCCGCGGCGCTTATCCACTACGCCACAGGGCTACAATTGAAAGAGTAAAAATACCATTTAAAAAATCAAACCACTTTAAATTATTTTAGTAGCTGGTATTGCCTCCTCTTGTCCTGATGCATGATTGCATTCTATTACTCATCAATCAGGTGAGCTTTGTGATGACTTGTTGTGGTAGGCTATCCATTCTTCAGTAGTCTGGCTTTTAGCTCGGTAATAGATGAAACAAAGGAAATTCTTACTCTAAACTGCCTTTTAAGTTCTTTCCATAGGTACTTTTGATTGATTAAGTTTTGATATCTGGGCTTTGAACTTTTGAGGAGGTAAGTCCAATAATTGCTTCAATATGATTCATGCGCTATGAAGTTTGCAGATATTCAAGTCAGGTCAGACATCTGAATATTAAACTCCATTAGCAATAATAAACAAAACACCGTGTGATAAAGTGAAACAGAATGTGATTATATGATTGTGTTATTTTAACTAACAACTAATAGAAAATTAATTGATACTTTATTTGTCAACCCAACGAAATTATCTCCATATTGATTAAGTTCTGATATTCATATTCTCAAAATGTTAGCATCAATTTTGCGAGTGCGCATATTTAAATATATGCTAATATTAGCGAAAGCGAACATAGTCCTCAGCTGCAGGAGTTGCTCACGTGTAAGAGAGTTGCAGATAAAAATAATACTGAAAGAAATGTATGTTAACTTAATTCGAAATATGTATACTCATAATTATCAATAATTTAACACTTTACACACATGCACGTGCACGTGCACGTGTTCGCCGTTGACTGCCGCAAGATGGCGTTGCTGGTGTCGTGTATTGTCAAATCATATCAATAATCATCATCACCAACTTATGATTGTCTCCACTGCTCGGGCTCAAGCCTTTCCTATGGATGGAATGGAATCAAACAAGGATAATGGGCTATGGTGACCCATCGCGTGAGTCCAGTGAATATTGGAGGGTATTGACCACTGTAGATGCAGTTCTAACGAAGGCTTAACATACATTCCGAAACACGCAGGATCTTGAGATAATAAATGTTTAGTCACCCATCCTATTGGACCGGCCATTGTGAAGGTTGCTTAACCACATCATATCAATATTTGTTTAATTTCGTCAAATTGCAAACATTTATCAATAACAAGACTATGATCATGATAAGAAATAAAAAATGTGAATTATAATATTGCCTATCGAAGTATTGATGTATAAGTTCGGTTGTACTTTTATCAACACCATATAATAGTAGAACGTACTGTGCGCTCGCCGGTGATGAATTGTTTTGACGTCGCATTATTTTAATATTTTTTCAAGAACCTTAAGAATTTATCGGAGATTTCGTTGGCGTCATTGATAGATAAGAGCCAGTTAACAATGTAAGCTAGAATTTTGTCAAATCCATACACAAAACTACTGGAACATACAGCAAGCAATTTGCTGAACACGACAATCAAAGTTGGTACTTTGCATTATCTTGTTTGTTCGTCCATTTATTACAAAGTGAGACTTAAATCTGACTCATAAAATAATACATTTTAATGTTAATAGCAATTGTGAAACCATTCTATTGATATGAATCGTTTCTGCAACGCCGCTTAAACATGTCGCACTCACTTCCCTGAATTTACTATGTTGCGGTAAAACTACTACACTGCTTATATAATATTACTATACTAATAATAAATTGCGTGACACTATTTTTCTGTAGCGTATATCACGCTTGGGTTAGGTAAGGAGCTCCAACTTTCCACACTTTTACACTTGGATGTTAGCCGATTCGTTGTATGACTCTATCCAACCCAACTTCGTCCAGAAGCGCAGAAGCTTGTTTATTAGGGTGTCCACACGTTTCACATAGGTATGAATAAATGAATGAATGAAATATGAAACAAATGAATACAATCAATTAAACTGCACAATTGGCGGCCTTATCACTAAAAAGTAATTTCTTCCAGGCAACTTTTGCGTATAGGAACAAAATTATAATATAAATTTGGGTAGCTTACATAAATATAATTATATTTAGATGCATATAAACTTTTGGGTAGTTAAGGATTAAAGGTAATATAATAGTTAAGGATTAAAGGTGAGTGACAGATAGTGAGTGTGCTTTTTGACTGGGCCTTCAAAAATGTGTACGCTTGTTGCCCGTCTGGTATCCTCTGGCAATGCATCCCAATGTCGGGCAGCCGGGGCTGTGGACGATGTAATGATGAATTGACTGGCCGGCGCGGTGTGCGTGTTGGTGTGCGTGTGAGCGTACGTATGCGATGAGTGCACACAGCGCCTGCTGCCATCGCCGCTGTGTTTGTCAACTTTAGTGTATCGACGACCTTCGTCGTAACAGTTTCCGTTGTTCCGATGACCGAGTGGAGTGACCACTTTTACTGGCACTAGTCGTATACGTGTGTGAGTGTGTCTCATGTGTCGCATATTAATGAGATTGTATAACACGCGCGGGACGGCGGCGGCGGCGAGGTCGCTCCGCAGCGACGCGTATATCACGTGTCGCTGTTTTAACACACAATATATACTCGTGTACCTCCCACTAGGCGTACTAATGCATTTTCTAATACGTTTATCGGTATTTTTCAAACTCATAAAAACCTAGCTTTCTTCCAGCAGTTTCGCCCGCGTGGTCCTGTATTTTGAATCACTCTGCTTGTTGATATAAACTGCATTAAAATTCGTTGTGTAGTTTGAAACATCTCAACGTACAGAAAGCGGGAAGCGACTGTATAGATATATCTTTGAGATTATCACAAACTGTGGTAATCTGTGCGAGACTAACGGACGATAAGACATTCAGGTATCCTATAAGGAATCGTTTCCGTGTACGGAAAAACGAGATATAATTAGTCAGTGAGACGAATAAGGGACATATAATAAGGGACATATAGGGACATATATCTATACCCTGTCGATGGCCCACACGTGACACATGTCGAATGTAAGAGCTTACATGTTGATTACGTAAACAATTAAACAAGTATTAGGAGTCCGATCTTCATTTGACATCAAAATCACTGAGTCTAAAATTAAAAAAAAAGTCACAAAATAATTCTGTATGTATGAATGTATAATATAGATAACAGGAAAACGCGCGCCAGTCAGACCCGCCGTCGTCGGGCGGTGCTTTATTAAATTAAGGATAATGGAATATCGTTTAATGAATGAAATAAGTTTATTTTAAGCACCTTTGAATCGGCCATCATTTGTTCCCTACCACTACACTCCTTTACTTTACTTCCTTTACACTACATATTATTTTGGAAATTTGAAGAAACAAACAGCAGCAGTAGCGGTTAATAGTGAGGGAGGAGGGTGTGTGTGTGTGGGGGGGGGGTTTGCACTGCCCTCGCGCAACGTTGCCGATGTTGTCGAATGAGTCGCTCGCGTCGTCGCTCTGCTGAGACATTAATTATTACACATGACGTCACCGCGCTCGTGACCCGTTCGTTAGTATTAATTCTCGTCATCGGGATCAATAATCTTATAACAGCAACATGTCGATGTGTGCTATTATATAATCTGTTGGCTGATCTCTTAAATGACACGACATTGGAACTATGACGGTTCGGATCGTGCTCTGTGCGGAAGTTCATAAGTTTACATACAAACAATTTTAATTAATTTCTTTTCTCTGGTCTCCTTAGCATCTATGTGCGATTGTTTGTAGTGTCTATGTCACCGGCAATTTGTATAATTCAGGTATTCTGTACAATATCCGCATATGAAAAGCTGCGATTTTTGAGCCGCAAGTGCTTTATTTAATATTTGATCTTTTAAATCAAAAGTGTAAAACAAAAATTTTGTTATTTAGTATTTTTTTATTTATTATGCGAGTGAGAATTTCCAGTAACGTATAGAGAAAAAACCCGATATTTCTAGTAAGTAAGAATGCTACTTCGGGCCAATGTTGCTAGCGTCACATCGGGTTGGTTCATTTTCTAGCGGCGAGTGAATACTCAATACTCAAACTAACAATAAATATTATAAATATCAATCGATATATATCTCTGACAATATATATATATAATACCAGAGCACGCGAGCGAAGTTGCTGGCGGAAAGATATTTGGTTATTATAATTCATCTCAGGATCGGCGGATATTTGTTTCGAACGGTCCGGAGGCGCGATTTGCGAACATAATATTTCGACAAAAGTGTTATATAATTTAAAATGTAATAGGTCACGGTATACCGTGTGCAGCAATAAGTATACACATCAATCGTCATTATTTATTTTTTGTTACTCTATGACATCACGTGACGTGGTGTTCGTACGATACATCTCGTATGCTCTCGTATACCAGCCTCATATTTTGATTCACAGCTCTACTGTAATGTTTAAGTTTATAATATTTTATATGATTGTTGAAGTAACGTTATTTACGTAACGGACAGTCGATTTTTTAAACGTCTGTAAGAAAAAATGTTATAATTAATATCGTGAATGCAGAATATATAAATTGTGATAGTGCGATTTGTGCATATTTAACTTGTATTATCTGTATGTGTGTATAGTTGGGGCGTGCGCACGAGCAGATCATCCAGCCCCTGGAGCGATTCCGCAAGGAGCACATCGGAGCCGTTAAGGTAACGACATCTGACTTTACTTATCTATTTCTATACGGTAAGCTATTAGAAACATTAATGACCGAAGTGACTCTATTTGTGAGCAGTCTACATTACGCCCTATGGAAAACAAATAATCACGAATTCCTAATGCGGAAACAATATTTACAAAGTATTTAAGTTCATCTTTAGTAACACTAACACTAATATAAGAGTAGGTAACGCTTATGAAGTAACTAAGCATGTTTTACCATGAAATATTGTTATTTAAATAAATAATACCTACACCGTTAGTGCCACGTCATAAGTGAACACTAAACCTATCAGCGAAGAACATAGGAGTATTTCTATCAGAGTATTCAGATCATGGAATGGAAGTTTTTGTGCTAAGAATAGGACTCGTAAACCTATATATGTATATATATACTTGTTCCAAATAAACCTCGTCCAGTTAGATAAGGGACGGTCCTAAGGATGCATTAGTTATTTCGAGTCCCTTAAATTATCGATTATATTAAACGTTGTTCCAATAATGAATAATTGTTGTTTGTATGACACGTAGTGTGTGCCCGCTGGCCGCTAATGTTACTGTATATGATAATATATTGCGATATAATATTCATGCGCCGATACGGAGGTCGGTATCTGTTCACATAAAGTTAAAGATACACAAGCACTTCGGGTTTTATCGCTTTAAGAATTATTTTTCAATGTTTTTCGGAGTATTCTTGTTCCTGACGATCACGTCGATCGTTCTGATTTTATTTTCTCCTCGTGCCTGGTTCCTGCTGGCCTTCGTGCCTTATTGTCCTCGGGGTTTATTTTAAACAAATGCAGTATTCTTATTAGTAACTTTAACTTTAATAAAATTCCATGGCAATGCAGTCTCTCTCAAATATTACGTTGGTTGATAAACGTCGTTTAACTGTTATAGTTATATTTATATACAAATACAAAGATACACACACGGAACAGGCCAACTGGACCTCGTCGTTGTTGTCTATTTTGTTTGTATTAATTGTGTGATACGTGAATGCTGCGAGTGTCGCGAGTCGCCGCGGGCCCGTGCCGCTTTTGGAGGCAATTATCGAGGCGCGACAATTAGCGACATTCATATCCATGCCGCGATACACTCCGCTCGACCGGAACGATACTTATTTAATTTCATATGATCCACCAATCAGTCTGCTGCACGCGTTCCACTGATTGAGTTGCTACCTAACGCCTAGTAATTGTCTTGCATTATATTTTTTTACATGCAAACGCATATAATATGTCTAATGAATTTCTGTACGTTTGTTCGTAATTCAGTTGAAGCGGAACTGACATACAATCTCAGTTATTAAGGTTATCATTTATTCTTTATATCAAGATTGGGTAGGGGAGTTGTAAATCGTTAATTCATGTGATTTAATTTACCTACCGATGGCCCGTTTCTGGTATAATGCGATAAGGCGAGATTCCTGTTGTTACGCGAACACTTGCTTTTCGATAAAGTTTGAAATAATCCTAAAGTAATTGAAAACATATAAATAAATTCAGCATAGGATATAATTAATGTAGTCGTATCGGGTTACCCATTTCCTAATATTGCAGGCAACAAATAGTGTATAAAACGGAACATTTTTGCGACCGGGACATATACGCGAAATACGGGACGCTCCCGTTAAAAAAAGGGCCGTCTGGTCACATCACATACCACGAGCAGAAGCGAGTGAATAGACAATCTAAACGTCAGAGTTACCAATTTCTTCCTAGAAGTACAAAACTATTAAAATTTCAGACAATACAATTTGCGTCCATAGTAGATAATGACTAACTCTAGTACTACTTGTGACGGGAACATGCCGACGTGTTGTCATTGTGTGGGTATCAACGAACAGCCATCACGTGAGCGGTCACTGTCCGCTGTACACTCTACATAATCTTTTTGCTCGTCAGGTGTACTATTAGTTAATTGAATTTTCCACTATATTGTACTACGGTACACTGTTTACAGCATACTAAACCTATGGAGATGCCGTGTTTGACGTACGTAGGGTGACCATATCACGAGATTTTACACATAGCATTATTGTACACAGAGCGTTAGTAGAAAATTTTAAAATTGTAACTTTGTTTGAAAAAAAAAAAAACTCAAGCTACAACATAATCTCAGGATTTAACCATGAAAATCAGGTCTATTCTCCGGACTTTTGATTTTTTGATCTGGTAACCCTAGTCGTGGATCGTCGTCACCGAGCACGACATCTCGCGTGTCGCCCGCTATCGGCGCGGCGGCGGACTACGTCGCCTGCTCACAGGAATCCACTAATTACTAAAATACTAGCTCATTATATGAAAACGTAGAAACTTATACCGAGAAATATACGCCATTAACAGTTGAACATTTCTGTACGAGGACTTTCAGTTTGAATTATATGATTGTCGCACGCTTTATCGATACGCGGTTACATGAAGTGAAACGTACACAATTAACATCCAATAGAATTATTTCACGCCGATCGTTCAGACAATCATCGTGGATCTGGTGCAGGGCTATATACATACATATGTACACGAGTCTCGTATTCCTGCACGCTTCAACGTTATAGGTATACACATCTGGCACATGGACCTAGTCACATCATGGTATTCACTATATAGAATTATTCTTCACAATGATTATTATATTTTCGTCTTTTATATTATTCCTCGCCATTTTTTTATAAACAATAATACTAATCATCTCAGTGTAAGTTTCCATTTACACTTATGTTCGTTTGTAAAAAAAATATTATTATTTTTATCCAGCTGTTCCTACTAAGAGTTGATAAATTGAAATATAATTTTTAATAAATGATAATTAAAAATCATTATTTGTTCACTTGAATATTATATTCCATTCTGAGGTCACCTTTAAAACGACTCCACGATTATTATTATTATTCGATTCTACTATTGCAAATTATAATCACAGCCCAGTGACGGCGCTGTGTGATGTAATTTATATTAACTACTAGCTTTCCGCCGGCGGCTTCGCCCGCGTGATCCCTAGCGATCTGTTTATTTGGGTATCGATTGCTGTATCATAATAACATAGTTTTTCATACATATATTTTTGGTATCTTGAACCGTTTTTGCAGCGCACGCAACGGAAGCCCTCAAGGATGAATAATTTTCCCCGTTTTTTCCACATTTTCCATTCTTCCCTTCTAATAGTTGCAACGTGATGTTATATAGCCTTAAGCCTTCCTCGATAAATGGTCTATTCAACACAAAAATAATATTTCAATTTGAACCAGTAGTTCTTGACATTAGCGCGTTCAAACAAACAAACAAACAAAATCTTCAGCTTTATAATATTAGTATAGATAACCCAATAAATGAAAGTTTAGGTGACGCGCGATTCAATACTTTATCGGTGACAGCTCAGAAGGTTCAACAGTGTTCACATTTTCAAATCCCCCAGAGTGAAGTTGCCAAGGTCTTGTTTCGCAGAATTCGTTTTGAAGACCGTGTTCGCTGTCATAGGATGTTTTGTTAGTGAGACTGTGCATCGTTTACATTGTGCGTTCGTTTGCAGGAAGGCAAGAAGAAGTTCGACAAGAAGACTGCCAAGTTTTGCCAGACGCAGGAGCGCACGCTCTCGCTCTCCACCAAGAAACCGGAGAATGTTTTTCAAGAGGTTTGACAATGACTTACAAAGTTTGTAGCTACATTCGAGTTCGAGAGGCGTATATCCATATTGCAAGGTCTAGCGGACGATGGCACGTGCGAGCGCTGTGGCTCGCCTCTATGGGGGTAGTGATGAATGGGCATACAGGGTGAACCGCATAAGCGGTTGTATATAAATACAAGGGAGGGACTCGTATGTATCTATACATACATACGCGTATGTACGATGGTACGATGCAACACACGCACACGCGCGCATGCGTGCTCATTATCAAATAGTGAGTCGGTAGTCTGTAATGTTTAAATTGGATCGCCCGGCAAACACATCTCCGATGTGGATACACGCTTTTGATATTTATTTTGAATATCTAATTAAAATATGGATATGGAACACGGACCGTAATACGACCTAATCGCGGACGTGTTAAAGTATGGTCAGATTGAGGGTACCCTAAATTGGCGTTTTTGTATGAAAAGGTTGATGCGTGTGGGAGAAGCGAGAGAAGTATGCCAGATATGAGAGATAGGTAACATAGAAAATACTTATTGTATTTTAAAGGGACACGATAAATCATCTAATACACGTAAGAATTAACGTAGCACCTGAAAGCCTATTCTATTTCTACGAAAAGTTTTATATTTTCGAAATGCTCCAAAGAAACCCTTTTTTCGATAATTTATGATGTAGATTCACAGAATCTTGACGGTCAAATGACTGATCTTAACAAAATGTTGGGTGGGCGCAGGCGGACGCGGCGATGGACATGGCGGAGCGCGACTTCTGCCAGGCGTCGCTGGAGTACGTGTTCCAGCTGCAGGCGGTGCAGGAGCGCAAGAAGTTCGAGCTGGTGGAGACGCTGCTCGGGTT
This sequence comes from Diatraea saccharalis, assembly GCA_918026875.4. Lineage (NCBI taxonomy): Eukaryota > Metazoa > Arthropoda > Insecta > Lepidoptera > Crambidae > Diatraea > Diatraea saccharalis. The sequence goes on from OU893332.1 coordinate 34,285,031, forward strand.
CGTGTTCGGCTGGTGGACCTTCCACCACACCGCGCACGACGTGCACGCGGACGCGGAGCCGCGCGTGCGCGACCTGCAGCTGCGCATACAGCGGGTACGGCACACATAACTAATGTCACCAGTTTTTTCGTGTCAAAGCGGGACGCCTGCGAAATTTTGCATATAAATAGAAAAATATCTATACAAATTATACTTTAAAATGTGACTTAATAGTTATGATATCTTACCCTCAATGGCACGCTCTCCACGGGATTTTAGTGATATTTTAATGTAGACGTGTAACTGAGTAGGTATATAAAAGTTCTCTTTGGGGACAGCGGGACGAACAACCTGAAAGCGGAACAGTCCCGCCCAAAGCAGGACGTATGTTCACATTATACATACCATACGTTCACACTCTTGTGATACGGATGTCATTCGCGAATGTGAATGTTCAAATTATTTTTTAACTGGCGCCAGCCATTATTACTTTAAGTTTCTTGCGATTAGATGATTATTAGATGATTAGATAAATTCCACCGACATATATTTCAAATGCTTGCGACCTTTAATTAACACGTAGATAATAGAGGTGGTTCAATTTATTTGCTCCCAAATGTATTTCTTTTCTACATTCTAGGTATAATCTAATTGCTATTTATTATAAATCTGATTCTTAAACTCTATTACCAGTAAATAATACCAAATGATGAAGTGAAGGTTGAGAATGTGATTATGATATTATTTCACTTTCAATTAAATATTTGAAAAATAAGAAATTAATAACATTTAATTTTGTCGACTTAATAAAATTATTTCCGTTTTTTTTCTGTTATTTCGCACAAATTTTGCGAATGTGAATATTGGTAATATCTCTCCTGTGTATATTGTATGTAATATTTTAACAGGTGTTGCAGGTGTAGCTCTAGAGGCTGCCGCTCGGGGACGCCCCCTCTATACACTCGTACGTTCACCCTTCACGGCTCCTCGTACTAATACTAATATTTGATTTACGAGTGGTTTTCTCATAATTAACGATTAAAAATATAAACTGAGCGTGTTTCCTTTCGTAAAGAGTGTGTTATATAGTTTTGGCGGATGTTTTAACAGTAGTGCGCTCCCTTTAACACGACGGAGCCGTTTACTCGTGCGTCCGACAAGTCGTGCCGTGACCTGTAATGACAGGATTATCGTGTCGAGTATGCATCGTTTCACCTGTGAATTATAAAATATCTTGTTGTACATATCATTATCCAGCTTACTATACTAATAGACTGGCTACTAGTTTGAAGTCGCTTTGTTTTCCACCACGATTCGGCACCGATTATGATATCAACTTTAACATATAAATAGCATGGGGTGTGTCAGTGCGCTCGTCGCTCTCATAGAAATCATAAATAATCATATACTCATCATAGCGTTAGCACCACAAATATGATTATTTTGTGTTTATACTTGCACAGCGCAGCCTGTCTCCGTAAATTGATCTAAAATTTGCATTAGAAAAAATTTACAATGATGATCTATACGAATTCGATTAGCGAACGAAGACGAGTGAGCGAATAACGCACAGGGGGGAGCATGGGGTAGGGGGGGGGGTCGTTGGTCAGGTTCATGATGGCTCTGTTTTCAGACGCGGAGCAACTTCGAGGAGACGAGCAAACAAACAGAGTCCCTCATGAAAAAGATGATGGAGGTCCGACAGATGGTGAGATATTATCTATATCTATACTGATATTATAAAACTGAAGAGTTTGTTTGTTTATTTATTTGAACGCTCTAATCTCAGGAACTACTAGTCCGAATTGAAAAATTCTTTTTGCGTTGAATAGACCATTCGTCCGTGCGATATCGGACTGTCACCCTTTCTTGTCGTTAAGTTCGGGGCATATATACGCGTGCTTCAACTTGGACTTACTTTAGATTAGAAATTCGGTCCATCGTCATTTGAGTTGATGGTTACGATTGTTTGTATATGATTCTCACCTTGTCGATAATAATAGAACATTTTACTTGAAATGAATTAATATACTGTCCAAGACACTGATGTTTGATGCTGATAAAATGAGTGCAAGACTAAGTAATTATTGCTAATGAGAAAGTTTTGCCGAGTTGCTACAGTCTGTAACGTACGGTTTGTTACTTATCTATTCTTTTATCTATTTTCTTGGCTTGGTTTCCGACATACCATAATTTGTTTGCTTGTAAGATGTTTGTGAGCGCATCGATGAAATAAACAGCGGGCAGTGATGCGGTGACACTCGGTCCGGTACAAAATAGGAGCGAGAGCTCTCTTAACCATTTTTATGTAATCCGTGGGCTTAATGTCGGCACGTTGCCCTGTACGGAGGCGGCCGCTCACAACCTGCCGCTATTTATGGTGACGACTAATGACTCATTTGAATATCAATCCAATATTACATGTATGTATGTATGTATAATGGCCGAAGCTTACACTGAGCATTTGCAGAGCGCTGCATCGATGTGTAATTTTGTTGTGTTCGTGGCTCCTTCGAGACCAATTTTTTAAATATCTAAATGAGGGTGGCCTTGAACGACCTGTGTCGTCACACACCGGTCAGTTAGATGAACAGATATTCGACGTAGGGGAATGTTACTGTTCGATGTCGTTTATATTTATTTGTTTGTTCGTCAGTACAAGGAGGACGAGGGGATAGAGGAGAGCGGCGGCGTGTCGCGCGCCGGGTACCTGTTCCTCATGGAGAAAAGTGAGTCGCTGCTTATTAATCGATAAATGTTTGATCTCTTTCTAACAGATAGGTTTATTCTGATTTATAAAAAAATTATAAGTGATGCTCGCGATTAAAGATCGATAATTACGGGGACGCGGCCGTTTGGGACATCGGCGCGCCATATTTCTGACGAACGTTCGCAAGCCGGAGGTTTGCGGCTTCCGTCCTCTTTACACGGTTCAGGGGGTGATGATTCGTTTTCGTGTCATCGGTCGATCTTCTCGGGTGTACTGAAGGTTGGCGCGTGTCTGTGCAGAGGCGTTCGGAACGGCTTGGAGTAAACACTACTGCACGTACGAGCGGGCGTCGCGCGTGCTCTCCCTCACGCCCTTCAACCAGATCAACGTGAAGGCGGTGCTGGGCGGCGGCGGGGGCGGGGGCGCTGCGGGCGCGGGCGGGGGCGGCGCGGGCGAGGGCGGGGGTGCGGGGCGCGCGGGCGCCGGGGCGCGGCGGCTGCGCGCGCTCGTGGGGGGCGCCGCCACCGACCAGGTGCCCGTGTGCGGGGCGCGCGCGTGCGCGGACACGCCCGAGCGACGGTTCTGCTGGGAGGCCGTGCCGCAGGTAACCCGCTGCGGTGGGCCGGGGGACGAGACCATTTCCGTTCCATTAGAGATGCTCTAAGTTTTTACTTCGTTCAAATCGATCTTCTGAAATTACATGACGGTGATACGTTCAGAATATTTATGTAATAGTACTGTTATGACCCTACAATTAATCCGTATTATATAACATCTATATATATATATATAAATAAAAATGAATTTCCGTTCGTTAGTCTCGCTAAAATTCGAGAACGGCCGAATCGATTTGACAAATTGTAGTCTTGAAATATTCGTGGACGTCCTGGGAAGGTTTAAACGATGATAAAATATAACAAAATCGCGAGTATCTGAAAACGACAATTTGATTTTCCCATACAAACTGTTCTTAGCTGTCAAACGTTCAGTTGACGATTAATATTTATGGTCGTGTATTGGTCAGTTTACGCAACATTTTTCAATAATAATATGGTTTTTATTAAGAGGTAAGTGATACGAAGTTCACTGGGTCAGCTAGTTATTTAATATAATCGTATTTTTCCTAAATCAAGTGATAGTCTCAATACTGATTCGCGTATTTCTGCTCGTTTGTCATATAATACTTTCATGATGCTGTAATTAATAAAGTTTGTTTAGTAAAAAATGGATAAATCTAAGGATAAAGGATTTTTATGTTGCTCTGCTGTACTTGACACTCCACTGTTATTCTACAGCTAGTTGATGTTTCGTAGCACTGCATTCCCGATGCGCTGATATCTATAAGTCACTGCTCACACCTCACTCGAGTTCTAAGACACTGATAAAGTCCCGACACGCGCGTGCTCCTGGTAATATCGAAGGACCATCTTATGTTCGGGTTTGAACATTAATATAAATGATTGTTAAATGATAGTTTTTCACACTGCACGTATATTGTATAAACTTAAACTGATAATGATAAATGCTAATGAGTTCATCCGATTCCTACGGCGATTGATTTTACACTGAAAATTATTTAAAATATATGTTTCTATGACGTGTTGTAATGCATTCGCAGACGGTGTTCGGTATCATTGCAATGCACCGAACACTGTCGTATTAGTATCACTCATTATCGTGTGGCTTTTTTGCGAGACATCTTTTTACGCTAAAATCCGAACAAGTTTTTATATTGATATCAAGATTACACTGGAGCCATGTTCCGATCACCTCAAGGATATTTAGCGGATCAGTTACGACATGACTACCTTCAAGAATAGCTCTTGTCATATCGGTAGAATGTGATTACATTCGCGCGGTCACAAGAATTATTGTGATTCACACAGGACCATGGTGAAATATATCTGTTAGATTTAAATAACCATTATTCATCACCAGTTAGTATTAACGTCCCCATTAGTGGGATCAGGCCTTCCCTATGGGATGGAATAGATTCAAATTCAATAGCCAGAATGGGCCCTGATCGTGATCGTACATATGTTCGTGCCTAAACTGCAGGATCGAGAGCGCGCACCGCTGACGCTGCAGTCGCTGTCGGAGCGCGACCGCGGGGCGTGGATGCGCGCGCTCGACGCACTGGACCGCTGCGCAGGTACACGCGCACGCGCACGTGCACTTTCTAGGGGAAAAAAATACGATTTTTATTTCTTATGAACCCGAGGTGGTCCCATGTAAAATATATTAAAAAGTATAGTTTTGTTTCATAACAATTTATACTTTTTAGCAAATTATTTAGAATAAATAATATATAGCGTATTTTGCATTTATTCAATTTCACCTACGTAAATTATAATCTTTATGCCTCACATATGATGTAGCTTCCCGTAGGTGATTTTTTGGTTTTCCATTCTATTTCTAGTCATTCTAGTGTCTATTTAATGCAAACAAAGCGTAAAGGAAAATAATTATTTATAAACATTTCTTTTGTAATGTTTCAAATAGAAACGATTTAAAACTTAAAAGTGAGAAATAAAAGTCGACTTGAAAATACCTCCGCCCGATTTCAGCAAAAGTTTATTGAATAATAATGTCGTTTTTAATGTATGTATTATTTTTCATGTATTAAAGTGTTTTGCTTAGAAATTAACTCAATTGAATATGATTCGGCGACGTGCCGGCAGAGGGTGGGCTGGGTGGCGGGCTCGGCTCGGAGGTGGGCGCGGGCGGCGCGGGCGCGGGCGGCGCGGGGGGCGAGGGCGAGGCGTGCGCGCTGGACGCGGCGGGGTTCTCGTTCGTGGGCCGCGTGGTGGCCGAGCTGGAGGCGCGCGGGCTCGAGGAGCAGGGCCTGTACCGCGTGGCGGGCGTGGCGTCGCGCGTGGCCCGGCTGCTGCGCGCGCGCCACCTGCCGCTGCCCGCGCACACGGAGACCAGCACGCTCGCCTCCGCGCTCAAGGCGTACCTGCGCGCGCTGCCCGACCCGCTCCTCACCAGGGACATGCACAAGCGGTTCATCGCCGTCGCCAGTCAGTATACACTCTGTCGGCCGTAGTACTTTATATGTTTTCTTTTATTGACAATTTTTTTACACACCGCGTACAAAACACTCTGGCCATCGAGTCGGGGCCGAGTTGAGGCACAGAGTCGACTTCCTCGCACCTCTTCCTCTTTTTCTTTGTATTTTCTCCGAACTCCTCGAACTGAGCGTTTTTATTACTTCTATTTTATCGTAAGACGACGCCTCCCGCTGGGTTCGTCTGAAATAAAATCGATCGTGTGTCGTGCAGAGTGCGAGCGGCGTTCGGAGCGCGCGGGCGGCGTGCGCGCGCTGGTGGCCGCGCTGCCGCCCGACAACCGGCGCATGCTGCACCTGCTCATGCAGCACCTGCGCAAGTGGGTACACTTACAGTTCTGTATAGGTATAAGTCCAATGTAGCAAGTTTAATGTTGTTTAGTGTGACTCGTCCCTCAATATTGATGATGCCATAACAATAACCCTGTCTAACGTCCATTCACGTTCTGCTGTATATTATTTATTTATGTTGTGATTTGTTTTATATAAAACAAATCATAACGGCTTCGCCCGCGTTGTCCCTAAGGAACTATCTGGGAGTATAGAAAATAATCTATTATCTGAGTCACGTAGTAAGGATTTTTCATTTCTCAAAGTGAAACTATTAATAATGTAAAATATGTATTTTGTTTTTAAAACGAACATATCCCTAAGACATTAAACAAACCTTGTTATATAAATGCGGCGAGCCGAACGACCACCCGGCGCAGCGCCAGTGTGCGCCCCGCACAGGGGCAGGGGTGCGCTTGTGTCATGTGTAATGTGTTGCGTTGTGTACGCAGCGTGTGCGCGAAGAGCGACAAGAACCTGATGACGTCATCGAACCTGGCGGTGTGCTTCGGGCCGACGCTGCTGCGCGCCGAGCGGGAGACGGTCGCCTCCATCATGGAGCTCAAGTTCTACAACGTGATCGTGGAGACGATGCTCGACCATTACCACGAGGTGTTCGAGGCGGCGCCGCCCCCCGCCGGCCCCGCCTCCGCCGCAGCCGCCGCAGCCCCCGCCCCGGCCCCAGCCCCAGCCCCGCAGCCCAACACACACAACGGACTGATCAGGTCAGTACCCATTCCCGTCCAGGGTCGCAGCTGTCGCTACTTCAACATTACGAGTACCGCAAGTTGCCGATGCGCCGGAATTTTGTATGATTGACCCGAAGTGAAGTAGTTCGGAAATTAAAAGTGCACATAGCACAAAATACAATAGATTATAGAAATACTAATGACATTAAAAATGTATGCCATTTTTATATTTTATTAAAAATAAACCTGGGTGTAGATATATTAAATTATTAAATAATGCTGGATTCCAATTTCAAATCTATGTATTGTCTGAAAGTAATTTTTTGTTGACTTATTCGTAAATTCCTCAACTAATGATGGCACTTTACTTGACTATTCACTAAAAGTTTATTCTATTCGTTTTCGTATTTGCGTATGTGTCATATTTAACAAATAATTGCCACTTAAGTCAGTATATGTACTTGACAAAAAACGGTTAGTCATAATCAATATTAATTAAGCACCAATGGATCAACACCAGTAGGTCACACTTTAGAGAGCCAGAAAAAAGTACATTGCAATTACCTAAATCCTATTAATATTATAAAGGCGAAAGTTTGTAAGTATGGATGTATGGATGTTTGTTACTCTTTCACGAAAAAACTACTGGACGGATTTGGATAAAACTTTACAGCAATATAGGTTATACATCAGAATAACACATAGGGTACTTTTTACTGGGAAAACTTCTCACTCCCACGGGATACCGACTTCCACGCGGACGAAGTCGCGGGCGTCCACTAGTTTGACATAAACGAACTTAAGAGGAAAAAATATTTTCAGAGAAATAGTAGTGACACAAAATCATATTTTTTGTTTTACCTTTGTTTCTACTTGGTTTATTTGAATGTTTTCATGAGATCATGGTACCATATCCGCGTCTTGTCACCTAGTATTGTTTTACATTGTACAATTTTCTAATTTTGAAAATTGGAGAGGCTATCAGAGCCACGTTCCTTTAAAGGAAGACCTCTCGCTAGCCAAAATGAACATTATGGAGAAATACGGCGCGAGAAGAAAGTGTTAAAGCTGATTTTTTACACAATTTGATATTTTGCCTTTTGCCTTAAATTTCGAGTTATTGCACTACTAGGGCTGGCGGAATGGTTATCAAGACGCGACGAAGATCTCTCTATTAAGAAAATTATTGCTAATAAGAATATCGAAGGCGTGCAAAGTCTATACTAGCAAAATTAACAGAATATCTGTCCCTAATGCAGACGACGACAGATGCAGATAAACACCCGAAAGTACCATCAGCAACTACTTCCTGTCTCTGTAAACTCTATAGTAGCGTCTAAAAAAATTACTACCTCTCCTTTGGCTTTACAAAGTCTGCCAACGGATGTTTCCGTAAACCGTAGTGGTAAAGGCATAAAAGGTATTTCCGTTATATCGTCGTTGATATGGACAGGGTACAGAGTACTACTAGTGGTCAGACTGACGTGATCGATAGAGCGGGTGAGGGTATATATACTTCGTGGTACTGCAGTTCCTGGTACTACTTTACTGCGTGCCGCCGAGAGAAGGACGCTCATGCATTTGTACTACGTCCAGGAAGGCAATCACTTGCCGGCGGTGCGTATTCTGTACGCATTGTTTAAGAAGTCTGTGAAGTTTCTCTAACGTTATTTATAATGTATTGTAAATGCAATCTACTTATCGACGGCGAAGTTCCCAATACATTTGTAGCTTCCCGTAGGTGAAAGATTTTTTTTAAATCGGTGTAGTAGTATCGGAGCCTATGCAATGCGAACAAATTAATAATAAACAAATCTTACATGTTTATAATATTAGTATATATAAGTTGTGTTTTATTCAAAATGGCGTACCACATTCGCTAATAGTTAGGAATGATAACTATCATGATAACTATACCTTGATAAATGTAAAACACCTCACAAACTATTTTTGTATTTTAGGACTTGTTATTAAAAGGAAATTTTTTACATCCTAGGTCTTGGATGACCCTACAAAAACAAAAAATATATATGGTTCCCCCTTTTTATTAATAAAAATATTCTTTCTAATTATAACACTGTTATAATTTTGCTTCCAAAGTAAGGACAAAATATGACATTATAATATATTCGTCCCGTTTTTTAGATTTTTTGTTGGATCTTAAAGTCAATTCATGACGTTAAACCAAAAAGAATAGAATTGTCAGTGTTGTTATGGATCTGATAACTCGGATTAATATCGAGTTGAAATTTAATTAGTTTGAGTTATGAATTTATTTTTTATTTGTATAGAGGAAAATGGAAACTAACATAATGGAAGTGAGCACAGAGGTTTTTTATTAAATTTATGGAACTCAATTAAGTTAATGCTGTGATATAATTAAAAGTGGCATTTTGCTACAGTGTACAATAATATTACCGCCAAATAGTATTTATAAATAAAATACTTATGCCATAGTAGGTCTAGGGATTTTTCATTATAATATTTAAGAAAAGTTCTGAAAACAATAACAACTGGGCAAGTTAGTTTTATTGATATTAGTTGTTTGTTGAACGTACAACAACAAAACTACATCAAGTCTCAATAATATTTTTATATTATGTATGGTGAATGAATGAATAGGGTTTATTATTCAGCAACAAAAGACATAACGATAAAAAATCCGTTTATTATCTATATACTTACCCGATAAATATATCAAACATACTAGGTATTCGTACAAAATAACATGACTTCTGAAGTGTAACGTGAAAATAACTTGTGTTTTCGAAATTAAGACTTAAAAAAAATTGCGATCAGTTATGAAATATTTTATTCATAATTAAATAATCTTAATAAACATTCAGCAATCGACAAGAAACGTCTGTTCTAAACAAACTGTACGCGTCTTTGTGATTTTGAAATTGAAATGTTATAAGTAACTATATAATTTCAAAATCACAAAGACGCGTACAGTTGTTATACTATTGCTACTGATCTGCATGTCGACGGCGGACTTAGATATTTCGTACGGTGGGTATGTGATTCGTGGTTCTTACAATAATATTGTTAATAATAGATTGAATTCCTACACAACCTACTCTAGAAATCAGTTTTATTGAAATATATTTATTTACTAAGTGCCTAGAGTAGTCGTGCTCTCTTAAAATCACTGCGGCGGTGTCGTGTGCGTTAGGTCGTTACGTTCCCTCAAATATAGTATAGTTGAAATTAATAAAGCAGCATTTTGCTGTTCCGGTTTCTTGCCGATTCTTGACAGTACAAGATCTCCCGCCTTAGTTTTACGAACCATTGACAAAGTTTTCGACTTTCACAAGTACTATGTAACAACCTAGACTGAATTGTTTTTTATATTTATATTAATATCATTCGTTTTGTGGATGCATAATAATACAAGCTGAATTCTGCGCTCCGCTTTTTGTTCTTTATTCCAAACCTGAATTCGGATGAAAGTTACGAGCAACCAATAAGTTGGCGCATCACTAATGTTGATGTATCAACCAAACATCGTTGCTTTACACGTAACATAATAAACAACTTAAACTTACGATAACACAAAACAACAAGATATTATAAGAAACACAAAACGATGTTATATTTATTAATTTTCGATACTCAATTTACTTTAATTACGTCAGAAACAAAAGTTTAATGAATATAATAAACAAAATCCAAACACCGCGAGTGACATCTAGTATGATTTCAAGAACTAATATTTACTTCCTCATTAATTATGCATACCATAGATACCATACATACCTAAACTGTTGATATCATATCAGGTTGGTTGTATTCTGAATATAATAGATTTATTTTAGATTAATTCACCGAGCAGATTTATTGAAAATCAATACATTAACGTCATTTTAAAAAGTTCACAGAGTCTTGGTGCCCATAACTGATGCACAAGATACAATGTCCGAAAAAAAAAACGAGAACACATAACATGTACAAAAATGCACAAGTCTCACAACGCAATTTTTCTGCGTAAAACAGTTATGATATCCACGTAAACCAAGTTCCTTAATTCAGTACTCATATCTTTCTGCGTGAGCAGCTGTGTCACCATGTCATAGATTTAGTAATACGAGATATGTAATAAATATGTATACATCATAAAAGGCGAATTTCCAACATTTACTTAGGATATTTTAGAATATGTATTATTAAGACAGTACACACCCACGGCCCATGGTCCCAGCGGTGCACACCTCAGGCATTGGCCCTCTGGAACGAGTTAATAAATAATATCCGATTTACAAACAACTATTAACATTAGGTTACAAATTGAATTATTCATATGCCAATTAACATCTATTGATCTTTGCTATCATCAAAGAAACTGAGACTCTGTAATCTTTTCACATAGTGTGTGGTGCTGGACCAAAACAAGTCAACATGTTATATGTCACATGATCGTATCACAAAAATGTACGTTTTGTGTTCTGGATATAGAAATGGTCTTTGTCTTGATCGAAGCTGGTTAGTTTTAAAGTTTAATAGAGATAGTAATTCAGAACAGTCGCTCCTTCCGTAGGTGATATCCGCTGTTGCATTAACATAGCACTGTGTGCAATTAAAAAATACATATCATCATCATCATCATCAGCCCTTTTACGTCCCCACTGCAGGGGCTCAGGCCTTCCTTATGGATGGTTAAGGAATAAAAAAAAAAATAAATAATATAAAATAATTATTTCTAGTCGTGTATTACGCCGAGATCTTAAAATATATATATTTATGAATAAAAGTAAAAAAAAAAGAAAACTTGAATTATGGTGCATGTATTGTATATTTAATTGTGAGTAATTATGTGCGTAAATAGCATAGATTCAATTTCTTCATATTATTTTTCATTTAACCAATCAGTGAGGAGCTTATCACAATCGTGATATGTGACATAATTGTATAGTTGAGCCGATCGTATATGATATTATATTATATTGTCGCTGTGCAAAAGTTGATTTACTGATTTTATAGAGGCAACTTGATGCCTTTTACGTTTATTTTGCATTTTTTGTTGAAGGGATGTCTTTAGAATATATGGTTTTCTCACAATGAAGACCTTAGATTCTCTATATATTTTGTCTGTAGGACATCTGTATGGTTTAAAATATATTACTTTTAGTAATGATCTTTCGCTCTTTCAATTTCAATAAATTTAGTTTTTGTTGCCAGTATAGACTCTGCCAGTGATATATAAATTTGCTTTAAAATAAAATTTGTGGCAGTATGTCGTAGTTTTTTGAAAGTGTAAATAAGTTTTCTGATTCTATTCATTATTATTAATTCAATATGCATATGCCAGGATAGTCGATGGTCTACCGATATACCTAAATACTTTACATGTGGTAACTATATTGTCTTACGTCTATAAAATAATAATTTCTAGTCGTGTATTATGCCGAGATCTTAAATTTCGTTAACCTTAGATTGTATCTGTAATTTATAAGTGTTAGAACAGCGAGTGAAAGATATATAGAAACATTTCGCAACATTAAGTTGTAGTTTATTTGAATCTACTTAAATCGGCCGGAAAATCTCCATCATCCAAATAGTAAAAAATTGTCACGTCATCCGCAAATAAATATACAATATTTTGAATTTGTGAAAACACTCAGTAATATTATTCACAAAGACCACAAACAGTAAGGGTCCGAGTGAAGAACCCTGGGGTGTATGTAGGTCCGATTTGCTGTACAATATAACCATTTAACCATATATATATGAGGAGATTTATATATATATGAGGAGAACCATCAGAATGAGTCACCATGAACTCCCGCCCCGAATTCTATCAAAACACTTGCTGTAGTCAGTGTAGATGACATCTGCCTGGGCTCGATCATTCATACCTGTGCTAATAAAGATATCCGCGAGCGCCCGATACGATACTGTTGATCGACCCTTCAGAAAGGCATGCTGCTCGATCAATCGGCCCAAGACCTTAGCAAAGAGACAAATCTTAGAGTTAGTCTATAGTTTTATTAAAAACGGCGTAATAAACGCTGACTTCAAATTGCAGGAATGTAGCTTTTATGTTTTCAAATAATCACACTTATATTACTTAGGGAAATATGTATTTACTAGTGGACGCCCGCGACTTCGTCCGCGTGGAAGTCGGTATCCCGTGGGAGTGAGAAGTTTTCCCAGTAAAAAGTACCCTATGTGTTATTCTGATGTATAACCTATATTGCTGTAAAGTTTTATCCAAATCCGTCCAGTAGTTTTTTCGTGAAAGAGTAACAAACATCCATACATCCATACTTACAAACTTTCGCCTTTATAATATTAATAGGATTCACTTTTTATAATCACAACGTTACAATTTTCAAAGTACCATCTACAGACTAATCATATTGCCATAGATAGTCACAAACTCAATATATAACATTCGTCCCCTTTTAATTATGTTTTATTATGTATTTCGGCGGGTAGTCCGAAGGGGCTATTACGAAGCCCAAATAGATCGTCCATATCGGAGGACTATCTTTAAAATAACACTGCAGGCGTATATACCAACGTGGATTTGTTCCATTTTATCACTTTTCATACGAAAATATAACGAGATGAGCGTGATGTCGTCGGATGTCTTTACTCCTCGGCGTTCGGAAACAGAATGTGTGCCAAAATGGCGGCAATTTGCTTTTTGTTAACGAACTCTCAAAGTCAGTGTCACCATTCTAATAAAATTAAAAGTATTGATGATCACGCACTCTCTATAATCGAGTAATAAAGTAATCGAATAACTAGCAATTAAAATAAAAGAAACTAAATCAAACGATCTTCGCAAAGATGATGCGACATGTACTATAGAATTTAAATCTCCTTCATAAACTAATTTAGATACCGAAAAACAAAACAATCTATAAATCTAATCGAACTGGAGTTTTCCTAATTCTGTTTGATCTTCTCAAACATGGAGATTGACTCTCTGGGTATGAATCATCATCATCAATCAGTCTCTCCTCCGGACCGTCCGTTTGGTCCAAGGCTGCTTGATTTTCATTTGAATTTTCTTGTTCCCTATTGGTAAAACTTGGCTCATAAGTGTTATCAAAATTATTATTATTTAAAAATGACTAACTTGATGGTGGTTCATTCCCAAAAGATTTCAATGTAGAATCATTTCTTATGAACCCATCACTCTTTAGATATGGTCTCAAAGATGATGCATGGTAATATTTAAGAATTTCACCCACTTTTACCATGTACCTTACTGAACTTAACTTCTCTACTATCACACCCTTAATCTATCCTTTACTCTTATGTAACTCTTTACACCATACATCATCTCCCTTTTTAAATGTTATACTTTTATATTTTATGTTTTTACACATTTTTGTTCTTACTTTTTGCTTAAAAAGTATTTCATTAGAGGACATACCAGTTGAATTTGGTGAGTTTCTATATGTAAATAAAAAATTTTGCAAAACTAATTCTCTAGACATTTAAGGGGAACTGAACCTCCAAACTGGCTAAGCATTTTTTTATTGTTTGCACTGACCCTTTAGCCATTCCATTACACTGGGGATGATAGGGCGGTGTTTTAACAGCATTGCACCCATTAGCTTTCAGAAAATTTACTAACTCAGCCGAGTTGAAAGGAGGTCCATTATCACTTACTAATGTTGCTGGTACTCATATTCCTATTATAGCAAAACTCTTACTTAGTTTTTCAATTACATGGCTAGCATTTGTATTTTGCATAATATGTACATCTATCCATTTAGATCTAGAATCTACTATCAATAAATAAGTCATTGACTTTACATGAAAAAAATCAACATGTACCCTTTCAAAATTACTTTCAGAACACTTCTAAGAACTTAAAGAACATGAATTAGAGAAGTTTCTTGTTGATTGACAAATGTTGCATCCTGCAACAATTTTATCAATATCCTGATCTAAATTTGGCCACCAACAGTATTCTCTCATTATCATTTTTGACTGAATTACCCCTAGATGAGACTCTAAAATAATTCTAGAATTCTAGATCTAAGTTTAGATGGTATAATCACTCTATTACCCCATAAAATACATTTTTGTTCAACACAAAGTTCGGCACGCTTTAAAAAATATGGTTTTATATTCTGATCATCTAAGTGTTTAGGCCACCCAATGGTTACATATTCATACACTTTTCTTAACACAGGATCTGCCAAGGTACATGAAGCAATTTCTTTAAAATCAAGTGGAGAATCTTCAGTGAAACTTAAATAACTTATAGTATCTGTCACATCTACCAACTCTGGTAATGGTAAACGAGACAGTGCATATGCATTTTTTAACAATGTTCCTTTCCGATACATAATTTTATAAGTATACCCTGACAACAGTAAGGCCCACCTTTGTAATCTAGCATTTGCAGTTACCGGTATTCTTTTCAGTGGATCAAAAATAAATTTTAAAGGTTCATGATCACTTACTAACACAAACTTTCGACCATAAAGAAACTTATGAATTTTTTTTAACTACAAATAAAATAGCTAAGGCCTCTTTCTCTACCTGTGAATAATTCTTTTGGGCATTATTCAGTGTACTAGATGCATAACTAATAGGTTCAAAATCAATTCCATGGCTCAATACAGCCTCCACCCCATAATCACTGGCATCAGTAGTCAAGTATAACTCTCTGTCACAATTATAATGAACTAACA
Source organism: Diatraea saccharalis (assembly GCA_918026875.4). NCBI lineage: Eukaryota > Metazoa > Arthropoda > Insecta > Lepidoptera > Crambidae > Diatraea > Diatraea saccharalis. Next base: position 34,300,469 of record OU893332.1, read on the forward strand.
ATTGATTATCTACCAACCATTTTTTACTATTTTGAAAAGCATTTTCACAACTTTCAGTCCAATCATAAGGAACATTACTTTTTAACAGATTGTGCAAAGGTTTCAATTTTTTCTTTAGAAATCATATCCCATCTTCTTCTTTAGAAGCCATCTTTAGAAATAATATGTCCCAAGAATTTTATTTCACTGCAAAAAAATTGACATTTATCTAAATTCACTTTAACATTATAACTTTGTAAACGTTCTAAAACCTCACTCACTTGCTCGTAGCAATCCATAACACTTTTACCTTTTACAACCACATCGTCGATAAAACATTTTACATTCTTTAACCCTACTAAAATCTGATCCATTACACTTTGAAAAACAGAAGGTCCACTAGAAACTCCAAATTGTAGTCTGGCCGGTTGGAATAATCCCAGATGTGTATTTATTGTCATATACTCACATGAAGACTCTTCTAATAATAATTGTTGGTATGCTCCCGATAAATCTAAAACACAAAATTTACAACCCCCTGAAAGTTCTGTGAATATTTCATCAGGTATCGGCAATGGATAGTGTTCTGTATCCAGCACTTGATTTAACGTCACCTTGTAATCAACACATACACGCAGCTTTTTATTATTTTTCTGTGCCAATACAATTGGACTAGCCCACTGGCTGTGCTTAACTTATTTAATATTCCAGCTTTCTCCAAACTCAATAATTCTCTCTCCACTTCTTCCTTCTTGGAATATGGAATTGAGTAAGGCTTATGAAATATAGGCTTTCCTGTCTAATGAAATAACCGGATGGCCGACAAGATTTTTAATAAATGTGACTAGACTTGGAATTTGCAAAATCGAAAGTAAAGAAGATGTATGTTATTCAATGTTTCTGTACTGAATCGTGACCACTGTTAATAAATATTATAGGTGTAATTAAAATGGTTTTGTTTTGTTTTTTGTATTTTTTGGAATTCATACTAAATATTAAAAATCGATATGTATATTTTTTTGTTCTGTTTGTATCACGTTAAAACGGAGGTATCGTAAGGTATATATGTATAATATTAATAGTTTTAGTTGCGATCAAGTCAATCACAAATAGTTTTTGTTTTCATTAATAAATTATGGACGCTTATGTCATTATTAATAGTGAACAAAAATCAGAGAAAATAAATATTATATAAAAATTTTAACTATGATTTTAAAAATGCTACCTGGTTATTACTTTTTGTTTTGTAAATATTACTTAGTATTCTTGATACAAAATCTGTTTAAAACAGAAATAGTTTCCAATAATAAGGCCGTTCATTGTACTGAAATAAAAGTGGTTAATTATAACATTTCCTTTAAGTTTGAGACTGGCTTTAATGTTTAAAATGTGGGATGATCAGTCCTTTTCAAAAACTTTGTAAAATTTTGTCTTAATTTTTTTAATAAGTGCTTCTTCATTGGATTCATCTGTTTTGATTAGCTGTAATTTAAACTGATTTTGCCATTTATCAAATAATATTTTTAACCAATTTCTCCCAACTAATGATGCAAAATATTTATCACATTCAATAACAATCAGATATAATTCTTTTTTTGTATTTTTTTCCTTAATCTTAATTGTCCCCAAAACCTGCAACATTTCACCCGAAACTGATATAAGTTTATAATTACAAGAACGGAGTTTATAATTAGGCAAAAATTTTTCAAAATCCTTTTTGTGCACTACTGACTTACACGCACCTGTGTCAATTTGCATCTGTATTTTTTTTTTGCCAATATCTAGTCATAATGATATAAAAGCTCCTTGTTCTCCCTGTGCATTGATTACATTTATGTTCATAATACTTTCTAGAATTACTTCCTCTTGTTCTGGTTGACTAATTATTTTTTCTTCATTTTGATCTGACAATACTTTGACCCTATTTGCCTGTTTTATTTTTGATTTACATTTTGCAGCAATATGTCCTTTTTTCTGACATATGTAGCATTTCCAGGTCTTTTTTAAACATTTTTCTTGGTCATGTGCAGCGCCACATCGACTACATTCCAAACGATGGTTATTCCCTTTGTTGACTAACAATATGTTAGTTTCTTGATACATGTTTTTCGTTTCCATATCTGCACTCTCGAAAGCAGTCGCCATTTTAACCGCGTTTTCGAATGATAAGGCATCCCCTTCGGTTAATAGCTTTTTTACCAGTTGTTGGTTTGTTAGGCCGCATACAATCTTATCTCTTAAAGCCTCATTCAAAAACGTGCCGAAGTTGCACTGTGAGGCCTTTCCTTTTATCTCCCCTACAAAATCGTTATTGTCTGATTCTCTTTTTGTCTGCAATAATAAAATTCATATCTGCCCGCAATAAAGGATTTCTTTATCGTAAAATGTGTCGATAATGTGTCAATTAATTGGGCTTTTTTCTTTTTTGATGGTACCTCAGGCGAAACTAAATTTCTTAACACATTATAAGATTCCGGTCCAATTAATGTTATGAATAACGGTACCTTTTTGTCCTCGGCTATAGCGTTCACTAAAAAAAACTGCTCCATACAATCTATGTAGCCGGCAAAATCCGTTTGAGGATTATATGGTTCGATATTACCGATCATTATCGTCGCCAATTTTATGTTTTAAAATAATCACACTTATATTACTTAGGGAAATATGTATTTATTCACTTTTCATAATCACAACGTTATAATTCTCAAAGTACCATCCACAGACTAATCATATTCCCATAGAGAGTCACAGACTCAATATATAACAGTAGCCTCTCAGCACAGCGTGTTATACATATTGGTGGTATAAGGTCAGGGCCACATGATTTCGTCAGATCTAGTAACTTCAATAGCTTTAGGAGTCTTTTAGGTTCCACCGTGTACGAGAAATCCGGCGTCAAATTGTCTGATTTCGTGACAACAGGGTTATTAAACGTCGATACAAATACTCTGGCCAGTGTCTGGGACCGCCACCTCCGTGTTGTAATACATACGATTCCGGCATGCGCCTGATTTTTTCTATAGCGAGATAGCGGGAGAGTAAATAGATTGTTATGTCGAAATTACAGTCGCTAATTAAATGTGATTAGAGAAATATCCCAAGGATTGCGCGGATGCTTTTTTTATTAAGTGAGCAACACACTGTTACCGAGGTCCAAATTTTCACTCTGAAGGTGTGTAAGATTATTAATGGCCATAATGCAAATGCGCGCGCGCGTTCTGTCGGATCGCGGAGATCGCCGGAAACAGAGTATTTATATTGTTTTGATTAAAGGCCAACATATGTACGTACAGTCGGCCAAGAAAGTGGTCCACCACCCTAAGGTTGAATTTCGCGTGTTACGTCAACTAACAACAAGGTTGATTTTCCGTAGCATTAATTTTTTGACACGTCAAGTACACGTCATTATTGCTATCTTCATCATTTTGACTTAACCTTTGACAATAATTATCTATACCTATAATAAAAATGTAATAAGGTTACATTTGTAAGATATTTTGGAAAAAAAAATATATGGACGGCCTTCATAAGACTAATAGAAGCCAAAAATATTTTTTTTCTGTCTGTCTGTTTGTATGTTTAAATACTTTAGAGTTCGAATATCGTAAATAAAGTCTTATAATCTACAACATGTGCGTGTTATAGGTCTGAATATACTGAGATAACGGATAACAGAAATGAATAGCGACGAAAAACATATTGCGCCGACCCATAGCTTAGTGCGAGACAAGGGCTAAAACTAGAAGAGATAGTAAAAATGCTAATTCTTTGGTTGTTAAAAATATATACAATTCTTTTATAAAATTATAATTCTTAAAATCTCGTGTAGCCGCCATCTGCCTCTATAACAGCTTGGAGACGTTCCCTCATCGAGCCCACCAGTCTTGAGCAGATATCAGACCCACGTGTTTCCTCCCAAACCTCATTGCAGTGCCCTTGTAGTGCTTCTACTGTTCGTTCACTACGGTTACACCATCTCTAAACCATAAGACCCCACATATTTTCAATAGGGTTGAGATCTGGCGATTTTACAGGCCATGGTATCAAGTTTATTTCCGGATGTGCATCAAACCAAGCACGTGTTACCCTTGCTTTATGTAAGGGACAGTTATCCTGTAAATAATTAAATTGACGCATTTCATTTTCTGGATAAACGTTCCGGACGGATGGCAACATAGCATTTTGGAGAACATCAACATAATCTGATGCCGTTGCTCGTGGTGGCAAAAAGGTCAAGTCTCCAACACCATCATCAGTCATCCATCCATACAAATTTACCGAGATACGACCCGATTCTCTATTTGGCACGACATGATTTTGCGTGTATCGCGTTTTATTGAATCACCAAAGGTGTAGACGCCCGTGTTGACTGGATTTAAAAGTTTTATCGTCACAAAAAACAGTGTTACTCCAATCAAAATCCAAATATTCTATGGCGAAATTTAATCTGGCCATTCTATGAGCGTCAGTCATATAAATTTTCTTTGCATAACGCCTGTGATGTAAGCCCATGTAATGTAAATGGTTTCTAATGGTTTGGAGAGTCACGTCAAATATGTCGGCAAAATAACGCGTTGGTATAAAGCCAGATTCCTCATAACTCCGTCTCATGAAGACTCGCTGAGTATCTGATATATCTGGCACGACCGCTACGACTCCTAATTCAAATTCCCCTCCTCGCTTTCTCGTCTTATCCAAAGACGGACAGCTTGTCTCTATAATCAAAAATAAAATATTTTACACTATTTTAAAAATTTTTACACTCGGACTTGGTCTGAGATTTTACATTAAACTCACGTCAGACATAATAATACTTACCGACACATTTAATTCTCTAGAAATCTCACTAATATTCAAACCATCATTGTGTAATGCGATTATTTGTGCTCTTTCGTTAATGGATAAATTTCGGGGCATTGTAGTGTAAATTAATTAGGAAAATACCTACGGAAAATGCCGAGAAAATATTTGACATGGATTGTCAAGTGATATATTCTTTTTCAGTAAAAGAGTTTTCGTAACAAAATAGTTTCCACTTTGAAGTGACCTACTTAAATTTATGAAATAATGTGAAGACTATTTGTTGTTGCAAATTATTATCTAATGCATAGGCTGCAAAGGTCAAAATAACATTTGTGCTCTACGACAACACGTCAGCATTGTGCAACTCTTTTATTGTTTGTATGCAATTCTAAGATTCGCCTTTAGCGATGCTTTAAAGACACGGGAAATTTTGTCAAAACTGGTAGACCACTTTCTTGGCCGACCGTACATCAAATGGAGTCACGTCAACCTTATTTTAAAAGTTGAAAAGTTGTTGAGAAGTGGAGGCTCACTACATCATAACTTTGTTGAATGTGTACGAGAGCGTGACGTCGTGCGACATTTCAATCTAATTTGTTGATTACACAAAAATAAAATATACGTATTTAATATTCCTCAATAATATACCCGACGGACAAACGATCAAATATTAGTTATCATCCCTATTCTACTAAAACGAAATCACACTGAGCAAACGCCTTGAAATTGAATAAATCGTTGAACGCGTTGAAGTTAATTTCGGTCAGAGAAGGAGCTTTGAATAATGTATCATTGTACGGCACAAGATCGAGCGGTCCCTCGTCGGTCGCCTGCACTAGCAGTAGCACATGTGTCGAGAGCCCCGAGCGGCGCCAGGTGTGCACTTTTTATATCTGCTCGTGCGGTATCTGCGAGCCCAGGTGCGTCGCCGTCTAACCTCTCGCGGTCATATCCCAAGGGCATAAGGTTCATAACGGCGTTCGCTCGCCTAGCAGATGTTCACCCGACGATCCTTTATAGGTCTTCCTTCGAGATTCCTACGAGCAGTTAAAAATATCCTTTTATTCATATTGCCTTTTGTGAGTTTTATAAATTTCATTAATAACAATAAAAATTATACTTGAACCAGTCAAAAGAAATTTGTTATCGTCAAATATATATTATATTTTGGCAGCTTAAAAAATGCCATATACCTATCCGAGATGGGACTCGAACCCTGTTAAAGATAGCTTTCTTACTTCCAATAAGAAACCGCGGGCGGGACCACCTGGCAGTTGCCCATTTCACCTATCATATGTACCACTCTGCAGACATAATACTTGTTTTACGCCGCGACTATAGAATCTCTTAAAACTTGCAATTACATAGCAACATAGCTAATGATAATACTATAGTCTTTTGTGTCAATATGAATGGTCTAAATAATAATGAATGAAGCCTGCTTTTGATTATATCAAACAAAACCAAGAGCAGGTAATATTCAGTGGGTATTGACTGTCTTTGCGCGCGCGCACGTGTAAGTAGTAAGAGCGACCGCGCCTACCTACTTCGAGTTACAAAAGCAGCTGATCTCGCGGGATTCGTAACGGATGTGTACACAAAACGCACCAAGATGTGCACGGCGACAGCTGCTCCCCAAAAAAATTAGAGGCTACTCTTCGTAAGATCATTATGTAACACCCCCTTGCCCCGCGCGGTCAGTTCGCCCCGGGCACCACGCGACTTAACAATAGCCCATTTTGAGTGAATGTCTCCGTTTACCTGAATAAACAATCGCATAAACTAATTCGACCCTCATTAGGGCTTTTACGTTTGCAATCTTATCTCAGTGTAGCCTTTTAGTGTTGTTTGACTCTTTTTAAATAAGTTTTAAATATTTTGTTGAGCGTAAAGTTTCGAGAACAAAAGAATCGAAAGACGTCCTTCAAAACATAATAACATCTGGAGGTCGAGCAGGGATGCTATTGACACGTCGCGGGCGGAACGTGGTATCTTTAATTTTGATCATTTCACCAGTCGGACCTAATTTTTTTTACCGACTTCAAAATCGAAAAGGAAGTATGTTCGACGGCGATGTATGTGACATTTCCGCCAATTGTCGACTGATTTTTATTTGATATTTTATCGAAATCGAAATACACTTTTCATCAGATATCCATAAGTCTAAAAATCGTAACGCCTCAAATAGGGACTTAGTTTTATTAGCATACTTACTTAAACATAAATATCTTGAACAATGTTTAACTTAAACGAAGTGAATCACTTTTAATTCATGAAAAATGGGGTCTAACGAGGTTTTTGTGTACTTTTATTTATAAGCAAAAAATCATTATCCTCAATAGCTGTCATTATTAGAAACGGAACAAATCATTATATTCCCTATTTATTATTATCACCCAAATATTTAGATGATAGATTCGTTTTAGCTAAAAAACAAAAGATTTAGTATTTTGGATTAATTGGTGAATAAAACGTCATCGGTTCAAGGAGTATGTGTATATTTATGAAAGTAGGCATGTTCATCGATATCCTTTTGAATTGTGAACCAATTTCTATTAAACTAGCTGTTTACCCGCGAGCCTGCGTCAATAATAGCCTACGTTCTTCGCGTATTATGCGTATTATGGAGCTTCTCGTAGGTGAAAGACTTTTATAACTCAGACCAATAGTTTCGGAGCCTATCCAATGCAAACAAATAAGTAATCAACTCTTTGCACTTTATAATATGAATAAAGAATTATCTTTAGTGTTACCTGTTATATAATAAACATCACTATCACTAAAAAGCTTGAAAAAAAAAGAGCCGATTTCAAACTTGATCAAATACTTTGATAACGACGGGCGCCTATCATTTATTAGTAATCTAAAGAAAATCTCCGCTCGACTTCAATAGCATTTTCTTAAATAAGTCGCTTTTCATATAAGTATTACTTATCACTCTTTTAAATTTTGAAGTCAGTTCTATTTTTTAAAAGCTTTTTATACTAACGATATCGTTAGAGATATAAAAGTATATTCAGAACGATATAAAAGTTTTTTTAGACTATATGTCTATTTCGTAACGTCCTCATCTAGCGAGCGACACCAGCGGTAAGAGAGCCGGCTGGGAGCGATCGGGGAACGTTCAGGGCGTCAGTATGTTTAGTGAGAACAGTTACAGAGTTTGGTAGAGTGGCGCCGGTCGCGTGTCAGCCGCGAGCGCGATGTGTGTATGTATGTATATGTGCGGGAGATAAGAATGCATCGGCAGCTGCGGCGCGGAATGCACACCTGTCGCCGCCACCATCCGTGCACCACAGCCTCGAGCACATCCACCCCCTAGCTTATAACATCGCAGGCATAAGGCTTCACATTTATACGAACAATTAATATTAACTCTTCCTACGTCTCGATCTGTCACTTATCTCGCATTGGAGAATATTCATACATACATACATACTCGCATACATTATACGGAGACAATTGCAAATAAAACGTAATAAAAAGTAATCTACTTTTTTAATGTAAATTGAGTTTTTTTCCAGTTATTTTGTTTTTGATAAATTTTCAAAATATCTCTCTAGTAACGAAAAAAAAAGCACTTCTAAGATACCACATATTTAATACTCGGATTTATTGTAGGTTTTATCAATACTGTAATTTCACGCTATTTATTAAAGCCCGCAGTCGCGCGTCGTTAAAAAAAAAAAAAACGTATTGCCGCATTGATGCTTTCGAACAGTACAGGGCATAATTATGTCAAAATAAATGAGATAGTGAGGGGATGGCCGGTGGTGTGCGGTGATTGCACGGAGTGGACGGGGCAGGGCGGGGCGGGGCGGGGCGGGGCAGGGCAGGACAGGTGGCAGGTGCATCTGTCCCGCGCGCGGTACCTATATAGCAGCCGCTCCACGCCCGCGACCCACACTCCGCCGCCGGCACTCGGTCGAGGTACATGCTACGTACTCGCGAGCTGTGACCCGTGACTGTGTACTGTTTCCGACACTACTGGTGACACTGTGTTTCTGTGATAAATATGATCATCTGCCTCTCTGGATTTGTGATCGCCGGGTTGGTTTAACATGTTTTTTTTTTTTGTGAATTTGAGGTCGAGGTGTTCGTTATTGTTTTATGAAAAATAATGGTAGAAATCTTATCGAGTTCCACCCGCGTGGTCCAGTATTATTATTGCTATACATTAACGTTTCTCTTGAATCACTATGTATTGATGAAAATATGCATTGAAATCAAATGTATAGTTTATATTATAAATTCTCGTCGAAACTGATATATATGTACTGATATTTTTTTTCTTTTAATTTTACTTATAATATATTAAACGATATATAAGATAATGAGAAAATAATATACCTTCATTGGTATCGTCCATAAAATATGCGACGTGGAAAATAAAATGTAAACTAAATTTTCTGATAAATAAACAAATTCTCTTTGTAAATAATAATCCTGAGGACACCTTTTTATTACATAATAAATGTGTTATGATATGTTATCGATAAGCGAGTGTTGTATATGCCCGACGCCCGACGTCCCGTCAGCAGGGACTCCCGTCGCCTGCTCTAGTCAGCTGTGTGCCGCCACACTGTCTACACGAATGTTTATACTATTTCAAAAGCAAGAACTTTTTCACGTCTCATGCTTTTATCTTAAAATATGTATATAAATGCAAATTTTTAATATTCGAAAATATTCAATACAGTATTCCGTTCAATTATTTTAGGTGTGTAGGAATATTTACAATTTGTTGATTTACGCATGTTTAATTTTTTTTTTTCAATATGGACTTGTTCCGTTATACACGGAAATATTACTTAATTGTAAAACATAACAGATGTGTGTACCCAATAGCTTTCCTTCTGTTGACTTTATTCATAGAACGAGAATGTTAACGATATTTCTATTTAATTTATATTTTGACATTGTTACAGAACGTCTCCTACTTCTATTCCTGTCTCCGTCCGAAATGATATTGTAAGTATCCTGTTAATTCAAATTTTATGAATGGTTTAGTTTATTTATATATATAATCTGCTGTCCTGACAGTCCGCGTTTGTGCGCGTGTTGTTGCCTCACCTTCACACTAATGATGTACCGAGTGCATGATGATATCCTTAGCAGGTACTTCAACATACTAAAATTTTAAGCTTTAGAAATCCTTCAAGTAACAGAAAAGTCATCCTTTGCTTTCCGAATAACAGAACACAACTAATCTGTAACTGGAGATTTATTTGTCAGTTTATGTTCATACTTGAAAATATGACTAGTCGGAATCGTGGGTTACTTTATTTCTTGCATTATTTAACACTGACTTGAAAAATTATTAATTGGCTCTGAACCATAGCGAGACTCCCAAACACGCGGGGCCCGTGGCATTTGCTACTTTTGCTACGTGGCTAATCGGATTCTGCCCTTATATTAAAATAAATGGAACAACGACACTATCTACTATTTATTAAAATTTTCTTCAAAATAAACATTAGTTAAGTGCGAGTCGGATTCGCGCACGTAGTTTCCGTACCGGAAACGAGCAACAACAATTACGTTTGTTGTATGGGAGCCCCCTCACATATTTATTTTACTTTGGTTTTAAGTATTTATTCTTAAAACCGCTACAGAAACAAATCATCTGTGAAAATTTCAACCGTCTTAACTTTCACGGTTCATGTGTTACAGCCTGGTGACAGACAGACAGACAGCAAAGTCTTTGTAATAAGCTTCCCGTTTTAGCTTTAGATCTCAAAATAATTCTTAAAAGTAGTATGACCATCAAATCTTCAGCAGAATACAAATGGAGTTATTTGAATAATTGAAAGTTATTAGTGTTAGATATTTAGTGAAAAAATGTATAAATTGTTTTGTCATATATTTTGTTTGTTTCAGGGAATGAGCGTGGGCTTGAGTGTGGGCGCGGGGGCGAGCGCGTGCGCGGGGGGTGCGAGCGAGAGGGCACGATACTCTCCACATCATCATCAACTGCTGGCACACTTCGCCTCGCCACTGCTCACAGGTGAGGGAGCCGCTTCAACGCTTATCTAAATATTATTTAATTTAAAGAAATGCTGCAGCAGCAGCCGAGTGACAACAGTAGATTGTCAAACGGATATTTCTGTTCGCATTGTGCTTCTAGTTCAGGGTACAATATACACTTCATACTTAATAATTAAGAAAAGATTACGACACTAATTCACATATTTTATTAGTTTTTGATGAATTAGTATCAATGTTATAATAAAATAAAAATCCTTTCTCGGGTTGCAGTGATACTTTTAACTTCGTGATATAGATAATAAAATATACTATTAGTTCTCCGGGGCGGGCGGGTGCCGCCGCCTCCGTCACTGTATAACATTTAGTATAGGACGCTTCTCCAGTCGCAAGTTCAATTATTTATTTAATATGCACATGTTTTGTAAATTATTCAAAAAGCATACAAAACATATATATCTATTTCAATTCAGGTCTTACACTAGCATCGAACGCTATTTATAAACGTTTGAATTTAATATGAAACGAGTGATCGTTCGTTGAACGTGGTCTCGGAGGGCGATGTCTGATCCTCGGTGCTGTGTACTGCGACAGGTCGCTCGAGCAGCAGCTCCGCAGAGTCGGTGTCGAGCGCGAGCGCGTCGCCGCCGCCGGCGGGCGCGGGCGCGTGCGCGGGGGCGGCCGTGGGGGCGGGGGCGGGGGCCGGCGCGGGGGCGGGGGCGCTGCGCGTGCGCACGCTGTACGCGTGCCTGGGCGAGAGCGAGGGCGAGCTGTCGTTCGAGCCGAACCAGATCATAACGAACGTGTCCGCGTCGCCGGAGCCCGGCTGGCTGCGCGGGACCCTCAACGGCAAGACCGGCCTCGTGCCCGAGAACTACGTGGAGCCCCTGCCCTAGTGTTGATCCCACACCTTGTTGATCGTTCTGTACCTATATTTGTATATTTTGTACATTGTAAATAAGAGTCTGTTGATATTTCTATTTATATTATTATACTTATGTTGTGAATTTTGTACCAAATATACTATAACATATTATACGATATCCGTCGTAAATTAGCGATTAAAAGATTATATTAGATTTTGTTCTTTTATTTATCGTAACTCCTTTCCGTTGAAAAGCCAGAAGAGGCCGACGCTCGACACGCGACACGACCGAAGGAAGCGGAAACGAATGAACAAAGGCAGTTAGATTTGACCAATATATATATTTCTTACTATACGACGGGGATTACATTACAAAAATTATATTTTAATGACAACAGCAACGCACTCGAGCTTCAGAACCATACGCAAACGTAACACATGTTATAAAGGGCGACGACGTCTTAAACTTATTACTATTGTGTAAGAAGTCTCACCGGGTCTTTCTACGGTGTTCTATTAACTCTGAATGATCAACCGCCGACCTGCTGACACTTCTTACATGATAGGATTTTTTATAAACTAAACTAGTTTTGGGTACATGAGAAGGCTTCTTCACTTAAAATAATGCTTTTAGTGGAATTATATTCAAACAGGAAAAAAATCATCTTTCTGGAATAATATATAACTAGATTAAAGGAAGATCGTAATAATATAAACAAATTAAAGGATAATCTACAGTTCTCGATCTTTTCTTATTGCAATAACAAGAGAGTTCAAAAATATATATCAATAATTAATGAATGAATATGAAACAAAACATAAAAATTATAATATCCAATTTAACAAGTAAGCGTCTACGAGCTACATATTTATGGCTATCTAAATTGAAATTAACAAATTTATGTTTTGAAGTCTCAGAACATGAAACTGCAAATCGGCGCGATAAAGATTAGTATTGTGTGCGTCAGGCCGGCAGCGCCACTCACTTTGATTTTGAAACGAATTCTTGATTCATCTAGTCGAATAATCTCTGAGAAATTCGGTGTCAATATTTCGTCACAGATCTGTTACAACATGATAAAACATAGAATTAATATAATTATGGATAAAAGTTAAACGTATAACGCCTGCTGAATTCTATCACCAGATAGCAAACTTTTCCGATGGTAAAATCACAGCAAATATACACGACAATTCTGTTAATCTTATAATAAAATTATCTATTAAGTTACTACTAGCGCCATCTATGTCAGACTGTATGGAACTATTCTAAAAATAAACTCTCTCTTTAATCGTCACTCTGTGCCTCATTTACAGGTTATGGGCTTTTCACGTTTTTATTTGTTTTTACGTTATAATAAATAAAGTATAAGTTGTAAAATGACGTCTAACTATATCGCTAACATTCCTAAATTGAAAGGACGCGAAAATTATGAAGATTGGTGCTTTGCGGTGCAAAATGTACTAGTGTTAGAAGGCATGGCGTCCGCCATTACGCAAAATTTACCGGCTTCGCCCACAACAGTACAAATTAATGAAGATGCCAAAGCTAAAGCGAAACTAGTATTGACAATTGATCCATCACTTTACGTACATATAAAGCATGCAGCAACCACATATGATTTATGGAGTAAGTTGAAGAATATGTTTGATGACGCCGGCTACACGAGGAAAATAAGCTTGTTACGCAAACTCATCAACATTCGACTGGATAATTGTGACTCCATGACTCAATACGTAACCCAGATAATAGAAACGGGACAGCGACTTCAAGGTACAGGTTTCAAAATTACCGATGAATGGATCGGTGCATTAATGTTAGCAGGATTACCCGAAAAATATGGGCCTATGTTAATGGCCATAGAGCATTCAGGCATTGAAATAAGTGCAGACGTTATTAAAACAAAATTGATGGATATGTGTTGTGAAATTGAGAAGGTTTCAGAAAACGCTTTTGTCGCGAAAGGTGGGCATCGGTTAAAATATAGAAACACAAAAAATGTAAACACCAGATCAGTTGATACGACAAAAGCAACTACAAAAGTCATAAAATGCTACAAATGCAAACAAACAGGTCATTATAAAAACCAGTGCCCCAACTATGAAAGCAGTACAAGAAGACAAACAAATGCTTTTAGTGCAATTTTTCTGAATGGAAAATTTAATTGTAAAAACTGGTACATTGACAGTGGAGCTAGTAAGCATATGACATCAAAAATAGAATACATAGAAAATCCATCATATGAGAATAAAACTAAAGAGATATTAGTGGCGAACCAAACATGTGTCCCTGTGCTGTGTTCTGGTGATGTTAACATTGTTACAGTTGTGAATAATGTGGAATATGATATCACAGTCACAGATGTATTGTGTATACCAAATTTAACAACCAACTTGCTTTCCGTGAGTCAGTTGATTAAGAATGGCAACAGTGTGATTTTCAAAGAAAATGCTTGCTATATCTATAATCAACAGAATGATCTTGTTGGAATGGCAGAATTAGTGGAAGGTGTGTACAAGCTAAACACAAAGAAAACAGAACAGTTATTGGCAGCAACCGCCATAGCAACAAATGAAACTTGGCATCGACGTTTGGGACACATTAACAATACTGATTTAATTAAAATGAAAAATGGTGCTGTAGAGGGCATTACATTCGCAGATGTAGCAAATATAAACAAATCTAAGTGTACCATTTGCTGTGAAGGAAAGCAGACTAGACTACCTTTTCAGCTGAGTTCTACTAAAACCACAGATTTTTTAGAATTAATACACTCAGATGTGTGTGGCCCCATGGAGAATATTTCCATTGGAGGATCTAGATATTATATCTTGTTCGTGGATGACTACAGCAAAATGGTGTTTGTTTATTTCATGAAAACAAAGAGTGAGGTATTTAAATACTTTAAAGAATTCCTGTCCATGGTAGAAAACCAGAAAGATAAAAAAATTAAAATTCTAAGAACAGACAATGGTGGTGAATTTTGCAATCAAGAATTCGAAACATTTTTAAAGCAACGAGGAATAATCCATCAAAAAACTAATGCTTACACGCCTCAACAGAACGGATTGAGTGAACGTATGAATAGGTCATTAGTTGAAAAAGCGAGATGCCTGATTTTTGATGGTGGTTTACACAAAAAGTTTTGGGCAGAAGCCATAAATACTGCTGCTTATTTAAAAAATAGAACGGTTGTTACTGGACTAAATAACAGGACCCCATATGAAGTTTGGACAGGTAAAAAGCCTGACTTAAGTAATATACGTATATTTGGAAGCAAATCAATGATGCATATTCCAAAAGAGAAACGCTTGAAGTGGGATAAAAAAGCAAAAGAGTTAATTTTTGTTGGTTATGCAGACAATGTGAAAGGATACAGAGTTTACGACCCAGTAAGAAACTCTGTTATAATAAGCAGAGATATCATCGTAATGGAAACACAAACAAGAAACATGGTAGATATTCCTATTGAGTGCAAAGCTCCAGCGGAGGAATTAAAGTTGGAAGATAGTATAGAGATCACAGACACGAAAGGTGAAAATGATGATAAAAACAGTACGTATATTCCAGAAGACACTTTGGTGAGTGAATCAAATGATACTTTTTTTTGACACTGCATCCGAACCAGAAGTTTCACAAGTAAATCTAAACAACACAGAAACGTTGAATAAGCGTACAAGAAAAAAACCCGATCGCTTTGGATATAATAATATGTGTATTGCAGAGTTCGAACATCACAATGAGAAAGATATTACCCTCGAAGAAGCTTTAAATGGACCCGAAAAACAGTTTTGGAGAACAAGTATGGAAGAGGAGTTAAAATCGTTCCAAGAAAATGATGCATGGGAAGAAGTTGATCCACCTCATGACTCCACTATAGTGCAGTGTAAGTGGGTTTTTAAAAAAAAATATGACAGTCAAAATAATGTGCGATACAGAGCTAGACTAGTAGCAAAAGGTTTTTCGCAGAAAGCTGGTGTTGACTTTCATGAGACTTTTTCTCCTGTACTTAGATATTCCACACTGAGGTTGTTATTTTCTGTAGCAGCAAAACTTAGTTTAGACATTCGCCATCTTGATGTTACCACAGCTTTTTTAAATGGTTTTTTGAATGAAACTGTGTATATGAGAAAACCTATAACTTATAAAACTAATGAGAATGATATAAAGGTATTAAAATTAAAACGTGCCATATATGGACTTAAGCAATCATCCCGTGCTTGGTATCAGAGAGTAAATGATTACTTGTTAAAGTTAGGTTATCAGAAATCTAAATATGAGCCTTGCTTGTTTACAAAATTTAAAAATAATGTTAAAATTATTATAGCTCTTTTTGTTGATGATTTTTTTGTATTTTCAAATTGTGAAATCGTAACTAACAAATTATTTGAAGAGTTAAGTTGTAAATTCAAATTAAAAGATTTGGGTCAGATAAAGCAGTGTTTAGGTTTGCGAGTAAATGTACAGAAAAATGTGATAACAGTTGATCAAGAACAATATGTAGAGAGCTTATTAAAAAGATTTAATATGTTCAATTGTAAAACTGTAGACACCCCTATGGAAATGAATTTAAAGTTAGAAAGGTCTCAAAATAATTGTGATAATAATTATCCATATAGACAACTAATAGGTAGTTTGATGTACCTAGCGGTACTAACTAGACCAGATATTGCATATAGTGTTAATTACCTAAGCCAATTTAATACTTCATATGATCTGACTCATTGGAAACATTTGAAAAGGATATTAAAATATTTAAAAGGCACAAAGAATTATGGTCTTGTATATTGTAAAGATAAATCTGATATTCAAGGTTATGTAGATGCAGACTGGGGTTCTGATATAAATGACAGGAGATCTTTTTCTGGTTATTGTTTTAAATTATCAAATGCAGTTGTATCTTTTGAATGTAGAAAACAACGAAATGTAGCATTGTCTTCAACAGAAGCCGAATATATTTCATTGTCAGAAGCTAGTAAAGAAGCAATTTATTTGAAAAGGCTATTGTGTGAAATTTTAAGCAATTCAAAACCAATTATTTTGTATAACGATTGTCAAAGTGCACAAAAACTAATTTTAAATCCAGTTTTACATCGAAGATCTAAACATATCGATATAAGGTATCATTTTGTCAGAGAAGCTGTAGCAAACGAGTTTGTTAAAATTGAATATCTAGAAACGGCTAAAATGCCAGCAGATATTTTTACCAAAAGTTTAGGATCAATCAAACATAAATATTTCACAAAAATGCTTGGCGTTTTACCTGTTTCTCATTATTCCTAATTTAAATAATTTTATTAAGCGGAGGTGTTAATCTTATAATAAAATTATCTATTAAGTTACTACTAGCGCCATCTATGTCAGACTGTATGGAACTATTCTAAAAATAAACTCTCTCTTTAATCGTCACTCTGTGCCTCATTTACAAATTCAGCAAGAGTTACACACGTTACTTTGATCCATAATTATTTCGATTCTAGGTTTTATCACGCCGTAACAGTGCGTCATCACAAGACTAGAGCGTTCGATTGGATCAGACAGAGCGCTAAAGTTCTTAATGTTAATTGATGTTATTTGTGTATTTACCTCCAATTCGTAATACCCTTGAGTGGTGAATAGTCGCAGGATGTCAAAAGTTTTATGAAGTCACGTTTAAGTGGCTTGATATTTTATAAAAGAATGAGCTTCTGAAGTGATAAAGGTGTAGAAGATGTAGCGTGGCGCTGCCCTACTGACGTCGGTCCAGCAGCACCACATTCCGCACTGATAAATAACTGATAGCCTGTGCCGTAATTGTCTAATTTTATAATACATAACGGTCACTTTGAATGTGACAATTGAAAGATATTCACTAACTTCATTATACAATTATTTGACATGTGATCGCGACGTTTTCTTGAAAAATATTGCATGAACGACAACGAAAGCAGACTTCCACGATTGCCTTGCAATTACGCGTACACAAAGTTGTTTATACAAAATCCATATCAGCAACGAACACTATGCGGGGTGAAAGCGACAGAGAGTCAGAACAGAAACGTACATTACATTGTATTAGATCGTCACGTGAATAAATAACATTAAACTCAATGCGCTAAATCGATCATGACTTAAGTTTATTTAATAATTACACGGTTCAGGGCGACAAAATTTTCGATCGTTGTTTTTTTTAATTTTTAATAGACGACGATCCGTTTTTTGTCATAAAAGGGGAGGGGGGGGTGAGGTCCAATTATCGAAACGAACACGGGTCTTCGCCGACGTTTAGATCCCGAGGCGCGTTCAGACGATGATCCGCTCCCCGTCGTCCTTCGAACTCGATCTGCCTCGTGATAGTCTTCGAACGCGGGAGGACCGATTCGTTCGCCGATCCGATTCTGCGTCACGTTGCGAACCGAATCCGGAAGCGTTCATGCGGCCCCGGGCGGGTCCCGGGCCGATCGCATCACCCCGCGAGGCCCTCCGCCGTCGCGCGACCGCCGCCTCCGTCGACGCCGGCTCGCCCTCACTCGCGGCCCGGGTCTAGCAGCCGGCGCACGCGGTTGCAGTCCGCCAGCTCGGGCGGGGACGCAGCCGGCCCCGCGGGTCCCGCGGCCCCCGCGGCGGGCGTGGGGGCGGCACTCGCGTGAGGCCGCGCGCGGGCCAGCTCCTCTTCGGCGAGGCACTCGAGGCGGCGCGCCTCGGCGGTGCGGAGGACGCGCATCAGCGAGGCGTACTTGTCGCGCACGGCCCGCAGCCGCGCCTCGGCCTCGTCGGCGGCGAGTCGCGCGGCGCGCTTCAGCTCGGCGGCGGCCGCGTCGCGCGCCGCCAGCGCCGCCTCCAACTCGACGGCGCGCGCGGTGACGGCGTCCGCGCGGGCCGTCGCCGCCTCCGCGTCCGACTCGGCGCGGGCGAGCGCGGCGCGGCGGGCGCGCTCGTCGGGCGCGGGGGCGGCGGCGGCGGCGGGCGCGGGGGGCGGCGCGGCGCGGGCCAGACGCGCCTCGCGCTCGGCCAGCACGAGCAGCTCCCGGCGCAGGTGCGTGAGCGCGGCGCTGCGCGCGTCGGCGGCGCGTGCGGCGCGCGCGAGCGCGTGCAGATGGCGCGCGGCGTGCAGCGCCTCCCCGCGGGCGCGCCGCAGCTCGGCCGCGTCCCGCGCACGCAACGCCTCGGCCTCATGCAGCGCGGCTTCGGCGCGGCGGCGCGCGGCGCGCTCCTCCAGCAGCGCGGCCTCGAGGCGCGCCTCGCGCTCGGCGGCGGCGGCGACGGCGGCGGCGGCGGGCCCGGCGGCCGGCTCCCGCCCGAGTCTGGGCAGAAAACCTTAACGTTCCGAAAAAAAATAAACCCGAATCAAGAAACCGGGTCGCCCCGGGCACGTCGCGGCTCCGCCAGGCAGACTACAGAGGAACGCCCCGAGCGACGGACGATCTCCGGCGAGAAAAATTGCCGACGCAAGGCTCATAAACACGACCGACTGCGAGCATAGAACGGCGCGAAGTCGTATACGGATAATATAATATAACACGCCTCGCATGAACACAAAACACTGTGACCCAAACAAACGTTCTAAAATGAAGCTTCCGCGACTCCATTTGAATGATATTGGCTATTATTCATATGCATTTTTTGCAAATTCTTGCCTCTGTGAGTTATTTCCCCAAAGAATAAATCTACAAATTAAACGTGAATGAACAAAGGAATAAAAAGCTGACAGAGCTGTTTCTTGATTAGAGACATATTTCAACTGCCTCTGACAATTTATTAGATAATATTTGGATATGAAGCTTCCGGCTAATATTTCTGTTCCTAGCACAGTAGCCGAAATTGACTAATTTCTAAGGAAGGTGTTGGTAGGATTTGAACTGAATTAAATATTTTTTATGAAATTATTATGATGAACCCATTCTGTGACAGAATCAAATATTGTATCCGTCTTTCCTCAGAGATGTCATATTTTTACATAATTAAATGAAAGAGACATAGTCAACAGACTGGAGAGAGTCATTTATGTAGACTAGAAACAAAACGCATACCAGTACACTTCCCTGGGGAATAGAACCGGATATAAGCACCACTTCAGGTCTAGAATTCTCTATATCACCCGTATTAAAGTTAATATTTTGTATTTTTACGCTTTGTTACCACACCCTTTGCTCATATCGAGCAAAAGGTCCACTGCATATTCCTTATTATTTATTCATATATGTATACATCGCCAAAATAGAACTTTTATTTCTACAATAACCATATTTATTAGTCCACTTGACATTACTCGCTCTAATATATTCGATGATGTAGGCAATAAACTATTTAAGTCGCTTTTATCACCTATTTTATGGATAGGTTTTACTAAAGATGTTTTCAGGGAATCAAACTCAAATCAAGGAAGCAAACTTTCTGAAATGAATGGTTTTATTTTTTAGGTTACTTATTATTTTATTAATTTCCTTTGGTTCTGCCAAATGTAAATAAAGTGAATTAGTCATAGTATTCATCAAGTTTGTATTTTTATCACTTTATTTGATGTCAGCGTACTCACAGTCTGAACATTTTTTATTATGGTATTTTGTTTAACCCTACTATTTTTTTAATTATTTATTTTTATTGTATATCTTCCTAGACTTAAATTTTACTAGACCTATCATGTAGATCTGGTTTATTATTTTTTATAATATTATTTTTAAATTTATTTCTTTTTGCTATAAGTAGTTTTATTAACCTTTTATTATGGCACGAAATTTGTTCTTTCCTTGAGAGATCTTTAATTTATATTTCTTTTTTTTTTATTTATTTAGGAAAACAAATAGTGGTTTACAGAGATGTACAAAATACCCTGTACAAAGTATCTGGAATACAAAATACTTTTAAATTAAGTATTTCAGATACCAGATACGAAATACTTTCGAGAAAAGTATTTGAAATACTAGATACAAAATAGGTATCTTATAAATACTTTTAATAAATACAAATACTTTTCTAAAAAAGAAATTGAATTTAAGTTTGTTTATTATAGACCACAAGAACCCTAAATCTTGGACCAGATGGGACCAGGGACAAAGTGGATTTTTTAAGCATTTTTCATTAGAAACAATTTTTGCAAGCTTTTATTTAGTTTCACCTGTACTGGTGTTTGTACTCAAATCTTACAAGCTAAATTTCACCCACTTTTCCTCCGTTTGGAGGTAACAAATTAATAAAGCCTGAAATGTTTTTTTTTGTTTTTTATTTAATACATCAGGTTTAAATTTTTTAGTTCCTTTTTAATAAAAAGTTTTTTCAATATAGCATTGTGAATGAAAAATTGCTCAAATATAACGACAAGAATAATTATTTAAATTTAATTATAAAATTATTATTTATTTAAAAAGCTGGTTTTACGTACGACGACGTATTACGACGTAGACCAGATGAGAAAATTTATGGAGAACTGAAAATTCATTTTTTCCTAGTGAGACGAAGAGAGTGGGTAAAAATAAATACAGTACTTCGTTTTTAAAATTAATGGCGTGACTTGTGACGAGGTGAATGTGCGTTAGTATGTAAAGGAACGTATATTAACTTTTTTTGCAGAACAACCGAAAATTATGCCCCTTTAGAGTGTTAAGCTAATTTGAAAATTTTTAGTAGAACATACTTAGATTCTGTGGTTGATTATAGTACGTTGGTTTGTAAGGAAGGCTTATAATACGTAGATGTACCTAAAAAGACGTAGAGTTGGTATTGCTGGTACTGTTGGTAATGCGCCATTAGTTACCATCTGATCGGATAAATCCGGTCTCAACCGGATTTGAAGTATTAATTAAGTCTTTATCTATGAAATTTCCGTTTTTAATGAAATAAATGAAGCTTTATTTTTTTTATTTCTATGTATCAAAGTAATTACCCATGCAATCAATAATCAATCTTTGCCAACGCATTGGTAGCTTAATGTTGCCCTTCTTGAAGAAATCAGCTGGACGAGAGGCAACAAATACTTCAAAGGCATTTTGTACTGCCTCTCGGGTATTTAATTTTTTTCCCGCTAAGACGTTATCCAAATTCTGGAAGAAGTAGAAGTCTGTTAGGCGCATGGTCTATTAAGTACGGCGGATGACGGAGAACTTCAAACGTACTTCGCGTACTTCGCGCTGGCGATCATTGAGTTCGTGGAGTACCCATTTGTCAAGTTTTTTACCTTCCCGATTTGACACAAATGAATATTGTTTTGATGCTAACGTCGAAGCTACTGCTAATTCAACTGTAGATTGAATCAGCTTCCACAATCGCCTTGTCGACCAAAGTTTCCAGAACGGAAGCGGGCAAACCAATAACGGGTGGTGCGTTCGTTTGTAGTGTTCGCTCTGCAAACGTTGTAATGTTGCGTGGCGCTTGTGCCACTTTGCTGCCACGATGGCACACATACTCCATAATTACTTTAATTTTTAACTTATCCATGACGACGAAAAATATTTAAATGTATTGAAAACAAAACACTAACTATTGAACAAATGACGATTTTAGAAAAAATAATTTGATATTAGAATTATCAGCCAAAAAAGATAGTTTAATTTGAAATGGCTAGTACAGCAGAACGGCAATTTCATAGGTAAAGACGTAATATTTAGACAGGACTCCGCCCGTTTTTTTGTTGTTTCTCAATACAGATCCCTTGAATTGAATGATTACTTATTAAAGCAAAATCTACTATACGATAACATCACAGATTGTGTTGTATTTTTGAAAAATAAAGGAGTATTAATTGACGATGTCAAAGAAATTATTTGAAGATTTTTTTCTATTAACAAATTTATTTTTATGACGAATTAGTTGAAAAGCAATTATTTTCAATATATGCAATGACAGCACTCGTTTCCGAACTACTGAAGATTTGTCAGTATTTTTCGTATTATGCCTCATAATGCGAATATTGATTTTTTTTTCGCTCATGAATATGCAGTGGGCAAAAGATAGAAATAGATTAACTGTTGAGTCAATAAAGGCAATATTGCTTTGCTCACGGGATATAATTTCAAGCATTTGCCATGTATCGAATTTCACAGTGAAATTTCTTTAAAAATAAACTTTTTGAATACTGTTGTTAGTGGAAAAAGTATAATGTGCAAAAAATTAATAAAAGTTAATAATGAGTTTAATTGATATACTGAGTTTTATTTATAGCATATGACAGGTTTTTTACATAAATCAGGATTTTTTACTGCTTGTAACTGGTTATTCGATTTCAAGCCCTATGCGCCATCTATCAATTTTTACTAGGGTACGTTCAGTTCTACGCATTTACTTTTTAAATGACACCAAACAATGTTTGGATTCAAGTTATTTTCAACTAAATATTCATTGCGTTGATAATTGGACACTTTCTTTTTGTAAATATGTATATTTTAGGCAAATATTGTTTTGTGATATTTATAAAATGTAAAAAATCTTTTTATTAAGTATTTTATCAGAAAAAGTATTTAAAAGATACTAAGATACTAAACTAAAGTATTTAAAAACAAGATACAAAATTCTTCCTAAAAAAAGTATTTTAGATACAAGATGAAAATACGTATTTTGTATCTTGTATCTGTATTTCAAATACTTGTATCCAAGATAAGTAACATCTCTGGTCGTTTACAATTGATATACAAACAAAACTTAGGTAACTAATAGACCTGCCAGTTCCATTACTAAATACGAGTACTAACAAAATTTATTTAATTGCTTACTATTAACAATGGTGATGATATCGAATAAACTTAACCTACACTACCCAAACGGCTTCTCCACAACAATCTCAAAAACTCACTCTGATTATTCATGTTTAAATATAATATCCCCCACTTTGCGTTTATATCGATTTAACCCTTAAATGCATAGCGTATCAAAAATGAAACGTCAACTTTAAGGTCGTCTATAAACGTACATATTCATAAATTTTGATTTGGCTGTATCGGAGTAGATTCCTTAGACCCATACGTTCTTATGAATATTTAAAAACGGCAGTTGTTTTCATAACGCGCGAAATTGAAACGTCATTTTCGAACTACGTACAAACGTTGGCGCGACCGGCAAATTTGTCAGAAATATCAATAGTGATAAAAAATATTTAAATTGAAGTTTTCTCTGCAAATAAAATATATTGTATCGGTAAGTAATCATATTTCTGTTTATGTGTTTACTTTTTACTAATATCTTTGATTCAACATGTTTTTTCCCTAAAAATGTATCGTTTCAAAAATGATACATTATGCACTAACGGCATAAATATTCTTATATTGTTTTGTGCGGCAATTTGGTGGTGGTTGCATGTTTTTATATGTTTTTTACAGCGATGTCGCCTAAAAACTGCAAAGACAATGGGATAGAAGATATACTTCGGAGGTTGGAAGCGGGGGATATATCCGACGATGATTATGAGTCGGAAGGAGATGATTTGATGGACTTCTATCCTACGAGAGAACAGCTCCAACATGTATTAGAGGAAGGTTCGTCAATACATGAGGATACAGGTAATGAGGATAGCTCAGATCCCCCTAAAGTATACGATGATGGACCCGGCCCAACTCCTTCTGCAAGTACTCCAGCTACGACTGCTACAAGTCGTAACGTCCGACAAATTATATGGAAAACCCAAAAAATTTCAATTTGACGAGAATAAAATTAAATTTGAAGACAATAATCCTTTTTCATCTGACATTGCTAATTTAGAAACACCATTCCAGTTTTTCTCCTACTTTTTTAACACAGAATTTTTGGAAAGTATAGTACAAGAAAGCAATCAATATAGTGTTCAAAAAAATCCATCTCGGCCAGAGATTATTACTATTACCGAATTGCGACAATATTTTGGGATTCTCACATATATGTCTGTCTTTCGATACCCAAGTATACGTTCATAATGGAATACGAAACATTCTTTCACCCCTATAGCAGAAACAATGCCACTAAACAGATTTGAGAAGATAAGGAGTTTCCTGCATTTTAATGATAATGATAAGCATTTGCCCACAGGCCACCCCAACCACGATAGATTGCATAAATTAAGACCCGTTATCGATCACCTAAATGAAAAATTTGGTTCTTTGCCTTTCGAACAAAGATTATCACTAGATGAACAGATGTGTGCTACTAAGATGGGCCACTTTTTGAAACAATATTTGCCGAACAAACCTCATAAATGGGGCTTCAAATTATTTGTTTTATGTTGCTTACAAGGATTTGCTTATCAGTTTGAAATATATTCAGGAAAAATAATCCATGATCGTCTTCCAACTGAGCCTGAACTTGGTGCAGTTTCTGATACTGTGGTGAGACTTACACGAGGAGTGCCGAGAAATCGCAATCATATTATCTACTTCGATAATTTTTATACCAACTTACTTCTTATGCATTATTTCGCTCAGCAAGGTATTTACTGCCTCGGCACTGTCCAACGAAATAGACCGGGCAAAAATTGTAAACTACCACATAAAACGGAAATTATGAAAAACGACATACCGAGGGGACATTACGTGGAGAATGTGTCTACCTATGAGGGAACCCCAGTCACTGCTGTGAGCTGGAAAGATAATAAACAGGTCATACTGTTGTCCACATATGTTGGAGCTGAGCCAGTAGAAACTATTGAGAGATACGACAAAAAGAAAAAAGACGAGTGCCTATTCCATGTCCAAGAGTTATAAGAGAGTATAATTCACACATGGGTGGTGTCGATCTTATGGACAGTTTCTTAGGGCGATAAGGGCGCAACCATATGAAGACTAGAAAATGGTATTTGAGAATTTTTTACCATCTACTGGATATTACTATAATTAATTCTTGGGTCCTTTATCTAAAAGTCAACAAACAGAAGGGAGTCAACCCTAAAACTCTTATGGAGTTATCAGAATTCCGCGCGGACTAGGCCGAAGCGCTTTGCAAGTATGGAGCGCCACGAGAAAATAAAAGGGGAAGACCCAGTTCAAGCATTGAAGATGCTATCAGCAAAAAGAAAAAGAGTGCCCGCTTACCACCTATGCCTGCTAAAGACGTACGATTGGATAGAATTGGGCACGATCAAATTAGAACGGACAAGAGAAGGCGTTGTCAGTATCCAGAATGTAACCTTTTGAGTTACATTAAATGCTCAAAATGCGACATATTCTTATGCTCTAAAAAGAATTCTAACTGTTTTTTATTGTTTCACAGTAATTAAACGTAATTATTGGCTAAAATTGATATTATATACTTGTATCACCATACTTCTTTACTAATTACTAATACTAAAAACGTAATAATATTTTGGTCAATAATGCATAGTGTATCATTTTTGATACATACCTTTTATTAATAAAAAAAACATGAAAATATTCATTTTTATTTTTTTTTCTATTTTTCCATGAAAATACACTTAACCCTCAATACAATATAATTATTTCATTGAAATCACAAAAATCATGCATTTAAGGGTTAATGATAGCGAAAAAATGTCAACGTCATTTAAATTGTCATCGTAAAATCTATAGGAGCGTCTTACAAAAGTGTTCCCCGCGTAATTTGTGGCAGTGGGTGAACAATGAATAATGCTTTTAGAACGTGAGGAGACTCTAGGGATTCCACATTGTGGTGTGTGTACACACACACTCATCACTCCTCATTATATATAAGCCAATGTAAACGTAATTAAACACATTATTATAATCGCAGTCAGACTGTCATTTATACACCCGAACCGCCAACACTGCAACATAATTGTTTATTATTTTGTAAAGGAAAACTGCATCCAGATAAACACGTCTGTTTTGTAAGGAATCGATATTATACCTTTTAGATGCAGATTCATAGTCAACAAAGAAATGATAATCTAAAGATTTCAAAAATTTATAATGTATTTTTTCAATTCGGGCAATGTGAATAGCATATTGGGGGTTCCAAACGACGCATGCATATTCTAAAAGAGATCGAACGAAGGAATAGTACAATATTTTATAGGTAAATATTTCTTGCAGAGTGTTTAATTTACATTTCTTTTTTGTTATGCATAAATTAGCCAGAAGCATTTCCCCAGACCGCCACCGCATAATTTAAAAGGGAGTGCACATAAGCATAATACACTGTCATTAATGTTTTTTTATAGGCTTCAGTTTTTGTTGTGCGTAATATGCACTGGCTAGTTTTTTTGCATAGCTTGTTTATATGACAAGAGTGGCTCATAGTATGGTCTAAGGTATAACCTAGAAAAGTATTATTGTAACAAGTACGTTCTCAGATAGCCGTTTTCTGACCTGATAATTAGTGTCCGACCGAAGCTTCGGCTTCGGCATCGACCACCTTCGGCCAAAAAAACAATCATCGGTGAAACCGTCGAGATTGAACGAACTGTTACGAAAGATGTTTGCAGAGGCGGCGGGGAGTCACTGTCAAATATCAGATGCATGCATGCATGCATGCGCGTCAAGACAAGTTCGTACGTGTATTTAAACGAGTGTTTTATTTTTAATTAGTTTAAAAAGTAACACTGCTGAAGATTCAGTTACGTCATTATATTCACAGTAGATTTTCTTACGTAAAAAATTCTCCACATTTAATGATTGCCACTCAAATGCCACCCCGATTTAAATCGAAGTATTTGACCAACGATGAAACTGGGTCTCGGTCACGATCAGCAGCTATTGTGGACATAGATGTTGATGAACCTAGACCTTCTTGTTCAAATTCAGATCCAGTTTCCGAAAAAAAGATGATGACTTGGGTGATTCGCGTGATAGTCTTGCATCATCTGTCACAATTACAAGTGAAAATGAGTTGGGTTTGAATCATCCTGGTCCCCTTTTGAAGAGCATCTTACATGTTTTAAAAGAACCATTGCTTCTGAGGAATGCTGACATTTACGAATATTGGTCTTCTGGTCCGTATACTATCTACGGCCAAATGAAATTAAATACTTATCTGCTCCTGCCAGCAGTGTTCCTAGTGAGCAATTGTTCAGTGCTGCTGGACAAATATATGCGGACAGACGATCTAACATGATTGGTGAAAATGTAGATAAATTGTTATTTATAGCATACAACATAAGGCTGTTTAAGTTTGATTACTGATATTTTTAATGAATACATATGTGATTTTTATTGTAATCAAATGTGTATGTAGCTTTAGTTAAAAATTTCTTGAGAGAGAAGGTTCAGTACAAATTTGCTTAGTAAAATAGAATATTATATTATTGTTATAGCTTGTTGTTTGCAAAACAGTCAATACCTTATTATTTATATTGTTATTGTTACATTTATTTTGAATTCTCTAACATTTTCTAAACTGTGCAGTAAATTGACTAACATTTAATTATTTATTAAGAAGTTAGTGTTTGTTTATTTTATTTAATAGTCTAGTTTCGGTCTAGTCGAGTAAAACAAAGACTGACTGATTGGTCTAATTGGAATTTGTGAATTACTTAATAAAGAAATGATTATTTTTTTTACAAATAAATCACAAACTTTTATTGCCATCTCTAAATGAACTTCTATATGAGACAGTCAATATATACCTTCAATATTGAAGTTTTGAAATAATATTAATATCAATTGTAGCTGGAGACAATATAGAACAAAATTAATTACTGAGAGATTATATACCTTCGGCTTCGGCCAAAAATAGACCTTCGCTCGGACACTACTGGTAATGCGTTATTATACTTTTATTAGCATTCAGTAATATGCCATTAGCCTGAAACCAGCCATATATATTGTGATATTTGTATAATGAATATATATCATTGAATGTGTATGAAACTGTTTCTTTAATTAGATCCTCTGCCTCTCCATAGTTTGATTCCAAACCGTGCAGAACAATACATTTTTCATAATTGTCATTGGATTTGGTTGAGGACTGGAATATGGAATTCCTCAAGTTTTTTTAAGTCATTTTGTTATTCTATGTTGTCACTTTAAATGACCGGTTTTTAAAAATTCAATATTTTCTTACAGTCTTGAAATATTGTTGTTTTTAATTTTAAATGTTCCAAGTTTGTTTAAAATCACATTTGAATTGCTTTAGAGCATTTTCTGTTTCTTTTTGGTTAGTCTCTGGTATTGCCGCTAGAAAATATTTATTACTTACTTAGAGGATTGTATCAGTGAATTTATTTGCTCTAAGACGACTTTAACATACTCCTCTTTCCCTGTGAAATCATATCTCAAGGTAGATTATCCAACTACAATGTTTGATGCTATTTAACAGGGAGTCCAAGTTAGCTTATGGATATTATTTTAAGGTTAAGCACCCGAGATGTCGCTGGTGTTGCTTGAGTTACGAAAATATTATGTACTAGCTATGCCCGCGACTTCGTCAGCGTGGGAAAGTACATATATGTCAGGATAATTCTTTCTTTCCTACGAATGGGATCCAATTGAGTAGGATCAATGGTCCATATCGCACTACGCGGGCCCAATGCGAATCGGTGGGTGTTAATGCAGCCGGGACCAACGGCTTAACTTGCATTCCCAAGCATGGAGGAGCTCAAGATAATATTATTTGGGCCCTATGAACGGCCTTACGATAGTTATTTTTCTTTTTGACATTGCTAGGTTATCTTCAGGAGTTTTCTGTGATCAAACGCTTGCTGTATGAGTTCTTTGAGAGCTCAAGATTATTTCTTAACAATGAATGCTCCAGATTCAACTTGATAGTGCATCATCGCTTGGCGATGGGCATTTCAATACGCTTCACGCCCGTCAAGTATCTCCTGTGACCGAGCGCTTCCTGTGACCGAACTCTCTGAGAGCTCAATTGACTTTGTTTGTCAGTAAAAGTCTTAGGGTCGACAGACATGCCGCCACGTATCTTTCGTCATACATGCGTATGTCTAACGTGAGGTGCTTAACTAAACTGCGACAGGTTTGCACCGAGCCTCAGACTCATGTAATAATGCATGAGCCTCATGATAGGTGAATAAACCTGTATCTCCAGTGAAGACTGCAGATACCAACTTTAAAGTAAAGCGAATTGAATGTCAAAAATAAACAAAAAGAGTAACATGAGACTGTTAAGAGGAAAAATACTGATATAAATCGAGTTGCCTTCACTCATTCGACAACGGTGTAAACTCGGTTCAGATTAATGCTGAGACAAAGTTTCTGTAGGATTCCTTACGTCTCACTGCAGGGTCTTGTTAAGAATCTCATCCTTTTAGCAATTTTGCAGGTTTGACCTTTTTCGAGGTATTCTTACAATTTGTGTACCTTTTTGGCGAAAGTATCTGCTGAGACGTGAACTTATTTTTTTTTAACGTCGAGAAAATGCTTCTGGCGATGTTCCTGTTACCCGCCAAGCAACAGGGGGTGAGTAGGACTCACCAGGAATCACCTGAACACTCAAGTATTGGATCTTTGTTCCCTATCAGGCTCGGGTCCATCGAGAGCCTCTCCCAGAAAGGTGAGGCCCTGCAATGCAGAGGTGGCTGCCCACTACCTCAGCTAGCCTTGAAGACGTAAACTTAACCCGATAAGAATTTACTATCGAAAACCTTAGACGTGCGATCACTGTAAACTACTCGATGCTTAATTGCAGCAGCGCAACGCTGTCTTCGCTTGATCTCCTACTCGCGTGATCGTATATTACATGTCAATTATAAGCTTCAGATTATAATGCCTATGTATGATCAATCATATTTATAAGGGTTCACCCAATTTGATATAAAATTGAAGTCATCTTACTTTGCAGTATCCAAAATATTGAAAACTTATTTTTTATCTATATTTTAATACGTGAAGCAAAAACTTTGGACCCCTTTCTACGAAAATTGCGAGGATGGAGGAGTATGAAATTTGGCACACTTATAGTTTATATGTAGGAGAAGTGAAAGCGGCTCATATTTTTCAATAATAAAGCTTATTAAGTACATTAAATGGATAAATAAAACATTACACACACTACTATGCATTTGACACGCACAAACAAGTATTTGCTACACGTATACATGTACTCTGTGGTCAAATTGTTTCCTTTGACATAGACTTTGTTTGTTTCTTTTGAACATTGGCTTCAAAGTCCAACATTAATTTTTCCAGCAATATGGAATGGCACCGTTGCTTTGTTCAATGTGCACTTCCAATATTGCTGAGATATTTATCACTTGAAGCACTTGATTTTGTTTACTTTTGATTAAGTACAGAATCATGATGACTTTTTACCACTTGATTACGGAGATTGCACACTTTTTTACTTGATAGAGATTTTAAAAAACTTAATTCTGTTTTGGTTCGTCTTCAGCGAAGGAATGTCTTGGATAACGCTTTCTCTTTTAGTTTTAACACGGAGCTGATTTAGGACGATGTTCGACGGGTAGTTACTCAAATGGACTGTTTCCAAGGGTGTTGAAAAGGGGCCGTTATTCATCCTATTTTCAAAAGTGGAGATAGAGCCTCTATTAATAACTATCGTCATATTGCAGTACTACTAACAATTTCAAAGATTTTTTAAATATAATTATAGATAGAAGACTAGTAAAATACTTCGAAAATAAAATTCTTCTAGCAACTTCCCAGTACGATTTCACAGCTGGCAGGTCAACTGACAATGCAGTTCATGAACTTCAGACTATCGAAAGGAAGATCGACTAAAACAATCATTCGAGATACATCTTTTTAACTTATCACGGATGATTACCTTTCTAATAGAATACAACTAATGATAATCGATAATGCATAAGTGGATAACTGCTGGTTGAGTATGGTGTCCCTCGGGGGAGTATTATTAGGCCTTTTCTATTTCTTGTATATATCAATGAACTATGCCTTCTCCTTTTATACGATAGCAGTAAAATAATCTCTCGGTTTTATTTTTTAACGCATATCGAAGTTTTCGTATTCAAAAATCTTAGAGACGTAAACGACTACTTACTCAGGGCAACATATCTTGCTCTGTATCAGTCTGAGATTACACACTATATAACAGTTTGGGCAGCACTCATAAGACGACCAAACTAAAGTTGGAAATAGCACAGAGAACCGTCCTAAAAGTAAGCACCTTCAAGCCGTTTCGATTCTCAACTGCAAAACTCCGAACCACTAAGCGAGGCGCTGATATTGTTTGTACCCTGTACGGTTATGCAATCGCACAATATAAGTGGCTCGAGTCAAAGTACGTATTTATGCGGATCAGCATTTTCCGCTATAATGTAATTCAATTGTTATTAGAGTTAGTTAAGCGTAAGCCACCAACTAACAAACATTTATAACAACTTTTTACTATTTTAAACATTTGTGAAATAAACTATAAAAACAGTGACGTCGTTTACCTCGAACCACAAACTTTCCATAGATGTAGGACAAAACCCTACATACCCTTTTCAGAAAAAGTTCCGGATTTCACTCTCCACAGATATTTTTTTATATGTACATAGGTAATAAAATTTTGTTTCTATGTATCTACCTTATGAATAAAACCTCATGTAAAAAAAAACATGAGTGCAGTCGCCCGGTTTGCGAAAGGTCATGGGTTCGAGTCAGTGGCGCGCACACCACAAATATAAATAAGCCCTGTATTCCCTACACATGAAACCTACATTGTTTAGTTCTCATTTACATCCTCATGCTTTAACTAGATACGAGTATTTACAGAGACTCACGATCATGATTTGGTTAAACTAGTTAAATTGCCATCCATCAAAATTAGACAGATCTACTATAACGATCTAGTTAGCGGAATATTTTCAGCCGACAGTTGTGCTGGCGCCGCCGCCATCGATGCGGCCGTAAGATGCACTTGTTGCTGCTTATTTGCCATACAAACACGACAGGTTTAAACTCGTGTTGTACGTAGAAATCATTTGTATGTGCGTGTAAAATTTATGCGTGTGTTACGGTTTTGAGAGGCACTGCTTATCGCAACCGGATTTAATTAAGCAATAATCGAAAGAGTGGCGTTTGCGCAAAGGGATAATTTATTTGGCCGGTGTATCGTTCAAACATTTTTTCGCCATTTTGTTTTGATGTCTTTTCTGAGCGGAAGTGATTTAGTTACTGATTTATTTACCGCAAATTATGGAAGATTATAGCTTTGAGCTGGTTTTTTTGCTTTGTGCTGGTGAAAAATTGAATACGAATGTAGTTCTGCTGTCGTTCGGTGAAAAAAAAAATAGTTGCAAAGGGAAGGTGTGGGCCCGGGTTGGATTTAATTTGGTAATCTTTATCATGGAAAGTATACTTAATCGAACTCTTCAAATGTCTCGCTTCCTCCAAAATTATAAAGTAACTCGAGAACAAAAAAGAAGGATCCGGGTGTAATTTCATCGCCCAAGAGATTCTGACAAAATTTCCAAGAAGGACAATATAATTTTTGACTATGCTACTATAGAATATTTCTCGAAACGTCGGAAGGCGTTCCAGACTCTCGTGGTACACGAGACAGGGCGACCTGTGGATCGTGTCGAGTCCCGCAGACCGACAAGTCTGTTGGCTGTTTTCATGTCAGAATGACAGAACGACACATCAAGTGTCCACCGGTTACCTGGAGCGCAGCTGGTCCCGCTCGAGCTGCATGAGGCGCGCGCGGTCGCGCAGCGCGTGGTTGTGCAGCAGCGCCGCCTGCGCGCGCCGGCAGCGCCCCAGCAGCCGCCGGTTGCGCTCCGCGTGCGCCTCGCGCCGCCACCGCTCGTGCCCCAGCGACGCCAGCGCCAGCGCCAGCTGCTGCTCCGCCCCCGCCCCCGCACCCGCCCCCGCATGCCCAGCACCCGCCGCACCCCCCGCGTACAGCGCGCGCAGGTACGCGCCCACGCCCACCTCGTCCTGCGCAGCGAACGAGCCCGTATAACATTTATATTCACACTCATTCACACGAGCCCCGTCAAGTTTAATGTCCAGCAAAAATATTAGCAAAATTTTAGATCGCTTCGCATGAGCCGCAACATTGTACACGACCGAACGACTCGCTCGTTTCGTTTATATACTTTAATTTTGATACTAGGATGATTTCCATAAAACGTCTAAGTTTTTTGGTTGTTCATGAAAATTTGTTAAAAAACGTACTCTTCGTACTTCATTCCTTGTACCTTGAAAAGTACTAGGCAATCTCATCGAATGCCCGAACGTTGACAAAAATGCGTTCCAAAGAAGCGAAAAAGTAAGACACACGAAAAATTCGCCAATGTTGCTAGTTTATTCTAAAAATTGTCATATACACGAAGAACACCACTTTCCCCATATGGTTCATTGGTAGAACATCGGAAAGGCTTGCACGACATTACTTTTAACACTAGTCAACGTTGTTTTAGCATTCCCTCCCCAGGTTGATATGCAGTACAGGAGGCAAGATTGGCAGATTGCATAATACACCAATTGATGGTATTTTTATCTACAGAATTACATAACGATTTCATTATGTGAATGCCTTTTCCTGATTTTGCCAGACAAAGCCGATTCGTGTTGTCTAAAAGACAGTTTTTCGTCAATGATTACACCTAAATATATTATGAAGTCTGTGAGCTCTATAGGCAAACATTAACATAAGAAGTGGGAATCAATATTGCCAATATTTATTACATAAGTGGATCTTAAGATATGATGTTGTATGCGGTATGTACTAGATGCGGTAGAGATAAAACTTGGGATACTGTTTATGAAACAGCAAATAAAGGAATATCTATCGTGGTCGACAGGTTGAACAACAATCTATTCATCATCCATCTATACCAGGAGCAACTGGAATTGGCCCACTCAGTTCTAAATTAATTCTGACACATTGGCGCCTTCTCGTAAGAGAAGAGTTTAGCCAGTCGTATGCCAGACCCCTAATACCAATCCTTTCGAGTTTCCGTAGAAGGATTAGAATCAATCCTTCAATCAAGAAAGACGCCCGGTTTTCCAAAAAAAGATACCAGTTTTTTGCTTACTATTTTATCAAGTAACTTTAGAAAGACGCTCAATAAGGTTACTTATCTATAGTTACTGGATATTGATTTGCAGCCGTCTCTGTGGATTGGTGTTATTACTCCTAATTTCCAGTTTTTCGGAATATAAAAAAATATGAGTAATAGGTTCGAGAATTGTTAGTTGAATTTGCTTGATGAGAAGCAGAGTATACCAGAGTATATCCATCTATACCAGGAGCACTATCAACCTTAAATTCTTTGATGTATCGGGCCACTTCCTCCTCATCACATATATAAGGATTTAGCTGACAGACTATCAGAACCAACTTGAGCAGCCAGATTTGCCTCTGATGTGTTTATTTTTGACAGAATTGTCAGCCAGAGTTTTCCCAATATCAGCAAAATATTTATTATAACCATTTAATGAGTTATCCGGATAAGAAGAATCAATTAATTCAATAGAGTCATTTTCAGTTTTACTAAAATGACATATATTATGTATCCCAAAAAACTTTGGAAATCTTGATGGATTATTTTGATTGGTTTTATTAAGAATATTTTTCAGTGTAACAATGGCAATACAAATTATTATAATAAGTTTATCTTAAGGTTACTGGGGTTATTTTAAATTTTTTAAAGAACACACTTCGTCTGAAAAATAAACCGCGTTCATACTCACATGTTTCTTCGAAGCGGGCGGAGGGCATCGGTAAAAGTCGGAAACGAGGAACTCGTACGGCGCCGGCCACGCGTCCACCGTCTGCGCCGCGACCGAGCGAGAGCGCGCCGGAGCGCGCGGCGGGCACGAGGCCGCCCGACGTGCGCCCTCTCGCGCCCCCTCCCGCGCCCCGCCCCGTCCGCGCTCCGCCGCCGCCTCGCGCGGATCCCGCGGCGGCAGCGCCGGCGTCGGGCACTCCGCCCACTCGCCCGCCGGCGCCGCGTCGCCCGACGTCAGCTCCAGCACTTCGCGATCCTCCTCCCCCAGCTGTTCCCCGCCCGCGGCGGCCGCATCGCCGGCCCCGGCGCCGGGAGCGCGGGGCTCCGGCCGCGCCACCGGCCCGGCGGGCGGGCCTCCCCCGAACGGCACCGGCGAGTCCGCCGCGCGCCGCTCGTGCGCCACGCGCGCCAGCCGCGCCGAGAACGCCTCGCCGCCCGCCGGCGAAGTCTCCGCGCGGCGGCCGATCGCGCGCGCCGCGCCCGTGTCGGTCGGGAAACGGAACCGCGCCCGCGTTTCCCGCGCCGGCGTGTTCTCCGGCGTCGCCTCGACGGCGGCCTCCGGCGGCTCCGCGGCGTCCGCGTCGCCCGGCAGCGGCGTGTTCGGGGCGGAGTCGACGCCGCAGCGGTCGCCGAGGGGGAACCACGGCTCGGCGCCGGGGCGCAGCGAGCCGGCCGCGCGGGCCGCGTGCGCGCCCGAGCCCGGCGCGGGGGACGCCGGCGGCCGCGGCGGCGGGGGC
Organism: Diatraea saccharalis; assembly: GCA_918026875.4. Classification (NCBI taxonomy): domain Eukaryota; kingdom Metazoa; phylum Arthropoda; class Insecta; order Lepidoptera; family Crambidae; genus Diatraea; species Diatraea saccharalis. The sequence goes on from OU893332.1 coordinate 34,336,351, forward strand.
GGAGTGCCCGGCTCCCCGAGCGGCCCGAGCCCGAGCGGCGCGGCCGCGTCCACCTCCAGGTGGCGGCACTCGGCGAGCACGTCGTGCGGCTCCACGCGCGCCCAGCGGGCGGCGTCGGCCTCGCGCTGCCGGGAGCCGGTCACCAGGGCGGGATGCAGCCGCACGGACGCGAGCAGATCCGCGACGTCGCGCTCTCGGGCCTCGCGGGCCTCGCGGGCGGCGATCGAGCCGAGGTCGGCCCGCAGCGCGTCCAGCAGCGTGCACGGGTGCGTCGCGTACAGCACGTGGAACAGCGCGAGCTGGGCGAGCCGCAGGTGGGCCCGCGTCGGCGGCGCCGGCGAGGGCTCGAGGGCCGCCGGGCGCAGCAGCGCGTCGGCCAGCTCGGGGCAGAGCGGCGCGGCGAAGGCGGGCGCGGCCGGCAGCAGCGCTGCGAGCGCGAGCAGCGCGTGCAGCAGCGGCAGCGGGTCGCGCTCGTGGCGGGCGGCGCGCACGAGCTCGCGCGCGACCGGATGCGCGGGCAGGCGGTGCAGCCAGCTCGGGCGGCGGGCGACGAGCGGCGCGAGCGCGGCGAGCGCGTGGTGGCGGGCCGGCTCGTCGGGCGCGCGCAACTGGTCGTGCAGCGCGTCCAGCAGATGCCGCGCGTGGTTGTCGGGCGCACGCGCCAGCAGGTCGAGGGCGCGCACGGAGCCGGAGCGCGCGTGGTAGAGGAGCAGCGTACGGGTGAGCCAGGGCTCGCGCACGGCGCCGTACACGCCCGCGAACGCGTCGAGGGTGTCGCGTCCGCCGCGTGCTCCGCCCTCCAGGAGGGCGAACACATCACCCGTTTCAGAGGCCGCCAACATCTCCGACCACCTGTCGTATTGACGATATAAGGCTGAGCGATATGATATGAGGTATCTCATCGGTTCACATATATCAATTGATCTCTGATAGCTCATCACCTGAGACTTGTTTTTTTTTTAATATTTTTGTATAAGCCCTTTGTCTTATTAAGGCTAAATTATAAAAAATAAACAATTATTTGAAAAAAAGGCGGGAAACGTCGAACTTGGTGGGCACGTTTTTCGAGTTTGAAAAGAATTTTATTTTATTTTATTAAGTATTGGTGATCAGATTTGTATATTTTCATCTTAGTTACTTTTAAATTTATTTAGTATTAGTTTGTAGTGTATTATAGCAGTTTATTGGTAAGTTTTTACGTTTTATTTTATGAACGAGCCTCCGGACATAGAACCGTCGGGGGACTATGTTCCCCCGGCTGGACTTTTTGTTACCGTTTCTAATGAATCTGGAATGGAAACCGACGGTTCATTATCAGGACGATCACTCAAACGCAGTCGCGTATATGTATGTAAGCACTGCAATAAAAAACCTCGCCGTAATCATAGTTCTGACTCAAAAAATGATTGCAATTGTTTTGATCTTTCACCAAGAAAAGAATCTACTTCAAATGTAACAAAAAAAAAGACACAATCAGTTGACAAAGATTTTAATGTTTCTATTTCATCATCTGCTACTACACAGCCAGTGGCGTAGCTACCAAGGGGCTAGGCGGGGCAGTATCCCGGGGCCCTCAAGCTCAGGGGGCCCTCGAATCTTTACCAGAATATCTCAATCGAACTCAACTTTTGAAAATTTCTCCCATTTTCAAAATAAATATGACAGGTGACAACTCGAGTTTAATCATGGCAACTCAGTTGTGAGAAATTCCAAAGTTATAAAAAGGGAATTCCCCTAAATTAGTTGTGTGGGTTGACAGTGTTATTAATGTTTTCATCAATTTATCGGATATTAACATCTGCATAATATTATTTATCGATATGCGTTTTGTGATTCACGATTGTGAACTTCGAGTCAAGATTTTTTTTCGAGAATGGTTAAAAAGTTAATGTATAGGAGTAAGTAAGCGTATGTCCATAATTATTTGTACTGGTCCATACAAAAGTTCAATTTTATTTGATTGTAGTCTTCGATCAATATAATGTCGATGATTGTAGTACGTATACATAGTTACGTAAAAAATTCTATAGATTTCAGCTACTCACTATATAACTCAAAATACCGTGAAAAATACAAGTCATATGGGGTAGGGGGCCGTCCATAATTACGTGATGTTATTTTATCATTTTTTAAACCGTCAAATGTAGTAACACTGGCGGCAATAAAATGTTTGCCGGGGATTCCCCAACGACGTCTTGTATCGTATCATTACGTTTCGCTTTCCTTTTACTTGTAACGTTGTCAGTGAACAGTGAGTACCTACTTGAGTACAATCTTATATAATTATTGCATAAATAAATTAGAAAACTAATATTATGGACAAGAAAAAAATTTGCCAAATTTGCCAAGTTTTTTAGTTAATCTTCTGCAAGTACTTCGGGACAAAATATTTCTATTGATAATTTTTGTAAATAGCTGGCATGGCGATAGGTTAAATAACAGTAAGCTGGTGCAACGTATCTATGAATAAATATATAATAAACCCTTGAATCTTTTCTATTTCATTTTATTTCCCAATACCTACACGAAGCATAAAAATAATTGTAATTTATTTTGTTAGTGTTTAATAGTTTTATTACCTGCCCATGCACGAATAAGAGCTGATGATAAAGTTGCTTAGCATTTTTAAAGTATTTGTATAGTTAATGATTTTACTTCTAAAAACCTTACTAGTTTTGATAGCAGTGAGCCCCATTTTTTTATTTGCCCCAGGGCCCTAGGTTACCTAGCTACGCCACTGTACACAGGCCACAGTCACACCAACACCAATTGGCCACGTTCTTTACAATAAAAATGATATTTCCCCATTTACTGTTCATGTGCAAAAATACAAGCTGATCTTCACGATAACACTTCAATTCATCCTGTTACTTTTGGAAGGTTTATAAAAAATAACCAATTTGAAAATATTGTCAACGGTAGTGTAAAACTTATTGGCCGCAATAAAGTCTCACTAGCTTTTTCTGATTATATGTCTGCAAATTCTTTCATCACTAACAAAAAACTAGAAATTAATTAAATATAAGCTTTTATACCAACTTTCAATGTAACCTGAATGGGTCTTGTACGAGGTGTCCCTTCAGAATGGACACCTGAAGAAGTTCTCGAAAATATTACTGTCCCAATGGGATGTGACAAGATAATTAAAGTAAGACGTATCAATTATAAAGTTTCCCAAGGAGGTTCGGTTATATGGAAGCCCACACAATCAGTTGTAATTACTATTGATGGACAAATTTTACCAAAACGTGTCTTCATGTGTTTCAATGCTTTGCCAGTAGATCTGTATATTTATCCAACAATACAATGTTACTATTGTTGTCGTTTTGGCCATACCAAAAACCAGTGTAGGTCCAAATCCCGATACTTTAAGTGTGGAGGAAATCATTCGGGTGATTCTTGTGAAACAGAGGAAGACAGTAATGTTTTTGCTGCTTATGTGAAGGATTCCATTTTGCTACAAACAAATCTTGTCCAGAGTACATACGACAAAAAGAAATCAAGGTCTATATGGCAAATAATTGCACATCCTATGTAGAAGCATCAAAATCCTTTCCTAAAGTTTCAAAATCATATTCCAATGTTGTCTCCACTAATTCTTTTAAAACTCCTTTATATAAAAATTCAACATCAAATGTAGACCATAAAAGTAATTCTCCTACTTCTTCATATAAAATGACAGTATTTCTTAAACCTCGCACTCCACTTAAACTAACGCAGGGTTATGATATTGAAGCTCACAAGGCTCTTATAAAGGAATTCGATAGTCCTATTCCTGCAGATGGGTGTGTATTCAATAATAAACTTCAGGATGAAAATAAGACTCAGATATCCATCACAGATTTTATTAAATTATTAATATCAGTACTTAAACACAAATACAAAATATTTTATTCTGCAAGTAACATGGTAATAATACATTCGATCTTAATATTAGTTTATAACCGCTATATATTACACAAATTTTAGGCACGCAGAATATAGAAATTTATAAAAAGAGCAATTAATTTGTATGTCATGAAAATCATTAAATGTACATCACTATTATTTTTCATAAAAAAATATTAAATATGTCCGCTATCATTAAATTTTTAATAAAAGATAAATACATTATACATCTTATGTCAGAACAATATGCCTACACCTTTATCATTAATATACTCGTAGTTAACTTTAAATTCTGCAAGCAAAATATTCGTTAATAGAGTAAAAACCTTTCTCTACTAACCACAGTTTCAGCTTTTTTGCAAACAGAGCGAATGGCAACTCTCTTATGGTATTGGGTATATGATTGTATAATAAAGACGTCATCATATTACAATTTTTATATTTCCCATCCATCTATTCCTGTTTTAAATGAACTTCGTTTAATTCTAAATAATTTGCCTAAACCTTTTCTAGTACTAGGTGATTTCAATTGCCATCATCGATCGTGGGGCAGTTCAAATACAAACAATTATGGGGATGAATTACTAGACATTATTGATTGTCATAATATTTGTATCTTAAACACTGGTGAAGCTACACGTGTAACAAAACCAAATCAAAATAAAAGTGCTGTTGATCTGTCATTATGTTCTCCTAGTCTTGCATCTTCTCTTTTTTGGCAGATACTTTCTTCATCTTATGGTAGTGATCATTATCCTATTATTATAACTTTTCCTTTCTCTAAACCTTCAAACCCCTGTCGAATCTCCCATCTCAAACATAGGCTTCCAAATAAAGACAGTAAAGACTGGGAAAAATTCACAACTTCAGTTCAGTCAAAATTATATTTGCTCCCTAACATCAACTCTAGATCTGAGCCTGAAAGAGCTGAAGCTTTGAGTAATCTTTTTATAGATGCAGCTAATGAAGTCTTCCCTAAAAAAGTTTACCCCAATAAAATTCAATCTCCTCCATGGTGGGACAATGAGTGTACAGAAGCTGTGAAACAAAGAAAATCTGCTGAGAATATATATAAACAAAATATGACTGAATCTAATTATGATAAAATATCAGAGTTGATATCAAAAACTAAAAAACTTTTTAAACAAAAAAAATTTGAAGGGTGGCTTAGGTTCTGTACCTCTATCTCCCCTAACACTTCTCCAACATTAGTTTGGCAAAACATTAAAAGATTCAAATCGGCTGTCAATAACAACTCTTCATCAATGATACCACCACAGCTAATAAACCCTTTCTTAGATAAATTACCTCCTCCCTGGGTTTCGAACAATATCTCCATCTCTTCATCCTTAACTGACTCTGATATTAGTGCTCCATTTAGTCTATATGAGTTAAAAGGTATCATCCAAAATACGAAAAACTCTGCCCCTGGGAGCGACGGTATCCCATATGCTTTTCTTTCCAACGTGTGCAATAACACATTACAGTATTATTTAGATTTAATAAACTCTTCAATGATCTCAGGTAATATCCCCTCATCTTGGAAACGTCAAACAGTGTTGCCAATCTTAAAACCAAATAAAATTCCTTCTAAAGCTTCTTCATATCGACCCATTGCTTTGTCTTCAGTTTTACTAAAACTAGCGGAGCATTTAAAAAAAAAACCATATAGATTGGTTTCTAGAAAGTAAAGGCATTTTAGCCAATACTCAGTATGGCTTTAGAAAGGTAGAAACACACTCGATAATATTGCTATCTTCACTACAGATATTCGCATAGCTTTCTCTAATAATGATTCAGTAACAGCTGTTTTCTGCGTATGATAATGTTTTATTGGATATTCTCAAAATCAAACTATTATCTTTAGGTATACCTTCCCATTTTCATAAATTTTATTCTCAACGTTTTAACAGAACGCAAAATAGAAATATATTACGACAATATTATTTATTCTCGGACTGTTTCAAAAGGCCTTCCGCAGGGGTCAGTCCTTAGTCCTATTCTGTATAATGTTTATACATACGATTTAGAAGATAATATTTGCTCAAATAAATATATCAAAATACTTCAATACGCCGATGACCTTTTATTGTATTACATTAGTCATTCCATTGAGGATTCGCTTCTTAAATTAACATCTGCTTTATCTAATTTAAAATATTGGATGGATTCTAATGGGTTACAACTGTCTGCTTCTAAAAGTGCTGTCGTAGTATATACTCGTAAAAATAAACTTCCTCCTATCTCCCTAAAGTATGATAATGCTGCTATTCCCGTTAAAGATCACGCGAAATTTTTAGGCATAGTTTTAGATTCGAAACTTTCAGGCACCCGCCATTGTGTATATGTTGCTGATAAATGTGAACGCTTATTAAATATGATAAGATGCCTTTCAGGCGTTTGGTGGGGAGCTCATCCATATTGTTTAAAGTTGGTTTACAACGCCCTTATTAGAAGTGTTTTAGATTACGGTACATTTTTGCTAGAACCAGGTAATGTTACAGCCCTTAGGAAGCTAGACAAAATTCAACATAAAGCTCTGAGGATAATATTGGGAGCCATGAAGTCGAGCCCAATAAACGCTTTACAAATAGAATGCTGTGAACCCCCCCTTCAATTAAGACGGCAATATATTTGTGACAAATTCTTTTTTCGTACTATTCAGTGTTCAAATCATCCACTTCTTTCTAAGATTAAGGCACTTTATGAATTATTTTCTACTTCAAGCTATTGGACACATAAAACTCCACCATGTCTCATTGTTAGTTATAAGAAATTCATCTCCCTTTCTTCTCCTACTTATGTATCAAATTACCTTCCTATTTTTAATGTCGATTTTAAATCGTTAATTTTTCTTCCTAATATTCATTATGACATAGTTGAAAAATCTGATTTAGACGCTAAATTAAACTTTGAAATCGCGATTGACAGCAAATTCAATGACTATCATCACATATTTTGTGATGCTTCCAAACATTCGACATCTACCTGCGTTGGAGTCGGTATTTATCATTCTCAGTATAAAATAGTTCAGAAAGTAAAACTCCCTCCAGAATCATCCGTGTATTCAGGAGAATGTTTTGGTATATTGAAAGCCTTAGAATACAGTAAAATCATGAAACTTAAATCTGTTATAATATTTTCAGACTCAAAGAGTGCTTTACAGTCTTTAGAAAAATTTCCGTTTAAATTAAAATGTTATTCTCCCGTTATTTTTGACATCAGACAAATGATACAAAAATGTATTGAAAACGAAGTTCATGTAGAATTTGCCTGGGTTCCAGCTCATGTTGGTATAAAGGGTAATATTATAGCTGATAGGCTTGCTAAAGAGGCAGTATCATGTGGAGATGTTTTTCCTTTTCAAAACTATTGTTCAGATTTATTAGCAATTCCAAAAGTAATATTACGCGAGAAATGGGAGCAAATGTGGGAAATCAGTAAATTGACAAAAGCTAAATTTTATGCTCAGATACAAAATCATATTCCTTTGAAACCTTGGTTCTTCTTAATGAAGTGTGGCAAGCTAGAAACTTCTATGATTACACGTATGAGACTTGGTCATTCTTCTGCGCCTTCTCATTTAGCTAAACTCCATATAATCAACGATCCTAGGTGTGACTGTGGATCAGATGAAGGAACAGTTAATCATATTATTTTCTCCTGTCCTAAATTCCAAAGATCCTCCCTCTGGCAAGACCTAACATCCCTTCGTGTTCCATTCCCGACTAACATAGCTACACTATTACATACTTATGATCAAGCAATATATAAATGTATCATATCATATCTCATACTCAATAATATAAAATTGTAAACAACGATAATATATATATATATATATAGTATATTTAAGATTATAAATACCATACATTCCTGATCCCATCCTTCCTTATCCGATTTCGTTCCTATTCGTTTCCCAAATTTTTTACTTGACATTGGCAAAATGCACAAGCCGTGCCTGCCATATTATACAAAAAAAAAAAACAATTATTTACATATTTTGCCTTTGTTTACAAGTATTGATTTAAACAATTTATCATTTTAAAAATTGCAAATAGAATATGCTATCTTCTCAGAATTACTAACAGAAAAAAATTCACTTAATGTGAGTGAGACATAGTTTTAATTGCATTACATAGTTTAAAAAATTTATCAGGCGATAAATCCTAGTCCTCATCCTAGTTAGTTAAATAAAATATATACCAAATATAAGACCTGCTTTGGACTGAATTCGCTTTAAGAATCGGCGTTATGAGGGTAAAACGAGGAATATCAGTTTTAGAGTCTCTGAATAATGTTTTAGATGTATACTGCCTAAAATACTGTTTTTTCATGCAACAATATAGATGTGTCCAAACGTAAAATTGTGTTAGTGTAAATCTAAAGTAACGGAATCTCTGATTTATATTGTGTGCTCACCAATCAGTAGCCTGGAGAGTAGATTCTCGACTAGCTGATGCTGGAGGAATTTTGATATCTAAATATTTATCAGCAATAAAAATATTTGCTATATACAAAACGCACAAAGGCACACTTTTTCCAGAAATATGTAATAAAGTAATTTCTATTCTAATAACAAATTCGATTGAAGGTAGTGAAATACAAAATATTAAAATTCTTGTTTTTTAATTCATGGCCTATCATCACAGACCAAGAGGGAGATCAAAGAGTAAAAGTATATATTAGGGAAAAGAGAGCTTCATTACAGACATAGTGACCTATCAACGCACAGCCCAAACCACTGGACAGATCGGATTAAAATTTAGCAGGCAGGTAGATTTTATGACGTAGGCATCCGCTAAGAAAGGATTTTTGTCAATTCTACCCTCAAGGGAAAAATATAGGGGATGAAAGTTTGTTACATGCATAAAGCTACTATGACGTAGGCATTCCCTAAGAAAGGATTTTGACCAGTCTACCCCCAAGGGGATAAAATGGGGAATGAAACTATATTTCAGGTATTTTACACGATATAATTAATAAATATTCGTTATAAATGCTGCTCAAAGTAACTTTACCACGCGGACGAAGTCGCGGGCAAAAGCTAGTTCTATATAAATAGCTTGTGACAATTCTCCGGGTTCCAATGAGGGAATATTTAAAAAATAAAAATTTATTCTTTGAATTATACTAGATGTCACTCGCGGTGTTTGGATTTTGTTTATGATATTCATTCAAATTTTATATCTGACGTAATTAGAGTAAATTGAGTATCGAAAATTAATAAATATAACATCGTTTTGTGTTTCTTATAATATCTAATTTAATTTCTATCTAATTTAAGTTGTTTATTACGTTACGTGTAAAGGAACGATGTTTGGTTGATACGTCAACATTAGTGATGCGCCAACTTATTGGTTGCTCATAACTTTCATCCGAAGTCAGGTTTGGTATTAAGAACAAAAAGCGGAGCGCAAAATTCGGCTTGTATTTGTATGTGTCATTATGCATCCACAAAATGAATGATATTAATATTATTGGATGTTGCATACTGGCTGCTTTAAAATATAATCTGCCACATTGACGGCTTTTTGTATTACTGTCAAAAGAATAACCGATGTAAACGTTGTATTGAAATCTTATGAATATATTATTAAAATTAATAGGTTATGGGCGTTCAAATAAGATTTTGAAAATACAAAGTCGTGAATTTTCTAGTTAAAAAGTAAAAATGTCGGAAGAAGTGTCGACCGGAGTCAGTGGAATAAAAAAGCTGAAAGGTACTTCAGAGCGATTGTGAATGAATGAGAAAATTTAAGTTTTAAAAGGGTACTTTATGTTGTTAGTTATTAATTTAAGTTTTGAGAATGTACCTTAAGTTATTTATTTTCTTATGTAATGGTTAATCTTTATTTGTTAATTTTTGTTTGTTTCGTTGTTCTATTTTTTGATCGAGTAGCCTTTGTTTTGATAAATTCGAACATAAGTATTATGAATCTTGTTATATTTAAGAGTGCATTTAATGTGTCAGATTAAGGGTGCGTATTGGAGGTTGCATACTGGCTGCTTTAAAATATAATCTGCCACATTGACGGCTTTTTGTATTACTGTCAAAAGAATAACCGATGTAAACGTTGTATTGAAATCTTATGAATATATTATTAAAATTAATAAATATAAATATCAAAATCAATTCAGTCTAGGTTGTTACATATTACTTGTGAGAGACGAAAATTTAACACATGGCTCGACGTCCGCCGTCGACATGCAGTAGCAATAGTATAATAACCAGTGGTCGGAATTAGGTAGAGTTATTCACGTACTTACACTGATTTCATACAGCGAAAGAATAAAGTGGATATGCCTCAAATCCCGAGATTAATTTTAAAGAGCAGAAAAAATCCCGTGATTTTTTAAATAAAAAGTTATTTACTTTTACACAATTTAAACTACTGCACGCACGACGTTGCCAAACTTACATCAATGACATCGGATGTCCAAAGTTGCAAAATACCAATACGCGCGATGTTGCCACATTTGTAGGGAAGGTCCACATTAATATCAACATTTCGATGCAAGTACATAAATAACTCTACCTAATTCCGACCTCTGATAATAACTGTACGTGTCTTTGTGATTTTGAATTTAAAGTTATAACCTTGCTGTTCGTTTAGAACAAACGTTTCTTGTTGATTGCTGAATGTTTATTAAGATGATTTAATTATGAATAAAATATTTAATAACAGATCATATAGCGCGAGTCTGATGATTGCCCTTGGCACAGAAAACACGCTATTATAAATAATAAATTGTTTAATAAAACTGAAATCCAATTAAAATAACTAAACTGTTATCTTCACACAAGCTTGAAAAAAATATATTTAAATTCTTACATGGCGGCTAAAAGACAGAACCAAAAACAATAGACTTCATAATAAAATAGATTAGAAAAAAGGTCAAGAGTGAGTTCTATACTTTTACACAGATAATATATTAAACATAACGAGACGGTACACGGACTGTTCGCCCAGATCTAGTAAGACACGGTCGTAGTGCTTCAATCATAGTTTTTTAAAGTCTTAATTTCGAAAGCACAAGTTATTTGCACATTACACTGTGCATAAACGTAATTTTAGCCAGAAGTCATGTTATTTTGTAAGAATACATAGTTAATTTGATACATTTGATACATAGATAATAAACGGATTTTTTATTATAATTATCTTTTTTTTTTACTTTTGTTGCTGATTAATAAACCCTGTTCATCCATATTCATCCACCATATATAATATAAACAAATTATTGATACTGGATGTAGTTTTGTTGTTGTAAGTTCAACAAATAACTAATAGCAATAAACCAACTTACCTAGTTGTTATTGTTTCAGACATTTTGTTAAATATTATAATGAAAAATTTCTAGACCTACTTTATAAGTATTTTAATTATAAAAACTATTTGGCGGCAATATTGTATACCGCACTTAATGTCACTTTTAATTATATCACAGCATTATTTCAATTGATTTCCATAAATTTGAAAAACCTCTGTGTTCACTTCCATTATGTTAATTTCCATTTTCCTCTTTACAAATAAAAAATAAATTTATTCAAAGATTACTTTGTATTAATCGAGTTGCGTTTGCAAAACTCGAACTAGTTAAATTTCAACTCGATATTAATACGAGTTATCAGATCCATAACAACACTGACAATTCTATTCTCTTTGGTTTAACGTCATGAATTGACGTTAAGATCCAACAATTTGTGCTGCCATCTAGTAACATATTTTTTGTAGTTTCTTTATTTTTTTTAAATACTTCCTCATTATTACTACCCATTTCAGGTTTGTTGGTATACAACATAGAAAGTGATAACCTTTTAATTTTATATAAAACCTTTTCCAAAATTCGTTGGGCGGAAATCCCTATCGTGTATTGGCTACTTACGTGAAATTGGCAGAATTGTACGAAAAGTGCAGACGAGCCATTGAAGAAAAAAGAAGAAGAATTATTACTACCGTTCAGTCTCTTAAATCACGTGTCTCTCTCACTACGGGATGTTGGCAAAATTTCCATTTTTGTCATTTTGCTTGCTCTTTGTTGTCCTATCTCGCTATTTTGTTGCTGTGGATCATTACCTGTTTGCGTTTGTATATTTATTTAAGTGCTTAATTAATATTTAAATTTGTTTTCTGTATAAGCAATGGACCGGGTTCCTACGGATCCTCCGGATCCTCCTGATGGAGAGTTGGAGTTGACTCAATCTCCGATGGAGCTATCACCACCAATATTTAGCCAATCCGGCACAAAACGACGTATTGAATTCGAAAATCAATGTGAGCCCATTAAAAAAGTTATTACTGATTCTTTGAAGTTGCAACAAAATGAAATTAACATAGTTTCAACATCAACAAGTCAATCAGTATATACACATCCGTCATTAAAAGAGGGTCATAAGTCTTATTCTAATCTTAATAAGAGCCCATTTATTATACACGTATCAAAGATTGAGTCAAATTCTTCAACTGGAACTACTATTCGACCAATTATTTTCGGGCAATTCTTAAAGCAAAACAAAATCACCAATATAGTTAAGGATGGTGTCAAAAAATTGGTCGCAACTGTATTGCTGTAGAATTTAAAACTGGTAAGGATGCTAATAACTTTTTAATTAATCCTTTATTAGCTCGTTACAATTATACTGTAGTAATTCCTACTTTTAATGTTACACGCATGGGCGTCATTAGAGGCATTCCAACGGAAATATGCATGGACGAGTTGGTCGACTCTCTAGTTATTCCTGATTACTGTGGGATGGTTCTAAAAGCCAGACGCCTCAATAGGAAACGAGTTTTAGATGGTCATGCATCTTGGATCCCTACCCAATCGGTTGTTTTAACATTCAAAGGACAAAATCTCCCTGAAAGAGTTTTTTCTTTCTATACCTCTATTCCCGTTATCGCATATCAACTCCCAATTATCCAATGCAACAATTGTTGCCGTTTTGGACATATTAAATCTCAGTGTCGATCTAAACCGAAATGTTATCGTTGTGCGCAGCCGCATATGGGAGAGAGTTGTAATGTTACAGAAGAAATTGCTTCGTGTTTATACTGTCAAAATGAGAATGACTCAAAATAATATTTCTTTCCAAGAAGCTTCTGCTTTATATCCCAATGTAAGAACGTTGTACTCTGAGTCAGTAAATTCTTCAACTTCAACTGTACCTCAAATTGTGCATTCTCAACCCTCACCTCTGACTTCTCGTTCTTATAAAAAAACTGTTTTCCTCTCTCCTCGACAACATTCTGCCCTGGGGAAGGAATATGACAAGCAGGCTCACCAGGACATAATTAGGAAGTGTCCTCCTACTCTTCCTAACGGATGTGCCCTTGGTAATTCGAGTACTAATGATATAGTTCCGAATGATGATTGTCTTGATCTTCTGTGGTTGCTTGTTGCTAATATTTTATCGAAATTCAGTGACGTACTATTACCGCCCAACGTAGCCCCGAAAATTTTACCTCTTTTAAATTTATTAACCAAAAATGGCTCCTCTGAATATAATTCAGTGGAACAGCAATAGTCTTCGTTCTAAAAAGCATGAAATCCAATATTTTATATATAAGTACTCTCCTCTTATTTTTGCCATTTCGGAGACGTGGCTTCCTAGGAATATTTCTTTCAATATTCCTGGATATCTATGTCTGCGCGATGACAGAGATGATGGTTATGAAGGAAGTGCTCTCATTATTAGTAACTCGCTGCTATTTACTCAAGTCCCACTTCCTGTTCATAATAGGGATCTAATTAATGTCGTTATATATCCCTCACCCAAATGTATCTGTTTTATTGGAACTCCGGGTAATTATTTCTGCTTTACCACCGCCTGTGCTTATTTTGGGTGATTTCAATGCTCATCATGAGTCATGGAGCTCCTATCACACCGATACCTTTGGCAGTTTAATTATTGATTTATTAGATGAGCTGGACTTATGTGTTTTGAACAATGGTAGACCTACAAGGAGAAACTCCCCATCACAGAACTAGAGTGCAGTTGACTTATCCATTTGCTCTTCGCGTCTATCTTCTCTTTTTTTATGGGATGTTTTAAGTAGTACCTTTGGCAGTGATCACTTTCCCATTCTTATAACTTTACCTGACCGTACGCTTACAACATTCAGTAGTACTCCCGTTTTGAAATTTGATTTAAATAAAGCTGATTGGACATGTTTTTCTTTAGAAGTTAAAAATAAATTAAAATCATTACCTAAGATTTCTAATGCAAGTTGTTTGAAGCCTTCACGGAAACTCTTCTCAGTTCTGCCAATTCTCATATTCCCAAGAAATCAACGATACGTAAAAGAAATTCTCCACCATGGTGGGATTCCGAATGCACAGACATTATCCGTAAGAGAAAGGAAGCAGAGTAGAAATATAATTTGTCTATGACTGAAGAAAACTTCTCTCAGTACCAACAAATAGCTGTTCACTACAAAAAAAAAAAAAATATTAAAAAATTAATACTTTTTACCATTTAGGTATCGTCCCTGAATCCTGGAATAAGCAACTAGTTATCCCTCTGCTTAAACCTGGCAAAGACCCTTTGGACTATAATTCTTATAGGCCTATTGCGTTATCGTCCACCCTTTTCAAAGTGTCAGAACATATGATTAGGAATCGTTTAGAGTGGTTTTATGAGAGTCAAGGTCTTTTGGCTAAATCTCAGTTTGGTTTTCGAAAGGGTTTCAGCACTCTGGATAATTTAAGTATACTTACGACTGATATTCGTATAGCTTTTAAGAAAAAGCAATATGTAGTTGCTGCGTTTTTAGATATAGCAGGCGCCTATGATTATGTCCTTCTTCCAATTCTCAGACGTAAATTGATTCAGTTGAGAGTTCCTGAGAAGTTGGTTCGATTCATAGTTAATTCTATTTCAGCTAGGTCTATTGAAATCAAATGTCATGGAGCGCCTTCTATAGTCAGGTCTGTTTGGTACCTCAAGGTTCGGTTTTGAGTCCTCTACTATATAGTATCTATACTTATGACCTAGAGAGTGTTGTAGATTCATTCTGTCAAGTCTTACAGTATGCAGATGACGTAGCCCTCTATATAAGATCGAATTCAATCGAGGAAGCTTGCTTTCGTCTCAATACTGCGTTAAGTTATCTTGGTGATTGGCTAATGGATCACGGCTTGTAAGTAGTGACAAGCCGTGATCCATTAGCCAATCAGTTTCTAAATGCTGCAGTGTAGTGTTTACCAGAAAGCGTAATATTCCTACAGCTCAAATAGTTTTTCAAGATGTCCCTATTCCCATGAATAACCAAGTAAAATTTTTAGGCGTTATTCTAGATTCTAAATTATCAGGAACTCCTCATTTCCATAGTGTTGTAAATAAATGCGAGAAAGGGATCAATGTTCTCCGTGCTCTTTCGGGTGTATGGTGGGGTGCTCATCCATTCACTCAAAAATTAATATATAATTCCCTAGTCCGCTGTCATTTCGATTATGGTTCCTTTCTTTTAGACCCATGTAATAAGTTGCCACTTGATAAAATTACTAAAGTCCAATCAAAATGCTTGCGGATTATTATAGGTGCCATGAAATCGTCTCCTATCAATAGTCTCCAGATCGAATGCGTTGATCCTCCTTTGTATCTGCGTAGGCAATTTTTGAGTGATCGATTTTTCCTTAAAGTTATACAACGTGCATCCCATCCTTTTCTAAAAAAATTAGAAATATTGTTGAAAATTACTAGTACTTCCTCCAGTTCATCGGTAGGTGTCTCTTGTATCCTCCAAAGCTACAAAAAATTCCATACTGCTTCCCTTCCCACAGAACGGTATTCTCGTCTTCCTCTTTATGAAAATAGCTATGAATCACTTATTTTTGAGCCGGTCATTCTTTTTGATTTTGGAATCGACAAAGACTCTCCATATGCCATGCATACAATGGCACGGAAATCAGCATCGGAATATGAAGGCTGGATTATATGGAATGTACACTGATGCATCCAAGCAGCATGTTAATGATCCAGTTAGATCAGCAGTATGGATTCCTGCTCACAAATTAGTATTAAGTTTCAAAATTCCCTCTCTCTCTTCTGTATTTAGAGGAGAAGCTTGAGCTCTCCTTGAGGCCATCCTATTTGCCGAATCTCATAACTTTAACAAAACTATCATTTTCACAGATTCACAGAGTTGCTTGTAGTCTATAATATCACATCCGTTTCGTTCTAAAAATAAATTTCCAATAATATTTAAAAGAAGACAAGCATTGTATAGGTGCCATCTTAAGAAGCTGCTCATTACCCTCGCATGGATACCGGGACACTGTGGTATTCCTGGGAACGAGACAGCTGATGCATGTGCTAAGCAAGCTGTTATAACTGGCTCTTTAAAATATTCCAAACTTTTTCATCACGATCTCTTTGTACTAGCACATGAACATTTAATGAGGTCATGGAATGTTGATTGGGAAAATACTAGAAATAGAGCGGGAAAGTATTATTTTGAAATTCAGAGAACTATCCCCAGTACTCCCTGGTTCTTTAAGGAAAAGCTTTTAAGTAAAAAAACGATTTCAATTATTTGTCGCCTGAGAATTGGACATGTGTGTACGCCTGTTCGACTTGCCAAATTTAAAATTAAAGACAACCCCCTCTGCGATTGTGGCATTGAGGAAGGAACTACGGATCATATTTTATTTAATTGTTCAAATTTATCCATTTCGCTTTATGATTTGCTACCATCAAAAGTTCCACGTCCAACAAATATAAAATGTATCTTGAGTATGGAGAATCCCAGCCCATTCAAAATTTTAGCAAAATTCTTTGCAATCAATAATAGTCTTAATTTATAAATATATTTGTTTTCTATATACATTCTATTTGTATTATCTTTAACAATGTAATCAGATAGACGCGCTCAGAGCTATTTTTTTATTTTATTTAAATTCAAAATTTTACATATTTTATTATTGTTTCTATACGTGTAAAGACCACAAACGTGACATTGGCGGAATTGTGTAAATGCAAATAGGCTATGAATTAAAAAAGAAGAAGAAGAAGTAGTATTTGTATGTGTCAATTATCAGTGAATGAGTTTTTTTAACGCGAGATATTAAATAACCAAAAATAACCTCTAATTTTTTATTTGAATTTAAAATTCAAAAGCATTGGTTTCAAAAAAATGCATAGAAATGAATTATTGAATGAATAAGCCTTAAGTAGTTATTTGACTTTTGCACTACCGTTTAATTACTGATACCGATAGGAAAACCGATTATGTTGCGGGCTGTTTCTAGCATTTACATTGAAAGTCAAGCCTTCGAATTATTAGCAACTCACAGAAGAGATGTCTTTAAATTATTCCGTAAGCATTTCAGTTCTCTTCATATCCACAAAATCAGATAAATTCGTATTTGCAGAAAATAACCTATTTTGGAGATTGTAATGTAATAGTTCTTATTAAAATATATCTTCATACTATGTTTTGTAAATTTGGTTACACAGGTACTCTTTCGTCTTCGTCGCCACACCAGGTATGTTTTAACAACAATCCTTACATATAATTTATGTAAACTATTTTACCAAATGTTTTGGGTATTTATTTATTAGTATATAGGTTGATATTTAACTTATTGGTAAGTTTACTACCTGACTCTATATATACGAAGGGTCGGTGAAATGAATAAACCTGTTCATAGTTATGAGTTTACTTTCTGACTATTTAAACAGATATGCCACACTATCTTGATCTTATATTTTACATTAATCTTGTAGAGAAACACTTAAAAAATTCTCAGAGGCTGGAAAAGGTTAAATGTTGAATATTTCTTTAACTTAAATAGCATTGGTCAGTCTTTATGTTATTTCAGAATGGGTTATATAATAATATTTATATAATATTGAATATGCTCTAATGGCCAATTTGTCACTGTAAAAGATATATATGTTTGTCCCACAACAGCTCCCCTGGTGCACCAGAGGATCTGCTTGTTAGATGTGACAGAGCCTGACAAACTTTGAGAACTACTGATTGACATATCGACGCTAGAAAGCAAACACGTAGTAACCCACAAAACCAAAATTGTTCTTCAGAGAAGAAAAACTTTTATTTTTTTCAATAAAGAATTCCTATAAACGTCCATGGTAACAAAGAAGGTGTTCCTTAGTTAATTTGTACAGAAATAAGATATTATTTTTTTGGAAAAATATATAGATTATCCATTTTAAATATCCATTTTGGTTTTGCAGGTTACTACGTGTTTGCTTTACAGCGTCGATATTAACTACACAGTAACATTGTCAGGTTATCAAACAATCTCTAATGCATATAAGACATCAATTTGTTAGCAGTTAAGTTGCATTTGACAGTTAGTGATGTGGTGTTGCATGTCATTGATATATAGGTAATTAATATAAGTAACATATAGGATGCACACATAACAAATCTATGGGGGTTTTGTTGTTTTTAAACAAAGTTCCATTTAGTTCAAAAAACAATTTATCATAAAAAAAAATAATTATAGTTAGTAATTTTATTGTTTACATATTTTGTGTATGAATTAAATAATATATATATTTTTTGTGTTTTTTCAAGCATACCAGGATAATTAAACCATATA
This sequence comes from Diatraea saccharalis, assembly GCA_918026875.4. Lineage (NCBI taxonomy): Eukaryota > Metazoa > Arthropoda > Insecta > Lepidoptera > Crambidae > Diatraea > Diatraea saccharalis. The sequence continues at coordinate 34,354,816 of OU893332.1, forward strand.
AAACGGTAATAAAACTACTCAATTGCATATAAATAAAAAATATACATTAATAGAACAAAATTATGATTGGCAGGGCCCGCTTAGGTCGCTGCACTGTAGTGCCCACTCAGGTATCTTATCAATCAACAGATGCACAAAAATTTATTCCAAATGGTTGGTGCCAGATTCATTGCCGGAGGATATTGAAACTCCACAAATACTTTCTGGAGTTTTAGGTTAAACACAACTGGCAGTGGGGACCTAAAAAGGCTATAGCCTTGTCATCAGGGGATTATTTTACCGGCCATCAGATCTGAATAAAACACCTAACCTTGTTGACTTCTTTATCATCAATGGAATGTCAGTTTTATACACAAAAGTAGAGTCATGTCAGAATGGTTCTTCTGACCATACACCAGTTACATGTACATTAAGCACCACAGAACATAGAGAGAGAATAGAAGTAGTAAGGCATATGCGCTTTTACTCATATGACACCCTTTCCTCGGTTTTATATTTGTCAGTCGTTCGTCAATCGTCGAGTGGTGATTTTACTGATTTTTTCTATAAAAAATATCGTTTTGTGCTATTATCACTTGCAAAAAGCAAAACAAAGTATACAATCTAACTAATGCAAACATTTCCTTTCACTGGTAAGTACAATTTTAGTGCTAAAATATAAAAAACGTAATAATTTGACACAATTTCAAATAAAATATACATTGTTTGCTCAAACCAACATTAATGTTTCTAACCCCGTTTCTAGACAGCAATGTAAATCGTATTGTGCACTTTTGCAAAAAATAGTGCTGTGCCTCCTGAAAATAAAAGATGAATTGATACTGAACAGATGAAATAATGAACTATTCAGGCACTTTTTTACGAAGATTCGGTTAATTATTTACGAAGTATTTCAACGTTTTATGAACAATATATAAATCAAACGAAACTTCGTGAAAAGCTACGAGTGTTGGCCTAATAGGTCTTATTAGAAACTGGTGAAACTGGATTTCACTTATTTTGCATTACTTATATTTCAGTTTCCCTAATAACTTTACAATGGATTGCCCTGTTTACATAATTTATTTTGTCCTATCTGTTTTAGACCTAAACCTATCAAATGAATTTCAAAACAACATATTATCTATACAAACAAAAAATCATGTTTTCACCTAACGTAATATTGTTGGTGGTGTGAATTTAATTTACAAAATTAATTTATAGGCGTCAATTTAATTTACTTTATTATGCTGATTTATAATCGGAAACCATTATTATAGAAATCGAGTTAAGATAGCCACTTTAAAGAACCGCCCACAGAACAGCTTTTATAAATTTTTTTGTTGCTTCATATTTGCACATAAGTTTATAAACGCATGTCTCAAACGGATGTGACTTTATATGTAGATTGACGTTTATACGTACTTATCGCTTTTGTGTCTGTCTTCAAACTTTTTTGTCACGGCTTTCAAACTCATACTTGACCAGCGATTCCTTATTGTCCACTCGTTGCAATTAAAAATGTAGATACTATTATTATTACAGTTATAAAACTTAGAATAATAAAGTAAAACAAACTAATTTTAAATTTATTTATGGGTAGGTCAACTACATTTTGTGGAACTTTATTGAACATAGCAATGTAAATGCATTGATCCTCTGGTTTTCTGAAGTCTGAAGCTTGGAACGGCAAGTTTATTTTTATTTCTTGTGTTATGATTATGAACACTATTTTTTTTTTGTGAAGGAATCGTAATGTTTTCTTGCGTAGATAATATTTTCATTGATGTATTGAGAGGCAACAGTCAAAATATTTATTTCTTTAAATATTTCTCTGAGAGATTCTCTAGACCGTAAATTATATATAGCATGGACAGCTCTCTTTTGTAGAATAAAAATATCTTGAATGCTAGCCGCAGAACCCCACAACAATAGATTATACGTCATTACACTATGAAAATAACTAAAATATACCAATCCTGCCGTTTCAACATTTGTCAAGAGTCTAATTTGCTTTACAGCAAATGCTGCAGAACTCAGTCTACTTGACAAATTATCAATATGAGGATCCCATTGCAGTCGGGAATCTAGTGTAATACCAAGGAACTTTGTCGATTTCACCAACTCAACTTTTTCACTATTTACATTTATAAGTGTATTAATATGCCTCACATTAGGTAATGCAAACTTTATGTATTTCATTTTATTTGAATTAAGCTTTAAATAATTACTATCAAACCACTGTAGAACATTGTCGAACTGAATAACATTTTACTGTTTCATAACAAAATTTAAACCTCTTATTTCATCAACTACTATTATGTCACATCACTAATATGCACAATCGGAATGATACCAGTAAGAAAAAATTACAAATTAGGCTTAATGTAATTAATACAAAAATTCTGTTGGTTTCTTAATTTTTGTTTTTTTTTTTTTACACTTTCCCTCGCTTAATTATATTACTCCACAGACATATGAAGAGTTTATCATTAAGTTATCTTAGTTTTTGTACTGCGTTTTTTAAAAGAAGTAATATAGAGGGAAAAGCGTTATTTTTCAATATTCACTTGGTTACAGCAAAATCTAATCTTAATAGTGCGCACATAAAATGATGTCCCCAATTTTTTTAAATGTGCATAATCTTAAAATATTTTTTCCCTTCTGGTATCCCCGTATACAGCCACGTGACAGTTTAACATTCATGTTAAAGTAAATTACTTATTATTAAGTTGAATTAGAGTTTGTTTTTAATCGTGTGATTTCTTAGCTTAGTATCTTTTTGGGATTCTGTTTATGTTATCACGAACGTATCGCGTCGCAGTTTTTCATGTAGTGAACAAAATGATCATTTCATCTAATCTGTATTTGTGTGCGGAGAGGCGACACTCGGTTCCCATACTAAATCAATATCATTATACTTCTATTCTCTCTCTATGTTCTGTGTTAAGCACCATGGAACCATGGAAAGAGTTAAATGAAAAATTGTACAGTATCACAACAGACTGGAGGTCTTTCCAAGACTACATACAGGAAAACATAGGAAAAATCAGAAAATACTGCCTGGTATACTACTAACGTTATACAACTAGCTGCCTGGTTATCTTATCTGCATATTGAGTACATGTCATAAATATGTGACTATATGCTGGAAATATGATAACTGTAAAATGAAGATTGAGAAGACTCACTCTGTAAAATGATGAAATTATGAAAAAAAAGACCACACCTCTGTTAAGACAACTGGAACTGTGAAAGGAAACTTGCAGAAAAAGCAGAGCTGTTTGCCCAAAAACTTAAAGAAGTTTGTGTTTCCGGAGAAGGAAATCTATGACAATCTCGATAGCGATCAGCGGCCGTCCCTGCCGTTACATATGTACATACTACAGGAGAGGGCCGATCGGTAGGCGCCCGCCCGGGAGTCCAAAATTCACCGAGCGTCGGAGAAGTTTAACGACTGATCTATTTCGTGTCAGATCGTGTTGACGAGGGACGACGGACCGCCGGAGACGCGACGCCCCAGCTCCGCCCGGGCCGAAGGATCGGGGGCGGCCCCGCCTCCGCCCCCGCCGCCGTCGCCCCCGCGCCGCGGCTGGCCGGTGGCCGCCGTGCTCGCGCTCGCCGCCTCCGTCGGCGGCGCGTACTACTATGGCCGGCGCGACGAGGAGGCGCGCCGGCCCGGGCCGCCCGCGGATCCGGTCCCGCGCGAGGAGCCCCGCGGGCGGCCGGAGCCCGCGACCGGTGCGGAGTTCCCGAAGCGCGTGGAGTACCTGCTCGTCGGCGGCGGCACCGCCTCGTTCGCGGCGATGCGGGCGATCCGCGGCGCGCGGCCCGACGCCCGCGTGCTGATCGTCGGCGAGGAGGTCGCGCTGCCGTACATGCGCCCGCCGCTCGGCAAGGAGCTGTGGCGCGAGCCGGACCTCGCGGAGGCGGCGCGGCGCCTCGACGATCTCACTTTCCGCCAGTGGAACGGGCGGCGGCGCGCGCTCGCGTACGAGCCGGCGGCGTTCTACGCGCCGGTGGCGCGCCTGGCGGAGGGCGGCGGCGGCGCGGCGGTGGCGCGCGGGTGGCGCGCCGTGCGGCTGGACGTGGAGCGCGGCGCGGCCGAGCTGGAGGCGGTGGAGGGGGGCGAGCGCGCCGCGGTGGAGTACGACCGCTGCCTGGTGGCGACGGGCGTGCGGCCCCGCGCGGCGGCCGCGCTGGACGGCGCGCGCGGCGGCGGCCGCGTGCTGCAGCTGCGCACGGCCGCGGACGCCGCGCGCATCGCCCGCGCGCTGGCCGAGCCCGACGTGCGCCGCGTCGTCGTCGCGGGGGGCGGCTTCCTCGCCTCCGAGCTCGGCGCCGCGCTCGCCGAAAGACGTCAGTCCTCGTTCTCGGCTCGATCGATCGAATCCGTCAGAGACTCGACCCCACACCTCCCACAGAACGAAACGTCCCGAACTTCGGTCCCGCGCGGTCCCCCGCGGCCTTACGCAATTTTCGATCGGAAGCGGGAGTTTCTTTCAACGGAACACGCAACGGTCGCGCTTCAGTTTTGATTTTTTTCTGTGCATACAGATCTTCGGAAACCTAGCGAGTTTATGTACGAAAAAAAAATCCCAGACTTATATTTTTCGAGAAAAAAACCACAACATTTTTTCGTACAGAGATAAATATGTTTCAGTTTCTCTTACGCGTTCATAGAATTTGTTAGAAATTTGACGATACACCTACGACAGAACGAGGCATCGTGAGCTCCAAAAAAAAAAGTCACGCGCGGTCACTTCAAACCGACCGAAAGTTTTCAATCGTACATCTGAGTTTTTTTTTGCTGAAATGCAATTTACAGAGAGCACCGAACGTAATCGATACGGTTTAATCCCGAGTACGATACCAAACATCAGCAACTAACAGACATCGACAACTGGAAAAATAACAAGAACAGCAAAACATATACAACAAGCACTAAATATCCCAATCCAACTGCTGCCCGTGGGACAATAGACGTAATGCAATGATGTAATCGGACTTTGCGAAGTGAGACGCTTAGAAGGATATATTGATTACATTTTCTAACATTATGAAAATGTAATCATTATATCCTTCTTAGCGTTTAAATAAAAGAATATAACGATTACATTTTCTAACATTATGGTAAAAAACAAGAAATGTATGCTTTCTGGTACAAAAAATACACAAGGAACACATCGAAGAGTATTCGGGTAAGTCAGATAGAAATCCCAAAACCAATATCCACAATTCAAGTCTACGTAGCGACAGAACAAGCTATAGAAACAGATAAAGAAGAATTCTACTGAATTCTAAAAGAAATGATGGAAAAAACACATTAAAGAAAATTATACTAGTACTACTAGCAATAGCAAACTGGGTGTTCCACAAAATGAACAAAACATGTGACAAATATAGCAATAAAGTACCACTTAAAAATCATGAACCGTTTCTACAAGAAGAAAGTAGACAGAATATGGACTTGAATCTCGCCTGATGGCACCTATAGAAACGAGATAGACCTCATTTTAACAAACATACCAAATCACTTCACAAATGTAGACATAATTAACAAACTCAATTTTAACACAAATCACAGAATGGTAAGAGGAACCATAACATCAACTAAACTTTAAAGATCAAGGAAGAGCTTAAATCCGACTACCCCACAGCACAATTAGTTTATCAAAAGAAAGACTTCAAGAACTCTATTAATCATTCCCAGATATGAGGACAAAAAAATCATTAATGAAAATTACAATGACCGCGACAAATACTTGCAAAAGTCTGGTAGTAGTGGAAAGAAAGAATGATAGAGTAGAAGAATAAGCAAGGTAAGAAAAAGAAGTATGTTGAACGATATTAAAAATAACACAAAACATCTATATGTTGCAAATGTCTTTGGTTCTATAACCAACGACATCTGAAAAAAATTAAAAACAAACAATTAAGTAGATTTACACAATCAAAAAAGATATTGACAAAACAGATGGCATCTAGAAAGCAATGAGAAAACCATCGGAACACTCAACTTGGTTACCAAACCTATAACCGAAAAAAGACGCAAATACATAAAATGCTGCAACAGGCGATCGATCAAAAATACGAGAAATAGCTATAGATTTCTACAGGGAACTAAAAGTGACAACAGTTCAGAAGAGGAGGAGTTCCCTTTTCTCAGGACGAGCGGAAATACTACCAAGCTAAACAAGAAAAGCAATACTCACTCAAAAAGTTCACAAGCGCCAGGAGATGACAAAATAAAGAATGAATTTCTGAAAAACAGAATAGATATTATAGAGATTCCACTTACAAACCTTTTTAATGAAATAATTTATACTGAACAGATACCACAACAATGGACATAATCGACAATAATCCTTACACATAAGGGAGATAAAAAATAAAATTGATAATTATAGATTCATCAGCCTAATGCCAAACTTATACAAAGTCTTTTCCAAAATCATATTAGGAAGGCTAGCTAAAGTGCTAGACGAACAAAAACCCATTGAACAAGCCGGATTTCGCAGCGACTCCACTGTCGACCGTATGCATGTAATAAAACAATTAATAGACAAAATATAACAATAAATGTGACAAATAAAGCGTATTACATTGCATTCGGGGACTACAATATGGCATTAGATTCCTTAGAGTACAGCTTCATATACAAAGCATCACAGAAACAAGGGGTGAACTGCAAACGTATCCGGCTCATAAAACAGATATATAAAAACAGCATTTCCAAAGTGCAATTTGAAAAATGAGGCGATGAATTTAGAGTCAAAAAAGGCGTACCACAGGGGGACCTCTATCGTCAAAACTGTTTACACTTGTACTGGAAGAAGTGTTGAACTGGTACAATAGAATCAATATAAATGGGGCGTGATGCATCATCTACGATTTGCAGATGACCTAGCATTATTTGCAGAAGACCCGTCAACGTTACGAACAGTGCTCGTTCAACTAGATGAAGAGAGTAGAAAAGCAATGGAAACAAAACCCAACTTCTAATCGGATATCGAGAGGTAGAATATGTGGAGGAATATATATATATTTGGGCCAAATTAACGCAGCCAATCATCAAATTACAGAAGAAATTCATAGAAGAGTTAACAACGACTGGGAGTGAAAAGCAAGAAGTTGTGAAAAAATAACCAAAGAAAAAATTTGCAAATGGGAAAACATGCAATGTCCCGGTTCCAACTTATGGTTGCTAAATATTCGATACAAAAATAAAAGTGTGTCAAAAAGGGATTGAAAGGGGCATGCTGGGTATAACACTGTCATGATGGCGCCTCGAGACCTGAGAAATAATGAAAGTGGAAGATGCCATTGGTAGGGTAAAAATACTCAAATGGCGATGGACTGGGTACGTGATGAGATCGAATAGGAATAAACGGACAAAACAGATCACGGAATGGTGTTCATGAAATGGAAAAAGAAGAGGAGGAGAACAGACGAATAGGAATACATGCCGAAAGATTGGAGAAAAATCTGTAGTGATAGAAGTAGGTGGGAGAACCCGGAGGAGGCCTATATCAGAGGCGAGCCCGATCGAGAGGCCGATGTCGATAGAATGTAGATTAAATTCGTAGTCGATCGATGTATGAAGGCCATTTTTATTTATGTATTTTATTACGCGACGAGCGCTGTCTAGTTTTGTAGGAATCTTATTAGGTTTGCAAAGATCTGTGCACACGAATCGGTCCGAATGTGTAACTCTAGTTTCCCCGTCCATCTTTTTTCGATACCCGTCGCGGTCTCCGTCGTCGCATAGGTGATGTTTTATTAGCAGCGGGACCTACGGTGATATCGTACGTTTCGGTCGGCAGTGGGCGGCGAAGGCGGCGCGGCGTCGGTGACGCAGGTGTTCCGCGAGGCGGCGCCGATGGCGGCCGTGCTGCCCCCCTACCTGGCGGCGGAGGCGGCGCGCCGGCTGCGGCGGGCGGGCGTGCGACTGCTGCCCGACGGTGAGTGACTGCCCGACTTCAGTGGCATTCGAATACACGACTCGATAACACGAATACAATTACGATGACAAATCGAATAGAACGTTCACCGTAGCTTCAGGAGGTGAAAGCGATTTTTAAATCGGTCCAGCGGTTTCACAGCTTATTCGTTGCAAACAAACAAACGATTAAGTCTTCCCTCTCTGTAATATTAGTATAGATATAGTCCCATCGCAACGAAGGCTATACGAATGAGCCTTCGTTGCGATGGGACGTGTCAATAACGTTCACTTGCTAAATCGTGCCTGCGCAACCACAAGGTGGAAGTGCTCTCTCCTGCTGAAATTCATGAGTAGACGACTACTCTGAACGATACCTCAATGAGGTTTGTACTATTTCGTCTGAAGGAAAACTTAATTCTGAACGGAAGCTAAAAATCAATAATTTACGCCGTAAAGTTAGCCATGGAACTTCTCATTCAGCCGTGCGACACCGATCGCTCAAGCAGAAGAACATCCAGACCAATATGGCTCTACAATTATATAGAAAGTATGATCTATCAGAACTGCTTCGCGAAATCAAGGAGACTAACGAAGAAAAACCGGCAACGGGAAGAATTTCTTTCGCCGATATGGTTAAACAGAGCTCTTTTAATTTTATACAGCCCAAAAGTATAAACCCTGTAGCCATTTATCCTACAGATAAAACCAAATCGAGCGAATAAACTAAAACCATCGCACAAAAAATAATAAGACCTGAACAATTGAAGCTGCATGTAAGAGGATTACGGATGATGAGAAATAGCGGTGTGAATATAAACGGTTGGCGAAGTTTACATCTGGCTTTACTATCAAAATAGTTATTATCGGAATGCATCTTACAATAAAATACAAATATGAGATTCAAGGCATAAAACTCGATTCTTTTCCAACTACCGCAATAAGTCTGGCAAGAAAAACATCGAGACCTGCACGACATTGTAGATATTCCAGCACAAAAACATAAGGCCTTAATAACCAAAGATCGGAAGTTTCTTTGATATAACATTATGGCTGGTAGTTTTAGTAATTTAATTTCAGACTTAATTTCTCTGTATTCGAATAAAAAATTTGCAACATTGAGATATGCAAACCTCATCTGTCTTCATAACACAATACATTTACAATACAAACACAAAATTTATGCAGGATTTACAAAAAAAAAAAAAATGAATTCACAACCTTTCAACATAAATATTATTCGTATATGTTAATAACTTAAAAATCTTTTCTGTTGAGGAACCGAATATCTCAGACTGTAATCGTATACTAATCAAAGTAGAGCCTGACGTTGCAACATTACAAATACGAAAAAATTCAAAGTCAATCGCATGTGTCATCTTCTTGCAACTAATAGATACAGATGAATCTGAGGTTCAAAGAACCATCATGAGTTTAAAAAATGATTCTGCGGTTAGTTGGGATAATATATCATATTGATTCATAATGATTCGGAGCTGAAAGGGACAACACAGGTGGCGGAGGTTAGTCAATAGTCACAAAAAGAAAATAGAAAATTCCTGAAACAAGATAATTGTTTAAGGAATTTTCTGTCTCTTAAAACTAAGGTCACTCTCCCTTATTCTACCACTCATTGATTATGCGCATTATGAAATATGATCATGTTTCTTACTATCGGTCTCAGCCTAAATGGCTGCTTGTACGTCAGCGGAGACAGTTACGTCTGCACTGCACACTCTTTTCTGTTCTCTCCAATCCGTGTTCTCCTAATCAGGAGTGATCACTTGAAATGTAAATTCCAGTATCTTTGCGATTCGCATGATCGACAACTTCGTTCTTCTAACACACTCTCACTTTCTACTTTATTTTCGACTTTTACCTTTCGAGCCGTACGACTGTGGAATAGTCTCCCTGAACCCATCGGAAGATCTCCCGATCGATTTATTTTTAAACGTAAAGCTCATGCCTTTCTTATGAAAAATATACCGTTGTTATTCCAAATATGGGAGGAAGAAACGGGTAATGAATTATAGACCTTTTTCGTTGCTTCTATCCATATCTAAAATATAAGAAAAAAAAAATTACATTAGACTTATTAATTATTTAGAGATACGGTTTATATTATCAAAAAATCTGTTTGAAACCTCTGTCGTGGACGCCGGGCACGAACTCGCAGATCGTTTAGCACGGGAACTCGATGAGGGTGATCGGACAATAGGTATATTTCTAGATCGAGCCGAAGCCTTTGGCCCGGTTTCAGTATTTATCGTCGGGTGGAAGAGGAGTTCGATTTGAGTTTTTTAAAAGCGAATCATCTAGAGGATCGGGTTCGATTTCTAAAAATGGATGATGTTTTCGGTGCTGCCCTGTGAAATATTTCTTTCGGTCTTCCGGGGAGCAAAATCAAAAATCATAAAATCAAAATCAAAATCATTTATTCAGTCTAGGCTGTTACGAGCGCTTGTGAAAGTCGAGAGCTACGCCGACGATTCGTAAATCTACGGCGGGAGACCTCGTACCGAGAGTTTTAGGTCCTCCTATATTTTTGGTTTACATCGAGGACCCGGGTGGTTTGAAACTGGGTCGGGCGGGGGGGGGGGGAACTCGTGTCCCGGGCGGATGAGCGGGCGCTTCTATTTTTCGTTCGGCCCGGGGCGGCGTGGATTTTTTGGGCGTTTTTCATTGAGAATAATCGTATCCGTCGCCGAGCGGCCTGGCCGGCCGTCGCCCGTGATCCGCGAGCTCGTCGACGGGGACCTCCCCTCCGGGCGGTCGACGCGCTCGGGGCTCGTGGTCGTCTTTCGCGGGCGACGGTCCTCTCTCGTTCGGGCGCCTCGTCGAAAGTTCGAATGGCGGAATCCGGAGGGCGATATTCGCGTCGTTCGAATATATATCGCCCCGGCCGAATCGGTCTCCGCTTCCCGCGCTCCGTCCGGGGCGCGGCCGGGAAGCCGGGGCGAGTCGCCGGGCGCCCTGTGAATTTTCGAATCCCGTGTCCCTGTCCGCAGCGGAGATCCTGGCGAGCGGCGTGGCCGAGGGGCGCGTGCGCCTCGAGCTGGCGGGCGGGCGCGCGCTGTCGGCCGACCTGGTGGTGGAGTGCGTGGGCAGCGAGGCGGACGGGCGCCTGGCGCGCGCGTCGGGCCTGGAGACGTGCGAGGCGCTCGGCGGCCTGCTGGTGAACGCGGAGCTGCAGGCGCGCGCGCGCGTGTACGCGGCCGGCGACGCCGCGTGCTTCCACGACGTGGCGCTGGGCCGCCGCCGCGTGGAGCACCACGACCACGCCGTGGCGTCCGGCCGCCGCGCCGGCGAGAACATGGCGGCGCTGCAGCCGCCGCGCGCCTACACGCACCAGCCCATGTTCTGGAGCGACCTCGGCCCCGACTTGGGATACGAGGTGAGCGCCCCCTCGCCTCGAGGCGGGGCATCTGCATTCACTCAAAGAGGACGACGCGGCCCCGAAACGGCGGGCGGCGATCCGCAAAACGAACCGTCCGCGCGAGTCGCGAGAGATCTATCCGATCGATACGCCAGAGACGAGTTTTCGAGTTCCTAAAGGTCATCTCGATATTGCGACGGAATCGCCCGCCCGTATTTTCAAAAAAACTTCCCGTATTTTCGAGAACCCTCCCCGAAAGAGCGGCCGGAGCGACGATCCGCCGACTCGTCGACGTCCACGCGAAAGGGCGAAGGATCAGTCCCGATTTTTTAATTATAGATTTTTATGTAAAAATAACTGTCGATATTTTTTGATACTTTTTTTATTTCGGGTAAAATTTTTCTATAGAATAATTTTAGGTCGAGGTGCGACCTCGAAGAGTCGATCGGACGTTCGCCGGATCGATCTCTCGTCAATATACGTGCCGTCTCGGACGCCGGCCTCCGCGGTCGCGTTCGTCGACTCCGAACGCGACGCCCTCCGTCGGGCGATCGGGCGAAAACGAAGCCGTCCTCTATGATTCAGGCCATCGGCATAGTGGACTCGCGCCTCCCCACCGTGGGCGTGTTCTCGGCGGACGCGGTCACGGAGGCGGAGCCGCGCGCCGCCGAGGCGGGCGCGGGCGCGGGCGGTGACGTCACACCGGACGCGGACGCGACCGCGGGCGGTGACGTCACGGCGGACGCGACGGCGCGGCGCTACGAGCGCGGCGTCGTGTTCTACGTGCGCGAGCGGCGCGTGGTGGGGGTGCTGCTCTGGAACCTGTTCAACAGGATGCACGTGGCGCGACAGGTCAGTCGAGTGAACCGTTCGACCGTTTCAGGGAGAGACGACCCCACCGAACGATCTCCGCCCCGAGTGGCACATAAATAATATATTAACTAAAATAAGTACCGATTCATGTCCTAAAGTCATACTAACATTTTTAATCAGCACTGCTCAAGTTTCGAATCTGTTTAAAGGCATTTATTTTATCTAATAATGCTTGATGCCATATTATGGTTAATAAAAAAAGTATACCAATGTCAAAACTCCTACTTAAGTAATTGGGTAATATTAATATAAAGCTGTTATCGTATTTCGGTTATACGAAAAACATTATATATTATATAAGCATTGACGTAATATTATTTAGTGCACTTAGTTCTATTTAGTCATTTTCTAGAAACGAAGGTTTTCTAACGGCCTACGGTTGTATCGATTTAATGCTTATCCTATATACACATCGAATAAAGAACAAGTAAAACTTTAGCACCGATTTGTTCTTAAAGTATTCTTTAATCAAGCTCAAGCTCCTTAATCTTCTGAATCTATGCTTTTATAAAACATTAGGTTATATTTGATCAATATTAAGTTATTTATAGAGATACGAGTAATAAATAGATCGTAATTATTTTTTATGTGAAATTAAAATGTTAAATTATTTTATGTATTGTTTTGTAATGGTGGCATTTTATACGCATCGCTGGCACCATGGACAAAAAACGTTGGGAAAAACAAAGAAAACAGGTGGATATAAAAGAAAACTGAAAAAAGAGTATTCTAATTTAATTGAAACTTTTAAAAATCAAAATAAAAATGAAATAATCGTTTGATGATTATAAGCACTATAAGATACTTCTCAAGTGTTAAAATACGGCTGTACCTAAAATGGGAGTGTGTTATGCGGTGAATTACGAGCTCTTAGTTTTGTGTCTAACCATAATACGATCAACAGCTCTACTATACTATATTTGAATACCTAATGCTTTAATTATACGAGTCGCCATTTGCTTTCTTTTTCCAATTCTTACAAAATATTTAAAGTCAACTGTGTCAGATGAAAAGGGGTAAATAATCATTTTGTGGACAAATGCCTATAAAACCAATTATGTTCTTAAAACAATGCTAAAAAGCCTAAAATTCAACAAAAATTTAAAAGGTTAAATCTTCTATTATTTTTATTATATTAAAGGAAGTTTGCGAAGGCGCGTGTATTTTACACCATAAACTTATATATTTTACTCTACAAACTGATGTTTGCAGCTTATTTCACACATAACGAGCTGTTTAAATCAATATTAAAAAATACTTAATAGACCAGCCAAGAGAACATGTCATGACACTTACACAAAACAATAACTTAAACCGATTATATATTTTTAAAATCTATTAAAATCTATTTTTTACAAAGGAAATAGAACAGTAAGCATTTTTATAACATTAAATTAACGTATTATAATTTTGATTTACGCATATCAATTGTAATATAGTCACAAAAAGTTCACTTTAAGGTGCTAATTGAACTTTTTGTGGCTATTAGAATGCTTTTACCTGACTTTATTAATAATTCGTACGAGAACCGATGTCGCCAGTCTCGCCCCGCTTTCCGTCCGCCGTACATCGGACGAAACGTTAGACCGATTATACAAAAGATATGAACACATTTGCGTTTTATATGAAACATGCCAATCGGAACTCTCCAATATAACTATAACCGATCACGCTCAACCATAACAGAGAGCGTAACGAACGTGTAGAAGCCATTTTAATCTGACATATTACGCTAGGGATTGACATAAAGTTATTTACTATCGATATTGAAAAACAGCGAGCCGATAATTGAAAAGATACTGGAGTAATGATTTCTTTATGTTATTTTGGATACACATTGAATTGTATCGATTAAATGTGACATTATCTTTTTTTTTTTAGATATTAATCGTTGATTAGTCGGGTGGTCGATTAATTCAGTAAGAAATATTTAAATCACTCTCTAATGATGAACTAACATTGAATCGGTACTAGTCGTGAATTAAGAAGGTAGCGACCGTAGGTCCTAAAAGAATCGAAAAGATTTAAACTTTTTTTTGACGCTGAGAAAGGCGTTACGCATACCCGCTACACCTCCCTCGACTCCTCCTGTGACCCCACCCCCGAAGGGGCTAGACAAGAAACAGGAGTTTACCCACTAAAACTGCGATGTCCCTCGAATGGAAGGCGATGCACGGGATCGGCCCGAAGGCCACACACCGCGCGGAAAAAAAAGATTTAAACTAATTTATTTAAATAAGATTACAATATTTTTTACAATAGTATTTCTAAGACTATCGGCTCCGCTCGATGTTAGAAACGAAGTGGTGGTTTTAATAGTCCAGGCGATGGTCACGCGGCAGCACGTCCGTGGCACGTCGCGCTGAGGCGGCACTCCTTCGAGGGTGCAATGAGTCGGTGGCCTCATTGCATATGCAGCCTCGCCAATACTCTTTTGTCTAATTTACGTAATTCATGCTTAAATATTTATTTGCATATATATATAATGTTTGTTTATAAATCATAATAGTAGGTAATTTTGTTACGTTACGTTACTCGATTTCGTATCAAGTAAACAGATAAGATCGGCAACATCGCTTAAATGAAACTAGTAATATTGACAAACAATATAATTTAAATAAATGTATACAAAATAAAAAAATACAATTAGTATTGGAACTTACCCCGAACGGATTCTGATGATTTAAAAAGTATTTTTGTTAATAGTTCAAAATAAAAAAAAAACAAATTTTCTGTTACAATATTAAGAATATAAAAATAGATTCTTTCGCTACACCACACTCATTATTAATTTTTGTATATGAAACGAATACCAAACGAAGTCAATATGGTAGCCAAGAATAGGGTAACATTTTATTTATTGCTATTGTTAATCTCTGATTAAATTTATCTTTTATTACCACTATTTTTATCGTCTTGCTTTTATTTAGTTTTTACTAACTAATATACCAAGAATCGATTAAATGTTCCCATGGCACTTCACTAGCCACTTTGCAGAAGTGCGTATATTTATATTTTTTTGGTAATATTTTTGTGATTCACACTTTTGATAGCATTTCACGAATTTCGACTAAAAATACTATATTCGAGAAGTGTTCTACTTATTAATGGAAAGAAATCCTTCCTTTGGACCTACTTGAGGATGGGCTTCTTGATTTGCAATTAATAACTGCGCAAGTCGGCATTTTTAACACAACATCGCGATCGCGTGGTGAAGTCACGATCCTGTACATTTGTCCAGGATCTTGGCTACACTGCCACGCCCACAAGGCCCTTCTAACGTCTTTCTGTGTTCTTTGGTATGTGCCACGACGCGAGATGTGCCGTGTACAGCGTGTACATATTAATATAATATTATAGTGACGTGCACGTGTAGTGCAAGACTTATTATTTAACTTTTTGACTTTTTCGTGAGTCGCGACATACAAAAAGTCAAGAAACTATGTTCTAGGGCTACCGATTCCATGCTTCATATTCCAGTTCGTTTTGACTGGTGTTACGTTTCTTTGAGACTTTCTCTTAAAAAATATACCTACCACAGATAGTTAATCGGGTTCAAATCCTAACTATTCTAAGGATCATAGACGCCGTTAGCTAAGGAACCATTTGACGCTATCGGCCTCGTGTTATTGGTCACTGTCGTGTCGAAAGACCAAATTAAAACATTTATGTACAAATCACTTTATTTGTTTTAATATTTAAAAAAAAAACTGGAAGCGCTACACCGCCTAAATTATGTTGACACTGTGATTGTCTCACATAGGAACTCTAAAATAAAAATGTTTATATTATTATTTAGACAGGCTGCAAAATCGTAAGCTTTGTTTAAAATATGAATACCCAATGGATATAAAGCGGGACACTATTACTAAGACTCCACTGTCCGTCTGTCTGTTCATCCGTCACCCGGTTGTATCTCATGAATAGTAACAGTTAGACAATTTAAATTTTCATAGATGATGTATTTCTGTTGGCGCTGTAATAACAAATATCAGAAAAAGTGAATAATATAACTAATTAAGGGGTTGCCAAACAACAAGTGTTGTTTATTTTCTCTTTTATTGTATTGGGTCACCACTTTACCGAAATGTTATGTGTTTTATTTATTAATATACAGGTTGATATTTAACTTATTGATAAGTTTACTATCTGACTCTATTTATGCGAAGGATCGGTAAAATAAATAAACGTGTTCACAGTTATGAGTTTACTTTCAGACTAGTTGATGTTGAAGTGCCACTTACAAAATAAAAAATATCATAGATTACGTTGCCACAGAGTGGTCGACAAAGATTATAAAACAGATGTGCCACAGCCACACCGTAATGTAAACTACGTAGGTTAACTGACATAGATACTGCCAGATTAGTATACTTCAGTTACTTTCATAGTGTAATGTCGTACCGAATCCTATTGTGGGGAAATGCTGCCGACATACAAACAATTTTTGTGCTTCAGAAAAGAGCAATTCGATCAATTTATAATCTAAGGATTAGAGACTCTTTAAGGGATAAATTTAAGGAAATAGACATTATGACTGTTGCTTCTCAATACATATACGAGAACTTAATGTACGTTCGTAAAAATTAGTTTGTTTGTTTTCTATAAAAAGTGATGTACACAATTTTAATACAAGAAATAAAAATAAATTAACGATGCCTGTCACTAGACTGCAAAAAGTTAGTAACTCTTTCAAGGGTCTTTGTGTGCGCTTCTACAATAAGGTCCCAAGCAAAATACAACAATTAGATATCATGCAGTTTAAATTTACTATTAAACAATACTTATTAAAAAAGCTTATTATAAGGTATCCGATTATATAACAGATAAGAACCCTTGGACTTGAGATGATCCAGCAACTGGATAGGTGATTACTTCTAAACTCATTACCTTGTTTCCATTATTATTAAATGATTATGTTAACATTATAAGACCATAGTTTTTTTTTCTATCTCTGTTTATAATGTATTGATCTGGTAATGACATGGTTTATGTAAATGTCATTACTCTCATTAGATCTGGTGAGTTTCTTGCTCGTTCTTCTTATCAGCCAAAAGACGTCCTAACCGAGTGGTAGGGAAAAAAATGTTGGACGATTCAAAAGTACTTTTAATAAGTCTATTCGAATAAAGATTATTTTGACTTTGACTTTAACACACAGAACAAATAAAAAATATCTTTCTATTTGGCTTTAGGTATATTACCGACTAAAAAAAATTGAGGTTCGCACTTTAACACGTGCTAAGTTAAAGAGGACGGGCCTTAACATGCCATGCTGGCCCAATACGGATTGGAGGGTTTAACGTCTGCCAATGCAGCCGCCATCAACGGGTTCATGTGCCTTTTGAGGCACGTAAACCCCGTAGGCACGTAAAGTAGCTCGAAATAATAATTTTTTGGTCACCCACCCCTTGACCGACCCTATTGAAAGTTAGCGACGATTGCACTCACCCACTGCGCCACGGAGCTGCTTCTAAATTATTAATTTTATTGATGCCCGTGATATTATAATTAAATTGTCTTGATCAACTCTGAAGACACCACACTACAACAAAAAGCTATATTTACCCAATTTGAAATACAGATAGTAAGAAAGAGAGCGCCGCAAAGCTTTTTTCGGATGATGCTCTTATTTTCGCTGTATTTGAAAGAAAAACGATTACAATGATAAAAATCGAATGTGTTATACTCGTACTAAGAATGGTAAAAAAATTAGTTATGTGTATAGAAAAAAATAGTTATTTTTTATTACTCAATTATAGGATAGAGAATACTCCATCGCCCTGGCTCATAATACATCTTTCATGACCATGCGAATTCAAATTCATACAAGTCAAAAAAGCAATTGCAATAATATTGATAAAGTCATATGTTCAATTAATAATAAAAATGACAGCTACTATAATACAATAAATAAATAAACTTACTTTGATTATTACATATGTGTCTTTGTTTGATTCAGGTCTTGCAGCAGGGAGAGTTCGAAGACCTGTTTGAAGTGGCGAAATTGTTCACTCTCCATCAAGAAGAGTGAACTGAGATAGAACATTCGTTTTGCATTTGTATATAATGTTATTATAAATAAAATAATTAATTTACACGTCTATTATCATTTCATTTATTCTCTACTACTATCGTAAAGATCTTGTGTTGTGTTTGTTGTTTCGTTCTGTTGTCATAAAAATTTAAAGTAGGAAAAAGCTGCCCTAGTCCAGCTAGTTGTTCTCGATAAGTGGCATTCCGCCGCAGATTTGCAAACCGATCGATGGCGTTGTTTATAAGTGCTCGTAACTGTAGTATAATCTATGCCATACTCTATACTATGATGCCGTCTAAGTGTGTTGCTATGACATTGTTATCCTTGTTACCAATGACATGGAAAATACAATCTTATTTAATTTAAAGTATTTTTTTATTTATTCAACATAAATGGCGACGAGTTTAATGGAACGTTTTCAATTCGATCTATTTAACCCAGCAACGGAAGAATGGGAATATTATCTCCAAAGATTTGAAATAGAATTATCACTACATGGATTAGATGACGTTTCCGATACGATACAAAAGAAACGGAAAAATTTACTATTATCTCGAGTTGGACCAACAGCATTCAAGGTACTCGTAGATTTCTTTCGCCCAGACTCAATCACAACGAAAACATATAATGAACTTACGACTGTACTCAACGATTATTATGGTAAAAAAACATACATTCTGTCAGAACGAGTAAAATTTTCAACTAAAGTTAGAAACCAACATAGCACCATTTCTGAATTTGTAATGGAATTACGCGCACTTGCTGGTTATTGCGAGTTTGGAAGTACTATCGACGAAAGAATCAGAGACCAATTGGTAATCGGAATTAACAATATCACCTGGCAACAAGAACTTATTAGAGAGCACTCAACAAATAATAGCAAATTATCAGATGTAATTGCCTCAGCACAAAAATTGGAACAGGCTGAAATACAGTCAAAAGAAATAGCTCAAAGTCATGATAAACAATTGAACAACGCTAATGATTTGACAGCATTCAAAGTAACAGAAGAAAGATATCACAAACATAACATTAACATAAAAAATAAAAGTTCTCAAATAACAAAGAAGTGCATACGAGGGTCAAACTGAAAGTTCTTAGAACTGGCCACTTATAAACAATATAATAAAAAAATAATTCTAAAATTTGAAAATATAACTCTTTGCCAATATTACTGAGTATATATTTCATTCATTTGTCATTTGTTTTACGATTTGGCGGCAAATTGAAAATTGTCTGTGTCACGTCATCATGAATTTAACACGAGAAAATTTTCGTGCAATGATTTTTTATGACTTTCGATGTCATTTAAGTCAACAAGAAAGTTATGATAGACTACGATTGGCCTTTCACGATGAAGCCCCATCTCGTGCGACTGTTTACAACTGGTTTAATGAGTTTAAACGTGGTCGCACTAATCTCACTGATGATTTACGTGAGGGACGGCCTTCTACGGCGACGACTGAAGATAACATCTGTGTTGTGCGGCGTATGATAGAGACTGACAAAAGAGTGACCTATCAACAGATTCGGACAAGCTTAGGCATCGGTATGAGTCAAGTGCACAAAATCCTCCACGAACATTTAGCGGTCAGGAAGCTTTGCGCCCGGTGGATACCTCATACTTTGACTGAGGCTCAAAAACTCCATCGTGTGGATTGGTGTCGTAAAATGATTGAAAGATTTAACGGAGGTGACTCAAATGCTGTGTTCGACATACTAACAGGTGACGAAAGCTGGATTTACTGTTATGATCCTAAAACCAAAAGACAATCTGCTCAGTGGGTGTTTCCTTTCGAGGAGTTGCCAACTAAAGTGAAGAGAGATCGAAGTGCGGGAAAAAAAATGGTGGCCTCGTTCTTTGGAAGGATAGGTCATTTTGCAACAATTGTGTTAGAGGATCAAAAAACAGTTTCTGCAGAATGGTACACTACCAATTGTTTGCCACTTGTCTTGGAAAAAGTTCGAGAGAAACGACCTCGCAGTAGGATCCTCCTTCACCACGACAACGCCTCGTCGCACACCGCCAAGCGAACGATCGACTATTTGGCGACATCAAACGTTGAATACTGGGTCACCCGCCGTATAGCCCCGACCTCGCGCCTTGTGATTTTTATTTATTTCCAAAAATTAAAGAAAAACTTAAAGGAAAGCGGTTTATGAATGCTGAAGAAGCGGTGGCTGCGTATCGCGATGCCATTGAAGAGACCCCTAAGGACGAGTGGGCAAAGTGCTTTTCCCAGTGGTTCCATCGCATGCAGCGGTGTATTGACGTGAATGGACAATATTTTGAAAAGATATAATAAAACTAATAACTGGCTAATGTAATCAGTTTTTGATTTTCTAAGAACTTTCAGTTTGACCCTCGTATTCTGTGGTAACAATTTTCATACTCACATGAATGAGTGCCCTGCAAGAGGAAAACAGTGTAACGCTTGTGGTAAACAAAACCATTTTTCAAGTGTTTGTATCACCACCGGTAGAGCAAAACCAAGATATTTTAAAACTAGATTTGTGCAAAGAGAGATGACTGATCATCATAATACACCATCCGATACTGAAAGCACACATACATTCAACCTTAAATATAGAAAAGGAACAAAAATAATGTTACCAGTTGAACTTAACAGTCATCGGTAAAACATTATGGGAGACAATAGGTAGACCACAATTGCAAGAATGTCAGGATTTGATTGCATACACTGACATCAAAATTAAAACCCTTGGTACCTGCAAAATAACTGTGAAAGCATTTAAGCAAATCAAAACAATAGAAGCTTACGTAACAGAACATAATGATATTCCTTTGTTTGGCTTACAATGGTGTTTGGAATTCAACTTACCTATGCCAGCTGGAGCTAAGCTATGTAACATTCATAACGATTTGAACGAAGATCCCAATCACAAAGAGATTAAAAAGCTTCTCGACGAGTTTAAGTCCCTATTCGGCAATGGTCTTGGGACGATAAGAGGTCATTACGCGAAAATTTATATACCAGATGATGTCAAACCGAAAGCATTTCGACCACGACCTGTACCATTGGCACTTAGAGAACAGGTTACAACAGAATTGGAGAGATTAACACAAGAAGGTGTCATAGAACCTATAGAATACACCTATTGAATGGGCATCACCAATAGTAATAGCAATCAAAGCAAACGGGAATATACGAATTTGTGCAGATTTTAAAGTCACTATAAATAGACATGTCCAAGTTGACGATTACCCACTACCACGATTCGAAGAAATAACGTCTAAACTAGCTGGAGGACAGTTATTTACAAAAATAGATTTGAAAGATGCCTACTTACAATTGACAGTACACCCAGATTCCAGAAAGTACCTTACGATATCTACACACAAAGGATATTTTCGATACAAACGTCTACCATTCGGTATATCATTCGCACCATCTGTTTTTCAGCGAATTATGCATCAAATACTATGCGGCCTCGACGGCGTGGTATGCTACCTCGATGATATCTTAATTACCGGGAGCCATTTATCCGAACATATAGCTAGAGTTAAAACAGTTTTACAAAGATTAGAAACGGCTGGCATTAAGAGTCAAGCAACAAAGTGTTCGTGGCTCCAAAAGAACGTAACTTTCCTTGGACACCAAATCGATAAAGATGGATTACACCCCACCACAGAGAGAATTGAAGCGATCAAAAACATGCCTATTCCAACAAACGTTGCAGAATTAAGATCTTTTTTAGGTTCAATTACATACTATGGACGGTTCATCAACAAATTACATGTAAAATGTACACCGCTGTATAGACTCCTAAAAAAGGGACAAAAATGGCAATGGAACAAAGAAGATGACCAAATTGTCGACGAGTTAAAGCATATTCTAACATCGAACGACACTTTAGCCCATTACGATGATTCTATACCAATTTATCTTAGCAGTGATGCCTCTGATAAAGGGCTAGGAGCTGTATTATTTCATAAATATGAAGCAAACATGAAATCTATTGCATATGCATCCAGAACGTTGTCTGAAGTGGAACGACACTATTCAACGATTGACAAAGAAGCATTAGGTATAATTTACGCAGTTACAAAATTTCATCAGTAAGTCTACGGTAGAAAGTTTACATTACTAACAGATCAAAAGCCATTAGAAAGAATATTTAGTCAAGAACGTGAAACGCCCAAAATTGCAAGTAACAGACTTTTGAGATGGGCTATGATTCTTAAATACACCAGCGGATGCACTTTCCCGACTACCACTACAAACAGTAACAAATAACACACTAGAAGAGAGAACAGGATTGCCACAATTTGCTCATTTGCTTCACCTACGATTGGAAAATATTCCTATTACACGACATACTCTTAAGCAGGAAGTAAAAAAAGATACAATCCTGAACAAAATAACAGAATTTTTAAATACTCATTGGCCAGAAAAAAAAGAGTTGCACGAGGATTTCTATACATATTATGAAAAACGAGACGAGTTATCAGTAGAAGAAGGATTTCTCCTATGGAACGGAAGGCTGTGTATACCAAAAAGTTTACACAAACAGATTTTACATATGCTACACGTTGGCCATTCTGGGGTTAATGCGATGCAATCATTAGCACGATTGCATGTATACTGGCCGAACATTCATAAGGACATACTAGATTATACACGACGGTGTTCCTTATGTCAAACCACTAAACAAAATACCAACAGAGCACCAATCTACTCTTGGGGAGTACCACCTGAACCTTGGTATAGACTACATATCGACTTTGCTGGCCCCTTGCTTGGATACATGTGGATTATTATCATAGATGCTTATTCGAAATGGTAAGAAGTTATTCCTATGAAATCGGCAACATCCTTGGCGACTATAACAAAACTAGATGGCGTATTTTCAACTTTCGGTATACCTAAGTATATAGTAACAGACAACGGACCACAGTTTATTTCAGAAGAATTTAAAAAGTACTGCAATCGTATCGGAACAACACATATCAAAACAACACCATATCACCCCAAAACAAATGGTTTAGCTGAACGAGCTGTACGTACGTTCAAGGAACATATATTAGCAGCCGATAAGAGCATTGATTTATATAAACGTTTAAACGCCTTTTTGCGAGCATATAGAAATACACCCAGAAATTCAACTGGTCGTACACCGTATGAAGTAATGTTTAACAGGAGAATGAGAACAAGTTTTGATTTGTGGAAACCAAATATCACTGACAAGTTGGAGAAAGTTCAACTACAGCAACAATTACAGCCAACACGTAAAGAAGTCATCCCACCTCCATACAAAATTGGAGATAAGGTGTGGATAAATAAACCAAACCAGAAAGGATCGGAACCCGGAGTAATAATAGAAAGAACTGGACCGTATTCCTATATAATCGAAGCAAGCGGCATTAGAAAACGGAAACATGTCGATCAGATTAGACCCAGATACAATAATGATATAAAGTTAGACAATAACCCTCAAGCAGTGCAACAATATAAAAACTTTACATATTATAAATTAGATCCAGTCCAAGCTTCGCAAGATGGAGGGGATAATAACAATAACCCAACGTGTAGCCGTTACTTGCCTACTACCATCAAAAACGACCCTGCAGCAGCATCCACCCCGTCTGTAGCACCAGCTGCTCCGCCCAGACGCTCAGAACGCTTACAGAGACAACGATTGGGGGGGAGTAATGTAGTATAATCTATGCCATACTCTATACTATGATGCTGTCTAAGTGTGTTGCTATGACATTGTTATCCTTGTTACCAATGACATGGAAAATACAATCTTATTTAATTTAAAGTATTTTCTTATTTATTCAACAGTAACAACCCTACTCGACCGAATAATCATATGATCCGTGCGGTGACGGAGAAAGAATACATAACTCACCGTCCCTTCCTTTCCTGTGGGTGTCGTAAGAGGCGACTAAAGGAATTCGAGTTCAGATCTCGCAACTGGTGGTAGGGTTTAATCCCGCCTGGTTAGTTACCACCGTACACACATGGTGAAAAACCCGTGAAGTGCTCGCTCGTAGAGCGCGTTTCGGGATCAGCCAACGTACAACCAGAGCTCGGGACGACATTGCCGCGATTGTTTGGGTCCGGTGGGTGCCTCCGTCGAACCAGTGCCAGGAGGACTGCATCGACCCGCCAGCCAGGGAGACCCGTAGAAACGGCTGACCGCTGGCCGCCCGTGGTACAGTACAGGGGCCCAAGCGTGCCTAACCAGCTCGTGAGGCTGCCCTATCATGCCACGCATAATCTTGGGGTGGACCGTCGTGCCGGTTGGTGACCGGAGCGTGGGTCCCGGCGGCCACTCTCGGGGGGGTACGGGGGCCCTTCCGTCTGGCGGATCGGTGCTACTCCTCTGTGGGCAACACCTGGGGAAACAGGCGCCCATATTTTTGACCGGAGCAGTCGCGACAATGCCCTCCTGCTTCACGTCCCCTCACCCCTTATCGTTATGGCAGCCACAGCAACACGTTCTGGTCGTACAGCGGTGCACAACCCCACGCCTTCGCTGTTTGAGGTTGAGTTCTCTAATATACGGGGACTCCATGCCAACCTCAATGCTGTCCACCAACACCTAGAGACAGCACGGCCTGCAATGTTGTTTCTGACGGAGACGCAAATTCTCCGCCCGGACGATACAAGCTACCTTCACTATCCCGGCTACGCACTTGAAGAGTCCTTCAAAGCGAAAGCCGGTGTATGCTTGTTTGTCCGGGCGGATGTTTGCTGTCACCGATTGCGCTGCCTAGAGGACCCTTCCTTTTCCCTCCTAGCGGTACATATGGACTTAGGTCATCAGACTCGAGTCTATGTGTGCCTCTACAGATCCCACACTGGCGATGCGGAGACAACTCGACTTTATGACCACCTCATTCGGGCGGCAGATTACGCGCAGGAGCAGTATCCTAACGCAGAACTGGTTTTCTTGGGGGACTCTAACGCTCACCACGAATCGTGGTTAAGTTCTTCCAAGACGGACCATGCTGGGAGATCAGCCCACGCATTCGCTCTTACGCATGACTTGACTCAAATGGTCGATCAGCCCACCAGGATCCCAGATATAGTCGGTCAAGCGCCTTCCTTACTGGACCTTCTGCTTACGAGCCATCCCGTCGGGTATCAGGTTTATGTTCGTGCCCCACTGGGCAATTCCGACCACTGCTTGATATCCACCAAAGTGCCGCGAATCGAGCCCCCTCAACCTCCGAGGACTCGACGACGCGTATGGCACTATGGCTCAGCGGATTGGGACGGCATGCGCGAGTACCTTGCATCCGTTCCTTGGAAGCAGCGCTGCTTTTGTGAGAAGGATCCGACAACGAGCGCCGTTGCTATTACTGAGGAGATCGGTATTGCTATGGAATACTACATTCCGCACTCCAATCTGATCAGTATGGGCAAACACAACCGCTGGTTCAATCGCGATTGTGCTAACGCTGTTGCGTCTAAACAGCTGGCATATCGAGCTTGGATCAGGGGTCGTGCTCGGAGGGATCCCGATATTGACTCAATAAAAGCGGCCTACAATCAGGCTTCCAAGTCCTGTAAGAGGGCTTACATCAGAGCGATGCCCAGCGCGTCGCACGTATTGGCCATGAGTTAGTTACGCACCCTACGGGCTCCCGTAGCTACTGGCGTCTCGCCAAGGCCGTGCAAAACAATTTCTGCCAGCCCTCGCTGCCACCGCTTCGATGTCCAGATGGAACATTAGCTCACAAGCCGCAGGAGAAAGCCGACCTCTTGGCAAGCCTCTTCGCGGCTAATTCCCAAATCGATGACTGTAATGCACTGCCACCAACGATACCTTCTTGTGGCTTCACTATGCCTGATATTCATATCAGGCAGCGTGATGTGCGTGCGGAACTACAGTCACTCGATGTCCGGAAAGCTAGTGGTCCTGATGGCATACCTGCGGTTGTTATAAAAATGTGTGCAGCGGAGTTGACTCCCGTACTTACGCGCCTATATCAGCTATCTCTTTCTTCGGGTCGTGTACCTGAGGCTTGGAGAGAGGCCATTGTGCAGCCAGTGCCCAAAAAGGGAGATCGGTCAGACCCTGCAAACTACCGCCCTATAGCTATCACCTCTGTGCTGTGTAAAGTCATGGAAAGGATTATTAACTCCCAACTGATCCGATACCTAGAAGATCACTCCCTTGTAAATGATCGTCAGTATGGCTTTAGACCAAAACGATCAACGGGTGATCTTCTAGCGCACGTCATGCACCTCTGGGGTGAAGCTATAGACAAGCGCGGCGAGTCCTTGGCTGTCAGTCTTGACATTGCTAAGGCATTTGACAGGGTTTGGCACAAGGGACTTCTCTCCAAGCTTCCGGCCTACGGTCTGCCCGTTCAACTATGCGCCTGGATAGCCGACTTCCTGCGTGAGCGTAAAATCCGTGTTCTTTCTAACGGATGCTCTTCGCAGCTTAGGACAGTCAATTCCGGTGTGCCTCAGGGCTCCGTTCTATCCCCTACACTTTTTCTGCTGCATATCAATGACATGCTTCCACTTGGAAATATCCATTGCTATGCAGACGACAGCACAGTGCATGTGGGATATCACGGGGCTCGTACGGTCGGACGGGCGGAAATCCTGGAGAAAAGAGAGAATCTTGTCATTGAGCTCAATCACGTTCTGGATCTCATATCGATATTACTCGTCTTTCGTAATTTAAAATTTTGACTAATCAATTATACTCTTTATGGATGTCAGTTCGTAAGAAATTCTCCTATGCACAAGATGAAATTATAATACAATACAATATTAATGGTATAAATTTTACTATGTAATTTTAAAATAATTCATTTATTGTGATAAATAATGTGATATGGTGATACAAATTATATAACATATGTAACTACTAAATTGTAATCTGTATTTTGGACGTTCCAAAAGTTAACTAGAAGCCCGACAAGGGGTATGTTTTCGTTTATTTGATAAGTATGTATTAGTTAAGTAACTTACGAACTGTTTTTATAATTTTATTTTTGTTTGTTACAGTTTTTTCTTATTACCCTTATTTAACTAATAAATATATACTCAAGCTAAGCAGCCTTATTAATTGACCCAAGCACCGAACCCGTAACACTGGCGCCGCAACGTGGTTGAAAAATAGGCTGACTACTGCAATAGAAGACAATAGTGCACACTTTACGACCAACACCACAAACACATTTACTCACATAATCAGACAATAGACGTTCAGCGTTACTGTAGGATCCACGACCCTACAATATTGTTATGAATGTTATTAAAAGTTTATTAGTAAGGTGTAAAGAATGACACGGGTGTTACGTTCAATAGTTTAATTGTCACTAACTCAAATGTCGGAGCTCGCTCCTACATACTGCCCAATTTAAGAAAAGACACATATAAAAATAATTATATTACTTAAGTAAACAGTAAGTAAGTTAAAGTTAAGGAGAAGTTTGCCGATTGACACGTCGTGTAGATTGCAGGTTGTCCATCGCCCGCGTTGCTGTTGCGGAAAATTCACTGGGTGTACTGCATCGAACACTCTGCAGTTCCACTTCAGGAACAACCACGTCATTTTTCTTCTTTAGGTATTTTTTGATATAATGGTATACGACACCTAATATAATGATGCAAAATATCGCAACAAATCCATAACCCACATAGTGGTGAGTGTCGTGCGATGTATTACGGATTGTCAACATTTCTTGCAATGTCTTTACATTATTTATTTGGTTTTGAAGTTGATCATATTGTTGTTCATGTGTTTCTGGAGTATAACTGAAGTTGTAGCCTTTTAAAATGTTATTGACACTTGACTCCGGCATATATATTCCATCGTAGTTTAAAATCAACTCAGAATGATATATTTTTGGAGAATGTATGATGATATTATCTCCCTTTAACATGCATCCTGGCCTTAATTTTATAATACCCGTACCATGTAAGTTCTCTGTAACCATAGTAGCGTCGGGACAAAAAATGCGTACTGTGCATTCCTCGCAACAAGTAAACAACCATGCGGCGCGGCTGTGTAACCTGATCCATTCATTGTGGCAACGTGATAATATGGAGCCACAATTAGTTAAATTATTATTGTTGATTACTTGTGCCTCACATATTATCGATATTTCTTTTGCTGTTGTATGTATAGGTAGATTTAAGTTACATATCAGTTTGTTTTCTTTTAATGACATACATCCACTATGCATATCTTCTTCGGTGATTGGAATAATCATATCCTTTTTGAGAGTTAAGCCAGAGTACTTTGCAGTGGGAATGATGAATGTAGACATCCGATCCTTTATTATTGGAATAGGCACGACGTGATTGAGCTCAAAATGTTCACTATTAATGAGAGGTAATTTAATTTCAAATATCAAGTAATCGGTTAATCGCACGTGAACTCTTGAAAGTTTATACATTTCTCTTACACATTCTTGTTGATTACTCACACACGGCAACGTTACATCTGAAGAAATTTGAGCTGTGATGATATTTAATTGATTTTCGAACTCTGCTGGTTTCAATAAGTGTGTATCCATTCTGCCACTGCGCACATCTGTGACAAGATCAAGTAGTTGCTGTTGCAGCCGGCGTAGGCTATCAATTATAATATTAGCTGTTAAAATTGCTCCTATCATATTCATAGTTTTGTTATGTTCGTTTCCTATTAGATTATTTAAGTATGACATCTGTCGACTGATGCTGGTGAACTGCTTGATCATCATTTCTTCATTTCTTTTCAAAATATTATGGTCGCCTTCAATAATGGAAATCTGTTTTTTGTATAAGTTATTGAGATGATCTTCGTTTTCATGTATTGTTTGGATTTCTTTACCATATTGAAGAGCAAAGCGTTCATCGAGTACACCGAATAATTCGTTGGCTACGTAACCCACTCCGTTGATGAGGCCTCGCTTAGCGCGTCTGCCATGTTCTGTTTGTAACATTAAATTGTTGTGCTGGAGTTCTGTTATTTCATGCTGTAGTTGTGTCGTAATAATTTTGAACGACGGTTCATCCTTGCTAAGATCCAGTAGAAGGTTGACATGGTACTCGATATTTAAAAGACTATGCCAATATGTTGATAAATTATAATAGACAATCATCTTCCATTCGTCTTGTATCAATTGCATATCAGCAATTTTGTCAAAATATAATGGCTGATTCTGTTGCAGAGTTGTCACTTTCACAGGTTGCTGACCAATTATTTCCGGAGCTGTACTACATATGGTAAATAATAAAAAGTATAGATTTATCGAATTCATGTTTTTTTTTTTTTCTTTCTTGTTATGTATGAAGATGTTAATACCAAATTATTAATATACTTTTTATTTTACCAGGTTATTGTTCCGTTTCCGATTGCGGTTGCGAAGTTACTGAGTCCGTGTCGATTGGTAAGCGGATCAACTTACTAATCGGTCGTTTTACGCAATCCTTACTTTTTGTTCGCAGGGTGACCACACGCACGCGTCCATCGCTTCCTGGGTGAGTATCTATTACCCTTCCCAGCAGCCAGCGAGCTGGAGGAACGTTATCATCTTGAATTATTACCAAATCTCCTTTTGTGAAGTCCTTTCGTCCGAAGTGCCATTTACTACGTTGCTGTAATGTTTGAAGATACTCAATGGACCATCTGCGCCAAAAGTCCTTATGCATTTTTTCTATAAGTTTCCACCGCGTTCCAAGGCTGATCTCTTCAGCTCCTAGAGTAAGAGGAGGGGCTAGCAGTTGGTCACCAATAAGAAAGTGACCGGGCGTCAAGCATTGTAGATCTTCTATGCTGTTCGTGAGAGCCACTAAGGGTCTCGAATTGAGACATGCTTCTATTTGGGTGAGTAGCGTTGTGAACTCTTCGTAAACCAATTTTTGTTCACCGAGAACCCTCTTCAGGTGATATTTCATTCGCTTTACTCCGGCCTCCCAAAGACCTCCAGCGGTGGGCCATGCTGGAGCGTTAAAATGCCACTCCACATTGCAAGCAGTGATGTGGTCCATAACATCAGATGACGTCAAGTAATGTTCGAGAGCCTTTTTATGTTCACGATTTAAACTGTTCGATGCTCCAACAAAGTTGGTACCGCAATCGCTATAGATGTGTTTAGGCATCCCACGGCGTGCACACAAGCGTTTAAATGCACCAAGAAATGTTATTGAGGTAAGGTCAGAAACTAGCTCAAGATGGACAGCCTTGGTTGAGAAACAGACGAAGATAACAATGTATCCTTTAGTTGTAGCTATTCCTCGGCCTTTATTCGATTTTACTTCCACTGGTCCAGCGAGATCTACACCCGTATGAGTAAACGGACGCGACGGAGTGACACGTGATTTTGGCAAATCTGCCATTATCTGGTTTTGTTTACATGTATTAAAGCGCATGCATTTTATACATTTACGTAGCTCCCGCTTTACAGCATTCATGCCACCAGTTATCCAATATTTAGTTC
Organism: Diatraea saccharalis; assembly: GCA_918026875.4. Taxonomy (NCBI): domain Eukaryota; kingdom Metazoa; phylum Arthropoda; class Insecta; order Lepidoptera; family Crambidae; genus Diatraea; species Diatraea saccharalis. The sequence goes on from OU893332.1 coordinate 34,385,447, forward strand.
TCAGGAAATTTAAGGTCAATCTTGCACCTCCGTGTAATGTTATTCTGTGAGCCCACTGTATAATTAAAGTGCTCAGTCTGTCACTATTTGCCATAATAACGGGGTGTTTATTTTCAATGCTCAAAGTTGACTGTCCGAGTCTTCCACCTACTCTCAATATTCCATCTTCATCAAGCCACGGATTCAGACTCAAAAGTTGACTTTTGCATAAAAGTTTCTTTTTATTCAAAAGATTGTCTATATCTTGTTTGAAATATTTATATTGCACGGCCTTGACAATGAAATTATGAGCGTTTAATATCTCAATTGTTTTCAAGTTCATTGCCTTACTTTTATCAGTGCTTCGTAAGTTGTAAATGAAACGCGATATCCATGCTAGTACGCGCGTTACTCGTTCCATAGAGCTATAACGCTCGAGAAGTGTTTCTATTAATGTTTCCGTGTTTTGATGTTGAGTTACATACACCTTTGTTTTCTTATCCTCTTCCGGAATTGGAATTTCCGCACGCTTTGATGTTTGCAAAAAGATGTCATTTTTTAACCACAATGGGCCTTCCCACCATAGGGAGTATGTCAGTAGCTGAGAGGGCAGCAATCCTCTACTTGCACAATCTGCTGCATTCTCTTCAGATCTTACGTGTTTCCAACAAGATGACGGCATTGTTTGTAAAATGTTTGCCACACGATTCGCCACAAATGTTTTCCAACGTCCGACTTCACCTTGCAACCAACCCAATACGACCATTGAGTCAGTCCAGCCGTAAATGTTTACGTTGCCTGTCTGAATGTTCATTGTGTCTATGGCTTTTTTCATCAACTGAGATAGTAATAGTGCACCGCATAGTTCCAGTCGTGGTAACGACATAGTCTTATTAAGCGGCGCTAATTTTGTTTTAGCGGCTATGAGAGTTGTAACAGGCTTTCCGTTTGCGTCCATGGACTTGCAATAGATGACGCACGCATAAGCTTTCTCAGACGCGTCGCAGAATCCGTGAAATTCGATAGGTTTTTCTTTGTTACCGATCCAGCGTGCTAATTTTATTTTGTTTATATTAGGTAAGTCTTGCTTTAATGTATTCCATTCTTGTTGTAGATCAAATGGTAGTGTATCATCCCAACCTAGATTTATGTTCCATATCTTTTGAAACAATAATTTACATTTTATAGTAATCGGAGACAGCCAGCCAAGCGGGTCGTATATCTTTGATATAGTTGATAGTAATAATCGCTTTGTTGTGGTAGGTATAGTTAAGTCTTTATCATTCATAAGTGTAACGCTCAGGAATGAAAACTGATCAGTGCACGGGTTCCATGATAGACCGAGCGTTTTATTCGTTTCAGCGTGCTTAAAATCAAACATATTTTGACTGATAAACTCTTTAGATAAATTTTGTAATAAACTCGGGTCGCTGCTGGTCCATTTTTTCAGTGTAAAGCCACCGCCGCGTAGTAAATCTATTATTTGTTTTTGGGCCTGCTTTGCTTCCTGTAAGCTATTATTACCTCCTAATAAATCATCGACATAAAGCTGTTTCTGTAAAATCTTCGCTGCCAAAGGATATTTATGACCGTCATCTTGAAGTAGTTGTTTTATCGTTCTCATAGCGAGATAGGGAGCGGCCTTGGTGCCATATGTTACCGTGCACAACTGATAGTCATTGATAGTATTATAGATTGAATCTCGCCATACTATTTTTTGAAGGTGTTGATCTTCTTCTTTGACCAATATCTGACGATAAAATTTTTCTATGTCTGCTGTGTATGCATATTGAAATGTTCTCCAAAATAATATAACTCCTTGCAGATCTTGTTGTAGTTTCGGGCCGCATTCCATCAGATCATTTAATGTATATCCCGTTTTGATTTTACAGGATGCGTTAAATACGGCTCTTAATTTAGTAGTAAGTGAATCGAGTTTGATGACTCCGTGATGGGGCAAAAAGCATTCTGGTTCGAGTTGAGTGGTGCATAGTTTCATATGACCCAGTTCAATATATTCGCTAATAAATTTTCTGTAGTTTTCCGCCAAAATTGGATTCTTTAGGAAATTTTTCTCGAGTTGCTTAAACTGGGCCACAGCTAGATATTTAGATGGTGCAATTTTACAATGTAGCGGCCGTTTTGCTGTCTTGTAGTTGTTGATTGGTACAGCGTTTCACAGTATTCCTGGGCGGGTGTCAAGTTACTGTTCTGTTGTGTTATTTCTTCTAACTCCCAGTACTGTGATATTTCTTCTAAGTTATTCAAAACGGCGTGACAGTTAAATGTTTTAACATTGCCGACTAAAATCCAGCCTAACTTGGTTTGTTGGGCAATAGGGGCGTTAGTTGGCCCTCGTAGTATACCATTCATTAAAATCTCTGCATAAACTTTCGCGTCAAGCAGAATGTCCACCGGTCGCGAAACATTGTATTCTGGATCAGCCAGGTTGATGTTATGTAGATGCGGCCAGTGTTGTTTCTCAAAGGTAAAATTGGGTAAATTTCCCACAACTTTTGACATCACTAATGCATCTGTGATAAAAGTGTAGTTATTGTAGCGAGATTCACATATCAATTTTACGGCCCCTCTACTGTGAGTGGCGGTCGTACCAACTCCAAATATTGAAGCGTTTTGGTTACATCTGTCTAAGCCCAAACGCTGCGCGGCATTTTCTGTTATTAAATTGATTTGCGAACCTTGATCTAAAAGACATCTTAATGTGACGAATGTTCCATCTTTAGCTCGTATATTGAGTTCTACAGTCGATAGTAAGACTTCATCATAATTTCCAGCTACGTGGTTTGATTTTCGGGAAGGTGAGGTCGAAGTTGAAGGTTGAGTTTCGTTGTTTGATGACACATGAGCGCTGTACATTTCATGTAAGATAGTGTGGTGATGATTATTACATATCTTACATCTTTTTACAGAAGTACATTTATTTTTATGATAAAATAAACAGTTTTCACAAACAGGTAAATTCTTTATAGTATTGACCTTCGCTTCGGGTGTCATGTTTAAAAACCTTTTGCAAGTAAGTAAAATGTGATCGTTCGTTTTACAAATTGGACACACACGTTCACATTGGTTTTTATAAGTTTTTGCGAATCTAGGTTTTGTTTCAATGAAACTGTCTTTGTTTTTAGGTTCATTTTCCCTTGTAGGTGCGTTGTGTTTAGGTTGTTTAATTTTCTTATGCAATGGTTCTAAGGCGGTGAATTTTTCTTCAAGGATGCCAATCAATTCTTCAAACGATGGAAGATCACGTTTATTTTTTCTGGCATCCATATATGTAGCGTATGTCTCTGAATCCATTTTTTCTGTCATAATGTGCACTAGAATCGGATCCCAGGTGGAAGTATCCACACCGAGGTTATGAATAGCATGAACAGTTTCTATACTCACATCATGCAATCGTTTGATTTCATAAGCTGTATGTTTTTGCATCACAGGTTGATTCAAGAAAATCTGTATTTGTTTTGTAAATAATAATTGAACATTGTTATACCTGCGATTTAGAAGTTCCCAACAAATATCGTAATTTTCGGCCGAGATGTTTAAGTGTTGAACGAGGCGTTCTGCTTCACCTTTGAGCTTACCTTTGAGATGTTGCATCTTCTGACATTTGTTCAAGTTAGGATTGTTATGGATAACTTCACAGTATAAGTCCGAGAAAGTAGGCCAGTTAATATAGTTTCCGGTAAACACTGGTAATTCAAGATGTGGTGTAGCTTCAGTCTGATGTTTGACTGAATTTAATTTACGATACAATTTCGTTTTAGTTGTCTCGTAAATATTTTCCACATGAGAAAACATTTCTTCGTAACTTTCATCGGATCCTTCTAATAAGTTGTCAATAGTCCAATGAAGGTCGTCAATCGTTTTCCAGCGAAATTGTAACATTTGAAGTTTATCTTCAATTTCCCATTTTTCCGTTAATGTGTCAATGTCAATGTTTTTCACAGCCCTATTGAAAGCGCGAAAGTTAGTTTTTTGTTGACTTAGCAATTCGGCGCTTTTGGAACTACTTTCTTTGTTTTTGGTACTGACCTTGGTGTCAGCATTAGGACCTTCATCACCACCACTGCTCTCGTCGACTGTAACTTGATAAGGCTTGGTATTTGAAATAAGATGCAAACCTTCAGTAAAGATTTGTTTGATCTTTTTAAAAACTCCTTTCGTAAAATAATCGTTTTTTCGGTCTTCCTCTAGTTCTAATAGAGCGTTATTGGAGGTAAACTCGCTCCACAAGTTGTTTAACGTATCAAGTCTGGTTTTCAGGTACTCAGATGTTTTTCTGGCAGCCGAATCCTTTTTAAAGTTTGTTATTATCCGTTCGATGTTAGTAGCGATTTCCGTTTGTCTTTTCAATAATGAATCCATATTGAATTTGATGTTGTTTTATTAATGTTAAAGATATTACGATAGCTAAGTAGCTCGCTTGTTCAGTGTATAGTTTCTGTGAACTGTACCTTTACTGCCTTTGAAGAGCGCCGTCTCAATCTAACAGGTGAGACCCGCTGGTGGGAGGCCCGTTAGACCGATCGCATAAAACACAGCAAAGCAATAATAAACAAAAGCACAAAACACTATCACACTAAGTATGTCGAAGGACCATATGTAGGATCCACGACCCTACAATATTGTTATGAATGTTATTAAAAGTTTATTAGTAAGGTGTAAAGAATGACACGGGTGTTACGTTCAATAGTTTAATTGTCACTAACTCAAATGTCGGAGCTCGCTCCTACAGTTACTTTGGCTGGTCACAAATGTGATTGGTTCTGATGCCATTGTATCGAGGAACATACAAACACGTACTCAACATAGTGTTATAAAACAGGAAAATTTTAATAGTAAATAATTTAATTTAGATTCCGTATATATAAAGGTACGTAAGCTATTTTTATTTTTTTTTCAAAAATTTTATGAGATTTCTTTTTGACGAATAATATTATTTTTAATATTTAAAAAATAGAATATTGTAATTTATTTTCCGTTTACGATTTGACATTCATTTCTTTTATAATAATCAATTTTAATCATGGATATATCGTACTTGAATAAACCAGAAATTATTAATGAACTGAAATTACGAAACGCGAATTTTGAATCCACCCAAACGGCTCAAGAATTGCGTGAAATTTTATTACCAAAGATAGGAGACCTTGAGAAATATTCTTGGATTACTTATTTATTTATTGTTAGTACCCTGTAAATACTCATAACGTTTTCATTTAATTATTTGGCTACTCATACTTATTGTTATTTTTATTATCTTCATAATTTATTATTTTCATCTAGTGCGGTTGACAACACTATAAATAAGCCAATGTCAAAATACCAATTTAGTGCGGATGACAACACTTTAAACAAGCCAATGTCAAATATCAATTTTAAAGTGCGGTTGATAACACTATAAATAAGCCAATATCAAAATATTTCTTTGTGTACTTATGTATACTTATTTACTTATTATCTAACGCTACATAATGTATTGTTATACCTAATGCATTACCTACTTTATTTATTACTACGATTGTATATTATTCTACACTCTACATTTAGACACTTACACAACACACTCATCTACACTCAACAACACTACACAATTCACCTAAAGTCAGCGGGTGATGACTGACATTATTTTAAAGAAGCCTACACTATTTTTTTAGGTCGATTTATTAGAGATAATCTTTCTTAAATACAAGTTACCTCTAATTGCTAGGAATTTTTATCTCAATAAGATAAAGATTGTTTGAATGATATTTGAATGATGAAGTAAGAACATTTTATGAAAGGGAAATCGCCTAATGTAATTTATCCACTATATATACCATCCCCATTTCTAAATTAAATCATGATAGCATTAATTAATCACATTTTATATAAAATATTTTAAGCTTGAGTAATCCAAGAATAGCTAAAAAAATCTTTCAGATTTTTTTAACCCCGGCCCCCCCGGTATTATAACGGTGTGCCATGCTACCGTTTGTTTTCCTAGGTTTCAGTATGCAAACTTTTTACTTGTGAAATTCAACATCATTTCATTTTATTACTCGTCTTTCGTAATTTAAAATTTTGACTAATCAATTATACTCTTTATGGATGTCAGTTCGTAAGAAATTCTCCTATGCACAAGATGAAATTATAATACAATACAATATTAATGGTATAAATTTTACTATGTAATTTTAAAATAATTCATTTATTGTGATAAATAATGTGATATGGTGATACAAATTATATAACATATGTAACTACTAAATTGTAATCTGTATTTTGGACGTTCCAAAAGTTAACTAGAAGCCCGACAAGGGGTATGTTTTCGTTTATTTGATAAGAATGTATTAGTTAAGTAACTTACGAACTGTTTTTATAATTTTATTTTTGTTTGTTACAGTTTTTTCTTATTACCCTTATTTAACTAATAAATATATACTCAAGCTAAGCAGCCTTATTAATTGACCCAAGCACCGAACCCGTAACAATGGGGTGCTGAAAACCTGGTTGAGTTCAATGCCAAGAAAACTCAGGTCTGCGTATTTACCGCCAAGACCCCCCCATTCCCTTCCCTTCCCTCTCTTCAGGGCACAACCTTGCCTCTACAGAGCAGCATCAACATGCTCGGGATGGAATTGCGCTGTGATCTGAATCCCAAAAACCACATCGAGTCTGTTATTAAAACTGCATCACGTAAACTCGGTGTCCTGAACAAGGTGCGGCGTTTTTTCACGCCCGAACAACTGTGCCTGCTATACAAAACGCAGGTCCGGTCATGCGTGGAGTATTGCTCGCACCTTTGGGATGGCTCCGCTAGGTACTTACTCGATGCTTTGGATAGATTGCAACGCCGCGCAGTACGCATTATTGGCAATGGTGAAGTCACCAAGAACCTAGAAAGCCTGCAATTGCGCCGAGACGTTGCTTCGCTCAGCGTCTTCTACCGTCTCTACCGTGGTGAATGCTCTGAAGAACTCTTTTCCCTTATCCCCCCATCTCCCTTCCTCCTCAGGACCACACGTGCTGGTTTGCGTTGCCACCAACTAACTGTGGCAACGATTCCTTCGCGTACAAAGAAATTTGGCGACTCATTTCTTATAATAGTTGAGTTCAATGCCAAGAAATACATACATCTACACTCAACAACACTACACAATTCACCTAAAGTCAGCGGGTGGTGACTGACATTATTTTAAAGAAGCCTACACTACTTTTTAGGTCGATTTATTAGAGATAATCTTTCTTAAATACAAGTTACCTCTAATTGCTAGGAATTTTTATCTCAATAAGATAAAGATTGTTTGAATGATATTTGAATGATGAAGTAAGAACATTTTATGAAAGGGAAATCGCCTAATGTAATTTATCCACTATATATACCATCCCCATTTCTAAATTAAATAATGATAGCATTAATTAATCACATTTTATATAAAATATTTTAAGCTTGAGTAATCCAAGAATATCTAAAAAAAAAATCTTTCAGATTTTTTTTTTTACCCCGCCCCCCCCGGTATTGTAACGGTGTGCCATGTCACCGTTTGTTTTCCTAGGTTTCAGTATGCAAACTTTTTACTTTTGAAATTCAACATCATTTCATTTTATTACTCGTCTTTCGTAATTTAAAATTTTGACTAATCAATTATACTCTTTATGGATGTCAGTTCGTAAGAAATTCTCCTATGCACAAGATGAAATTATAATACAATACAATATTAATGGTATAAATTTTACTATGTAATTTTAAAATAATTCATTTATTGTGATAAATAATGTGATATGGTGATACAAATTATATAACATATGTAACTACTAAATTGTAATCTGTATTTTGGAAGATCCAAAAGTTAACTAGAAGCCCGACAAGGGGTATGTATTCGTTTATTTGATAAGTATGTATTAGTTAAGTAACTTACGAACTGTTTTTATAAATTTATTTTTGTTTGTTACAGTTTTTCTTATTACCCTTATTTAACTAATAAATATATACTCAAGCTAAGCAGCCTTATTAATTGACCCAAGCACCGAACCCGTAAATATTTCTTCTCCTCGTAAAGTATATTGTTCTATGCACAGTACAGCTTTCTAAGAATAAATAAAGAAATTTATTTGAACTTATTTCATTTTTATCTCATCTAATTTAAGAATTTGGTTTGAGTATTTGATCACTCAGCTCTTGACACACAATATTTCAGGATATTATTGGCTGCTTGTTTGCCTTTGTGTAAATCCGTCAGTACGAATTTGACTTTCAGTGAAAGCAGCAAAGGACATCGCCGAAAATGGCCCCAATACCATTAAATATGAATACTTCAATAATAATAATTACTAATTTATTTATTAAATTGGAATCAAATATTTATTTGACACGGACAAGCTGCGATCCAAAATTAATATCTAAAAGTACTTTAACAGTAACATTTTTATTCGCAAATATTCACATTCAATATACTTAAATTCTATTGAGTCAGATGGATGTAATTTACACGTCATATCAAGATCATTTATTTTTATTTGATAACCTTTAATCATCGAACACAAAAACATTAAATTAAATTGACCGAAAATAAACTTAAAACTAAAAGCGCCATCTCTTGGTGATTTTCCAACTATAACATAAGGACATAAAAACTGAGTATTATACAAACTCAATTCATTAACTGTTGATAATTCACTCTTGTTTATTCAGAAAGATTGATATTCATACGACATATTCTAAAAACTACTTTGTTTATATTTTTATGTAAACCATTTTTTATGTATACTACTTTGTTTCTATTTTTATATATTCTTTTGATGTAAACCATCAAAAAGCTATAGGTTTTTTAATTTTAAGCTTATCAATAGGTATATTATTTAACTATTAGAATTTTTTATTTGTCTATTGATTGACTTAGAAGCTTTTACAAATTACAACGAAAAACCGACTTTCTTAAAGTTGAGTTTTTTTGCTTCGACAATATAGACATCAATATCATATCATGTACTTAGAGTGCCATCTCTTGGTGGTTTTCCAAACAAATTATAACCTCAAAATGAATTATATTTTGCGTGATAATAAGTTCTAAAACTCGGTGGCGGTATAATAAATACATAATGAGAATTAGTTAGTGACACACAATAAAATAAGTATTTTCCTATATTTTTTTGGCTCTGGGGCCACCAATGTATGGACGTTGAGCAATGTCCTTTTTACACGATAACATTTTGCACAGTTTATGCGTCAAACCCTTCGCGGTACTACGCCCCCCCCCCCCGCGCGTTTCACTAAAGGATGGTATAAAATTTCGACGATAATAAGTTAGAAAATATAATATATATAAGTTAGAAAAAATAAAGAAGGAGAAAAATAGAGCCAGAAAAAAAATGAAAAACGCGACCAAAGAAATAAAGAACTATGTCATTGAGCAGTATTTGACAAAAAATAAAGAATATGATGATATTATGAACGAAAGTAGAATAACAAGCTGGAAGGATTACTGTGGCAAACAGGATCGCGAGAGTATGTGGGATGGAATCTATCGGGTAATTAAAAGATCAAAAAGAAATGGCGAGGATTTACTTATGATACAAAACGGGAGAACAACAAGCCCGGAGGAATCAGCGCATATAATAACAGACTGCTTTTACCCACTGGATGTCGAAGACGGAGAGAACGACTCCCTCAAAGATGAAAGAAGTAGGGCGGTGAAAGCGATGGAGTGGAGTAAAACTGATTTTTACGACCCACCCTTCGTGGAAGCCGAACTACTCTACTCATCCGAGTCGTTCAATCCGAAGAAGGCACCAGGTGGGGATGGTCTAACAGCGGATATCTGCGCTGCTACCATTAAAGCAAATACCTACGTAGCCCTCGCCATTTTCAACAAATGTCTAACAGCCACATAATTTCCTACACAATGGAAAAAAGCCACAGTGATCACGCTCAGAAAACCGGGGAAAGAAAGTTACACAGTACCAAAGTCGTATAGGCCCATTGGCCTACTATCAGTAATGGTAAAATTTTTTGAAAAGATGACAGTAAGGAGACTTAGGTGGGTGAATCAACTTTTAAGACACTCCTTTCTTGTCCGCGCTCTAGAAAAATCATATTGAATAAAACTCACTTATAAACTTCTTTTTTTCTATATTAACCTAAAATTAGATGCATTTAGTAACATGAGAGCAAAGACTTTTTAATTTTAACAATTTTAAACGTTTCAAGCTACAGTATCGCAGGAGAACATTTTAACTCTCCATACAAAAACTCTGTGTCACCAGGCATAGTCGATCAAGCAAATCAAGTCAAATCTTAAAAAATATATATCAAGCTACCCAATTATTTCGACATATTTAAAATCTACATTAAATAAACATTTATCTTCAGTACAACATTTTATTAATTGTATTTAAACAATATTTAATAATTATTCATTAGGATCTGTCGCCAATAATGTCTCAAAACTTAGTTCTCCCGAGTGACTTCTTTAGTTTTGAAATAATCGCGCGGAGAGTACCTATTTGGCGTCGCTAGCGCTGCCTTTTGTCTAACTTCACGTCGATGTTGACCGTTATTTTCTTTCGACGTCTCTCCTCCCGCCAGTGTTCGTGGCGTTCCCAAGTAGTGCGTGTGGGTTTATTGTTGCTCCGCAGCGTTACCCCGGACATCGTGGTAAGTTTGTGGAATATTTTACTATTATTATAATAAAATTTTAACAATAACGTCTGATTTGAAGGCAAAGTTAAAATAATGGTTCAATTTGCAACGTAGAATTACTTATTTGTATTTTTACCATGAATTTTCTACTGCGTTACTGGTAACGCAACAGAACTGTCTCTTGCGATACCAGTAACGCCAGAGACAATGTGAGTAGTCTGACATAAATAGTTAATGCATTTATATTAAATAAAGCACTTTAACTTGCAACAACGCGTGTACAATTAGTTCCAGTATTGCTTAAGTGGTCATTTCGTGACCATGGCTCCCGTAAAGTCGGAAACGTCGGGAAATCAAAATATATAAATCCAAACCTTTTTTTAATAACCATTATTAATAAAATGCATACGCCTTATAATCATAAAAGACTATAAGTGGGATATATTTACACTCATAGTTGGATATTTCGGACTGCCAAAGTATTTAATAATATTGTTTACTTTGTCTTAGGTTTGGACTTTCGACTACACAAAAGTAAAATGCCGCTTAGTGCGGCAGAGAAACAAAAGCGTTATAGGGAAAGGCTTAAAACTGATAGAGAAAAATACGAAAAAGCTAAGCAAAAGCAAAGGGAAAGATATCATAAAACTAAAAGATTGGTCAAAGATTTAACACCAAAAGAACGGTATAATGCAAACGTGATATGGAAACTAAGGAAAAGGCAGTTGAAGGCACGAAAGAAAGCTGCAGAAGGTTTATTACAACAGACACCTCCAGATTCGCCTACATTCGATTTAAAATGTACAAGAGTGGAACTCCGCCACCATCGCCATCGTCCCGAGATCGATCCTCACGAATTACGCCGCCACCCTGTTTTAGACCTTTACCAGGTCTTCGAAATACAGTACGCTGTTCTCCACGGTTAACACCACGATCTGGCAAGGAAAGCCCACGAAATGCACCTGTGACAAATATCACTCCTACAACTACACCGGTCGCTTCGCCTCAAGCCACTCCACCGCTAACGCCAAGAATACGTTCGTGTGACTCTTCACCATCTGGGACCCCAAAAAATAGACGCAAAAATAAAGTTAAAAGGGACAGGGCACGCGTACATAGAGAAAACCAAATACTTAAGCAAAATATTAAAAAGTTGAAACAAAAATATGACAAGTACAAAAAAAGGTTTGAAAGAGAAAAGAAAAAGAAGGCTCTTGACACTGAGAAAAATGAAGACTTACGGTACAAGGTCCTGAGTGGAGCTATTAAGAAGACATTTAAACAAACAAAATCGAGGAAAGAACGAGAGGTGATTAAGAAAATTTTTTCAACTGTGGAAGTCATAGACTCACGAATGAAGAAAAAGATGCTTATGAATAATTTAGGAATTGACAAAATAGTAAAAAGGAAATTCTGCATTGAGAATGAAATTGTGTTAAAGAGACGAATTAAAGATTTTTATTTGAGAGATGATGTTTCACGAGCTACAGCCGGCAAAAAAGAAACTGTCACAAAAGCACAGGTGAAGGTTCAAAAAAGATTTATGTTGGATTCTATGAAAAATTTATATAAAGCATTTATTAAAGAGAACCCTGACCTTCGTTGTTCATATTTTTATTTTACAAGAAATAAGCCATTTTATGTGGTTAGTGCTTCTGTTGATGGTCGAAATACGTGTCTATGCAAGATACACACAAACTTTGCATACAAAGCTAATGTTTTGAAAAAAAAAGGTATAACAGGTACTGACAACTTAAATATTCTTATTGAGTCGACTGTTTGTAATGTGAAGTCAAAAAATTGTATGTATGGTATATGTGATCTATGTGCTAATAAACAATATGAATATTTCCGAAAGAATATAAGCGGTACTATCACATGGCCAGAATGGATAAGAAAAGAAGATAGTTACAAGAAAGACGAAAAATTATTAAAAACTATAAAAAATGTTAAAGAATATAAAAATGAGGAGGCTGAAGCATTTGTCAAAATATTCGAGAATGATCTTAAGGCGTTTAAAATACATGTATTTAATATTAAGACACAATTTCAAAGTTTCCGCCACTGTCTTGATAATATACGTCCATATGAATGCATTTTGGTCGCCGATTTCAGTGAAAATTACAACTGCAAACATAGCCAAGAAGTACAATCCCACCATTTTGGAGGGTCGCGTAAACAAATTTCTCTTCATACTGTTGTAGTGTATACATTTAACAAAAACTCTGCAAAAGGTTATGAAGTTAATTCATTTTGTACTATTTCCGAATCCAACAACCATCAGCCTGCAGCGATTTGGTGCCACTTAGATCCAATTTTGAAAAGTATAAGGTCTAATTTTGCAGATATCAACACAGTCCATTTCTACTCGGATGGCCCAAGCACCCAATACCGGCAAAAGCAAAATTTTTATTTAATGTGTACAAGGTTTTTTGATTACGGGTTTGTTAATATGACATGGTCATTTTTTGAAGCTGGCCACGGAAAAGGGCCAGCTGATGGAATAGGAGGATTTCTCAAAAGAACGGCGGACAAAATCGTAGCTAATGGTAAAGACATTGCTAATGTTTGGCAATTCTATGAGGAGATGAAAAATGTTAGTAAAATAATATTATATGTAATTGACTCCAATGATATCGAGAACCAACATAAAGCCCTACCTAAAAGTATTCCACGACTTGTAGGAACGCTAAAAGTACATCAGGTTTTCTCAAACTGTTATGGGAAGCTAGAATACAGGGACCTAACCGTTTTTGTGAGAGTGAGAGCCTAAGACCAAGAGGATTCTGTTCGTGCCTTAACCCAAAACTTTATGACCTTGCAGTTCTTTTTGATGCAAATAAGAATGAACTTCTCCCAGACCTGACTAATGAAGATGCTCTGCCAGAAGATTTAGAAGCACACATGATTGATGTCATGGCTTCTGATACTTTGACTTTAGATTTGGAAATTATATCTGATGACGACACACCATTAGCATCTTTAAAAATTACCAAACAGTTACAGGAATTGACCAATAGACGCCAAAATATATACAGTAAAATTTATAATTCTGAATCAGATAAAAGCTATTCATCTGATAAAGAACCTAGTGCCAGCTATGACATTAATGCAAAGATAGGACGCGGTGACTTTCTATTAGTTAAATTGTATGTAGATGCATCTAAAAATAAATCCTACACCTATGCTTGCAAAACATTAACAGAAATTGAGGACGACGGAGAAATACAAGTAATGTTTTTACGAGTGGTAGATGAAAACGCCAAACGTTTTCGTTTGGATAAAAAGGATATTTCATACGTTAATCATGAAAATATTGTCAAAAAATTACCTGTACCTGCACTTGTTAAGAAAGGTTGTCGCTCTTATTATGTTTTTAAAGAGTCGTTAGAAGTTTTTGAGAAGATATAAGACTTGTAATTAATTGTTCGCTATTTCTTTATTGTTTTATTTTAATTTTTGATCTCATTTATGTTTATAAGTTTTTTATTTGTTGCCTTGTTAATGTTAGATTACGTTATGTGATTAGAAGTCTTTATGCGCAGGTGCTACCTTGTTCTCTAGCGTTACTAATTTATCTCTGGTGTTACCGGGTGTCCCCTAATTTGTAATTGTATTTTAGGAAATAGCTTCTGCAATATTAGTGGTAAATAATCAAAATTATGTAATAATAAGAATATAAAAGTACCGAGTGATTTAGATATAAGTTTCAAATGATTGATTATTTGTAATATGGAGCTATCTTAAAGTTAGACTTTAATTATTGCCAAAGTAAGGCAGTCCATTTAAAATATTATGCATCTCAAGAGGTAATAACAATAGACTATATTAAATTATTTTAAAAGGTTCTGTTTTTGTTGTGTTAAAGAATTATATATCTGATTTTTTTAAATAGTTCGTTTTATTTCACAAATAAATTTGCCAAAATAGATAACGCAGGTGAAAGATTAACGACAGACCTTCCTTTGTACTCAAAAATCTCAAAAAGTAAAGGTTTAAGTTCGCGGCTACCTTAGAAATCTAAAAATAGGGTAAATGCTATAATATATAAAAACATTTATTCTTGTAAATTCGATTAAATTATATTTTGATTTTTTGTTTCACAATGCTGTCAAAGGAGTGCCTTAAAAGTTGATTCACCCAGGTAACATATACTACCCAAGTTAAACCTACGGCAATATGGATTTGTGCCCCATCGTAGCACAGAGGACTCCCTCTACGACATGGTTCAGCGGATTAGGGAAATCTTGAAGAGAAGGAGATTGTAGCCCTAATTTCGCTGGACATAGAGGGAGCCTTCGATAACGCTTGGTGGTCGCAGATCCATTGCCCAATAAACCTGAGAAGGCTTGTCAGTCGTTACCTGAAAGATAGGACGGTGACTGTGAGATACGCGGGTCAAGAAATAACCAAAAACACAAATAAAGGATGCGTACAGGGATCCATTGGAGGACCCCTTTTCTGGAACATCATTTTTGACCCGCTATTAAACAAACTCACAGATGAAGGAACATACTGCCAAGCCTTCGCAGATGATGTTATATTAATTGTGTCCACTAAAAGCTCCCAGGATGTAGAAACGCAAGCCAACAAAGCACTCGCCGAAGTCAAGGAATGGGGTTCATCAAACAAACTACTTTCTTTCTTTCTACATTAATGACATTGGAGACTCTCTTAAATATAGTCGTTATCTCAGTAGATGATTGTAGGCGACGCATACACACTCAATAAATTATGTAATTTGTCTTAGTTTTACGTTAATTATTTTTAATTTACCTATATGTTATAGATAATAATTTATGTATCCATTTGTACCCTCTGCCTTTGATTTTTATAATAAAGTCAATGCGGGTGGCTGTCGATTGCGGTACACACATCGCGCTCATACGTCCCGCCTTTATTCCAGTAGCTTCTACACCGCGACCGCAACGACAGCTTTCCGTATGCTCTGGATCAAATAGTCGTTTTCATTTTTCCATCTTTTACAAAATTGATCCATCGAGCCAAATCTAGTAACCAGTAACGTTTATAATAATTAATCATGCATCGTACACCACCGCGCGACAATATTACGCAAAAAGACCGATTAAAATTAACGGAACGATTAGAATGTGCTTCCGAGCACGTGCTCGCTAAGAGCAACAAAATGGCGGTGCCGGTGCCAAACGACAATTCATCCTTGAAAATACATCCAGGACATTGGAAAGCGACTTTTACGCGACAATCGGTGAAGAATGAGTCGATGCATTCGTCAAAAAAGTCGACGTCATCTCAAGCCCGCCGCAAACAGCTTGAACTAGAAGCTGCTCAAGCCAAAGCGAAAATTGAAATTGAATTAATTAATAAGCAGCTAGAAGTCAATTTAGCTCTAATAAACGAAGACGACAATCGATCCAGAAGTGGATCACAATTTAGTAAAAATACGGACGCCAATATATGTTCACGAGTTGAGGATTGGCTGGATCGCAGCAGCATAAAGCCGCCTAAGCTGGAAGACAATGCAGCAGCGACGGCTACAGAGGCAGCGCAGGCTACTAAAGTTATAGAACCGAGTCACGCTATGGCCTCCACCCAGCCTGTCGACAGCATCCTTCAGCTAGCGCACACCCTCAAGGACATCATGGTTTCGTCTTCTAAACAGCATGAAGATAGTCTACTCACGCGACTGTCTACCCCTCGTGAGCTGCCTATTTTCAGTGGAGACTGTATAGAATGGCTGCACTTTAAAAGTGCCTATAATGAAACAACTCGAATGTGTAAATTTACCGAGTCGGAGAATATATGGCGACTACGTCGTGCTCTAAAAGGAGAAGCCAGAGAAGCAGTCACTGACCTTCTAATAGGTAATACTTCGCCATCACATATTCTCGAGGCACTAGAATTACGATTTGGACGGCCAGATATCATAATTCATCATTTGTTATACCAGATGAAAAAGTTGACACCGTTACCTAATAATTATCAGCAAGATATATTCAATTTTTCCATAAAAATAAGCAACTGTGTGGCTACGTTACGTGCTATTAATCAGAATGATTATCTATGTAGTCCAGAATTGTTATCTACTGTCACATCAAAGCTTCCGAGTACACTTATTGGCAAATGGACTGAATATGCGTACCAGAAATTATATGAAAAACAATCGAAATTGGAATTAATTGCATCATTCCTCAAGCGCGAGGCAGAAATTATATCCGTAGTAGGTATGATACAACCACGAGAATATAAAAAATTTGATCCTGTTACCTACATACGCAAGCCAACAGCTGATAACCGGCATAATAGTAATAATCGATCTATACTCGCGACAGCCTCCACAAATGACATTAATGCAACTGTATGCAATTTTTGTAAGAAGTGTTCACACACACTAACGAGTTGCCGTGTATTTAAGCGAGCTATGAGAAAGGAACGTTGGAGATTTGTTAAAATGAATAATTTATGTTACTGTTGCCTATCAAATAGACACGACAAGAACGAATGTCCAGCACCGCTATGTAATATCGATAACTGCGGGCTCGCACATCATCATTTGTTGCACTACAATAAATCTTCTTCGAGCCACACCCCATCGGAAACGCAGCCTTCGAATATAAACGCCACCACCGGCAGCGCGCAGGCCCTGCCGCGCACAGCTGCTCCGCCACCGCTGCGGGCCGATGCTGGGCCGCTGGCTGCGCAAGCCGCCGCCGCCGCCGTTACGCACGTATCGGGCCCTGAGTCAACGCAGCTCGCGCAAGCGAGCGAGGTCTCCGCGCCCGCGCCGCACGTTATGCTCAAAGTGGTAAAAGTGAATCTCAGTGGACCCCTCGGTATTGTGAGTACATATGCTTTATTAGACGATGGTGCTGCGATATCAATGATAGATAAGACTCTAGTACGTGAATTAGGCTTAAAATCTTTTCAACCTAGTCCTATAAAATTTGTTGATGCCTTCGGCTTAGAAATTTTTCAATCTGATGCTCCTAAAGTATGTACAAAAATATCTAGTTTTCATGATAATAATAATGTATATGAAATTACTTTACGTCAAGTTGATAAACTTAAGTTGCCAAATCAGAACTTGTCTTTAGTAAATAATATTAATTGTGATAATTTTTCGCATATTAAACGATTTGTATGTAAAGAGTGTGTTATGCCTCGCCTACTGATCGGCCAAGATAATTATTTCTTAATGGCTCCCTTAGACATATTGCACGGTAATGAGCGAGAACCTTACGCGACTAAATGCCGATTAGGATGGACACTTCACGGCTGCATCGGTCGCAGTCACACTTCCATCAACGGACACGCGTTCCATCTTGCTCACTCAGAGTTCCTACAGGTAAGTGATAACATTGTAGGTACTGATAGTATGAATGAGTTGACTGATTTAATTAGACGATCGTATGACTTGGACTGCATAGGAATATCGACCGTCCGACGTGAGAATACGGCACACTTGAGAGCTATTCGTATTTTAGACGAAAGTTCACGCAATATTGGTGATCAATGGGAGGTCGGTCTGCCATTCAATAAGGATGTTTTTTGTATGCCCGACAGTTACAACTATGCCTTATCACGTTTGAAAGGTTTATTAAAGAAGTTCAAAGCTGATGATTCTTATGCAAATAGGTATCGTCAAGAGATACAGAAATTATTCGATCTAGGCTACGCTCGAGAACTTAAAGAAAACGAACTTAAAGCCAACCATATTTGGTATTTGTCACATTTTGGAGTACAGAATTCAAATAAACCCGACAAATTAAGATTAGTTTTTGATGGTGCAGGGAAAGTTAACGGTGTTTGTTTGAATGATTATTTGTTAACCGGTCCCGATCTGTACAACTCTCTTTTAGGTATTATGTTACGCTTTCGTCAACATAGGTATGTTATAGTTGGCGATATAAAGGATATGTTTTTGAAAATAAAAATACGTGATAATGATCAACACGTTTTGCGATTTTTGTGGCAAGATAGTTCCAATAGCAATATAAAAATATGTGTAATGCAAAGTTTAATTTTTGGCGCGACTTGTTCACCATTTATCGCACAATATATAAAAAATAAAAACGCGTTGAAATATCAAGATTTATATCCCGATGCCGTAGACGTAATTATTAACAATCATTATATGGATGATTGTATACATTCTTGTGACAATGAAAGGAAGGCTATTCAACTAGTGCGTGATATCACTTATATTCATAAACAAGGCGGCTTCGAAATAGCACGATGGTCAAGCAATAGTAAACAAGTGCTGTCGGCTATTCCGCCTGAGGCACTCGCGCATACTGCAATTGATTTTAGTCAAGGTGCCACAAATGTCACTGAGCGTACACTCGGTTTAATGTATTATCCGAATGAAGATACTTTCGGATTTAAGATTTGTCTTGCTCGTCTTCATAATGACGTTCTAAATGGTACGCAACCCCCAACTAAGTCACAATTACTGACTGCTATTATGTCCGTGTATGACTTGCATGGTTTTCTTTCTCCGTTTATTATTAAAGGTAAAATAATATTTCAGTCTGTATATCGCAGTGGAGTCGATTGGAATAGTTATATACAGTGCGATGAGCATTTAAAGTGGATCGTTTGGCTAAACGAACTGCAACTATTAGGTTCATTACGTATTCCGCGTTGTTATTTAAATGCGTCTAAGTGGACTCCGTGTTATGCTGGAGTACAAGAGCAACACCTAACCGATAATGATATTGGTTATTCGGATATTATTGAAAAACAATTACATGTACTTTGCGACGCATCAATGAAAGCGTATGCAGTCATTTATTGGAGATTTACGTTACTAGATGGACGCGTATTAGTATGTTTTGCTGCTAGTAAAAGCAAAGTGAGCACTTTACGCCCTATTTCTATCCCTAGGCTAGAGCTACAGGGGGCATTGTTAGGCGCTCGTTTAGCCGATACGATTTGTCGTGAACATAATGTTCAAACTGTAGAACGTAATTCCTGGAGACATGGAGTGGCGACTGCGGCTCATGCAGGTGGCGACGGACGGATCCGTGTTGTTGATGTGCGTACGCGCACCGGTATATTACGGCGTCCGGTAACACGCGTCGCTCTACTTAACCCACGAGAGGATAGTGTTGATAACACTAAGGGGCAAGTATTGTAGGCGACGCATACACACTCAATAAATTATGTAATTTGTCTTAGTTTTACGTTAATTATTTTTAATTTACCTATATGTTATAGATAATAATTTATGTTTCCATTTGTACCCTCTGCCTTTGATTTTTATAATAAAGTCAATGCGGGTGGCTGTCGATTGCGGTACACACATCGCGCTCATACGTCCCGCCTTTATTCCAGTAGCTTCTACACCGCGACCGCAACGACAGCTTTCCGTATGCTCTGGATAAATAGACGTTTTCATTTTTCCATCTTTTACAATGATAATTGGGTAACCTGGATCTTTTTTGATCCAGGTTTCATCATCATCAGACAGCATTCATTCTATTAAGTTATAAAATCACTGTATTCGAAAACTAATGTTTCTATTTTTTTAGTTGGATAAAAGTGAAATTTATGAATATTTGTTATTATTATTATATAACCATTTTTTTTTATACTCGAGGCGGAATACGATAATAGTATAGTGCGCTTGCGTTATTATATATTACTAGCGGACCCGACAGACTTCGTCCTGTCAAAAAGATTTGTAATGTGGCAGTTTTTTGTTCCTACTTATTTTATAGTCGGGGCAAAAAATTCTCATGAACTGAACTGAACCGTCACCCTGGTGATAGGGCGTGGTGAATAAGAAATAATAAAATAAAATATATATTATAAGCATTTAAAAGTAAGTAATCGCTTTATTGTTAATTATGTGAATCATAATTACAAAGCCGACCAAATTGAAAATCAATACTAATGATTTACTTTAATTGAGTTTCGGAACGCGGCATTAAATCCTCCAACGATGTATTCTGTGCTCCAACGCACACATGCACACTGTATTGATATTATTGAATTTCAACTTTGTATAGTGGTAATAAAGTGCAAATTGACTCTTTGACGTTAGGAACACACCTACATTGCTTAGATAACAGTGAGTGCTTGTAATTTAATATGAACTTTATACAATAGTAATAGAGCTCAAATTGACTCAACGTTTTAGTTACAAATCGTTTGTATGGGAAAAAGAAAAGGGCTGTTTTTACGGTTTTTCCGGCAATATATTCTAATTTTTCTCGCCGTAAAAACCATCCTTGAACTGCAACGAACATTTCAACGAACGATTTGGCCAAATTGGGCCAGGCGTTGTTGAGTTATGCGCTTACCAACACATTTTGCGATTCATTTTTATATATATAGATGAGCGCTGATGATCTATACGTAGGTATCTATCTATAGGCGCATCTACACAAATAGTGATGAATTCTGAACAAAAGGTGTGCACATTTCATGTTTATGGGACTATATGAGTGAAAAACAAAAAAAAAAACATGTACAAGAAAGTTTTTATACACAATTTATTGCTAATAGAAAACTCTTTAAACATAATAACACAGCATTCGAATAAAATTATAATTATGAACCATTACAATTTAATAAGACGTATTTCTAATAAACATTACTCCTCCATTGCTTTGGTCATTAACTTTATCAGGTCTTTTGTATTTTTATATATATTATCAAAGTGTAGTTCATCACTTTCTACAACGTACTGCATACAAGTCTCTGCACTGCAATTGCAAATCGATGTCGAATCCTTCATCGTATCGGTGTTAAAAATTTCCACATGTATAATTTTAGAGTCAGCTTTATTACGTTTCGGCTTTTTGATAAACGAATATATGAATTTACAATATTTTAAAAAAATTGTCTACGTTATCATTTTTTATCCTATTTAAACCCCCAGTAGCCATTGGTTGTATTCATTCTGGTCTTAACGAACATTCAGGTGCTTCTAGTTATTCCTCCAAGTGTGATCCTGTACAGTGCAATCTACAACCATTTACTAAAATGTAAGTAATTTTTTATTTAATTACTTTGTTGAATAGCATGTACAATAAATTGATTTAGCATTCTATTGAAAAATTATTTAATGATCGACTTCTATAATAGTAAGATGATTTAATAGATATATTTCTTAAATACTTACCCAAAATATAGTGATTTTATTTTATTTGTTCACTTTCTTGAATAGCACTGCGAGAAATTTTATTATTATAGTAATTGCTGAATGATTGAGTGCTATAATAGTGCGGTGATTTAATGGATATGTGTCTTTTTAATACTTACCAGAAATATAGTGTAAATACTATTCAAATATTTAAATAAAATTAAGTGCCCTAACAATAATATAATACTTCAGTGTACTTATATTAAATTTATTGACTGTTTCAGGAATCCTGGAAAAGCAAATGCAGACGACTTATTTCCCTCTGAAGGAGAAATCACTGATGACACTTCGAAGAAAGCGATCAAGCGAAAGTCATCAGCTTCTGCTAGCACACCCAGAGCTGGTTCATCGAAGAAGCCCAACTTCAAGCCGATCCCCGAAAAGAAGAATACCTGTACGGCTAGGGAGCTTTTCGGGACAGATAGTGAAGATGATGATAATACAGAGCTACTGAGCGGTAAAAACGCACCAATAGTTTCTTATATATCCAGACGCCTAGCGAATGGTCAATCACGGCAGGCTTATGATAGAAAACCAGGCAATTATTTTATTGACTTAAAAGTGTACCGATGTGAGGATATAGAACGAATTCAACCTGTAAACAGGTGGCGTCAGGCTATCATTACAGTGAAGAATCGCACCAACGATGACTCGGAAGCCTGGCTCATCTATCAAATTTCTTAACCTCTACTCGTAAAGAGTACAGGCAGTGCCCACCCACCTTTATTAGCAACTACTACTAGTTATCAATTACTTATTTTCTGTACATACTTACAAATTATTAACAGTTCAGATCATATAGTAATCAGTTCACATATTTATTATAATTATTCCAGGAAAATTATCATAGCGGTTTGTTTATAGAATCTCGCAAATTTCTTTCGATAATAAAACCCTTAAAAGTAATATGTATTTGTAGAATTGTATATTGATAAACATACGTAATTATTACATATAACTTAAAAATATGACTGATAAACTTCATAAAGGCACGTTATATAGCACCTAGATATATTTCATGGTACCATAGTTATTTATAGTTTTATATTAATGACACATGAATTTCAAGTGCCTACATTATTATGTTTAATTTAATATAAGAAACTCTTGATATTAAACTATATTCTTATCATAAACTAGTAAATACTGTCTTATATTAAATTCACTTATTTCAATAAATATATCCTATATTCTTAACAATGTTTTTTTTTCCATAGGTACAATTCAGTCTCGAAGAAATTTAATGAAATGTCAAAGTTGTCATATTGAAATACCGAAAAATGAATATTATTACCATTTACGAACAAAGGACAATGGGCAAATTCGTATGGGGCTTGTCCCATTGGCAGCCATTAAAGAATTATTTATTTTTTGTTACATAAATATGTACAGAATAAAAATATAATAGCTTATCATTGCAGGCCATTTGAGAAAAAAGTTATTGCGGATAAGATATAACAGGCGAATGTAGTAAAAAAGTTGAATATTACTGTGCAACGTGCGTTTAAGCATTTATCATTAATAAAATGAATGTCATTTATTGTAATATGTTATATTGCATATAGGTTTTGATTGTAGGATGAGTAAGACAAAACGTAATTATGAAAAATATTTATTTTTAAACATCGTCAACAATTACATCATTTAGAAAATCGGCAGGCAAAGCAATATCGTGATCTTGGTTTCTAGACCCACCCTAAATACCACACGACACACATGACGTGGACGCAGCAGCCCAGTGTCCGCTTACCACTGAGGCAACTACAGTAATAATTATCCAGAGCATGTTGACCATTTCTTTCCATGTCTACTAGAATATAAGAATAATATATTTTGGACCTCACATGTCTTGATTGTATGCGGCAGCGCAGAAGCCAAACTTCTGCAGATGTAATTCCGTATTCGGTTAGGCCTGCTGTATCTAGATCTCTGTACACGTCTATGTTAAACAAGCCTTGTCGAATATGCTCTGCGTAATAACTGCGTGCCAGTTTGACTTGGTATGTGCCGAGCGCGAATATCACTAGATCTTCTTCGATCAACGTCGGGAAGTCACTTAAATTCGGATGATTTCCTGTGATGCTGTCAAAGGTAGCTCGTCGGCGATTTAAATTATTTGTCACGGCATATTCCGAAAGGATGTTTGGTTGGTTTAAACGCTCATTAATTATATTAACAAATGTCTCGGCGTGTACACTATCTTCTAGTGGTACCCGGTATGCATTGAGTAGCGCAGCTGCTATTTTAAAATCTTTCATCATATGCAGTAGTGCTCTGTTAAAAAAATCTTGTCTGAACAGTTTGAAATCACGTTTGAACTAACCGTTAATAACTTCCACGACCCACCGACATATAGTAACCAACCTAGTTTTATTAGCTTGTTCGGTTGTTAATTGGTCCTCATTTCTGTTTTTTGTTTTTGGCATATGAGCCTCATAGCCGTAAGCTTCGAGATCGTCTATGACATCACGGAATCCTCGATCTAAGACGAATACATCTCCCTGTTCGAAGAACCAGTGGAAACCATCGTCTACTTTTTCTATCATATTTTTCATGATGGTTGCATCCGACTCGGTGGCTGCATAGGGTCCAAATACATCTATGATATGTCCATCGCAGCAAACCATAATAAATGGCTTCAACAAGTTGGTGAATTTATGTAGACTGTATGATTGTCTTTGGAATAAATAATTAGAAGATTTTTGAATATAAATATACGTAGCGTCACATATCACCACTGGTTTTCTTTCTTCTGATCCAGGGCTGCCGAAGATACTGTTAGGAACTAAGAGGTTCCTTTGAGCTACCTCTCTCCTACTTATGTGATTGTAGCCCAAATGTCGGGGTACAAATTCTGAGTACAGGCACTGAGCTGCATTGAGGTGCCTTTCAAAGGTTCGTCGACTCGCATTAAAAAGAGCCGCTAGTCGTTCTTTTGTTTCACCGCTTCGTAGCTTCATTAGAAAACCAGCCAACGCTAACTTTGGACGAGTTGATTCATTTGACAATGAAGGCGTTAGTTGTAGTATCTTCATAAATTGTTCACGACTAATACCAGTTCTAATACATACTTCATTGTCGTGCATTTCTTCTATCCGATCAAAGTCTATTATTGATCCTCGAAGCGCTGCAGACTTCATCAAGTTCATCATGTGCACAAAATGGGTAGCATTAAAATCGTGGAGCAAGTTCGGACTGTCAATTACTTGGTCCCAGTCATTGGACTCTATATGATGAGCGCATACCCTTGCGCTATCGGGTATGTAGAAATTAAAATGTATCAAAAAGGTTATTTTGACATTATCCGGGATTCAAATCAGTGTTGATCTGCGGCAGTTCTCAAACAAACAACAACAACGTATTTGGGACCCTCGAATATTCTTCTATTTGTAATGCACATTCGTGCGGCCGTTGATGATGCTGAGTAGCCCTTTCTGCTCGATGCCAGCATGGCCGACAGATGAATTCTTGCTCGTTGAACTGCAGCTGGAAAAAAATCCACTTTTAGAGCATTGCCATAGGCACAAGCTTCGATATGGCGACTCGTAAAAAACAATATGACCGGTTCGATGACGCATTTGGTAGTGACTCTGTCCTTTGCCGACCTCCGTAGCCGAGAGGCGTACATATCGGTTTTCAAGGTGACGCTTTCTCAGAGGTCCCGGGTTCGATATTATTATTATTATTTGCGCCAGGGGTCGCAGGTTCGGTTCCCACCCAGGACAAACACATGTGTTTATTCATTTTGTAATACTAACCTGGTGTTCAGGAGCCATAGCCTCAATAATATATTGGGCTATCGAAGGGTTCGCTTCAAACAGAGCATGTGTTATTTCAAATCTTCTTCTGTTTATAACAGAGCGATTGCACAAAACACATAGACGATGATAATCTGCCATGGTTCACAAAATTCAATCCACAAAGCTTACAAAATCCAGAAACAAGCACAGGTCAACAAAGTGAGATGAAACAAGTCCGGTAGGCAAGCTAGAGTCGAATTAGATTTGAAAACTGGGTACGTAAATCGCACAGTACACAACGAAACAAGCTTAAACGTAGGACTGCAACGGTCGCAGGCTTTCATCACCTGACCACATCATATCATGAGCTCGTCGCTGATTGGTCAGGGCCGCCGGCGTTAAGTGCGCTCGTCGCTGATTGGTTAGTTGTTTCTACCAGGGCTCGGAAACGTTATTCAAAATAACGTTTTTAAAACGTTTCTTATGGTTCTTTGGGCAAGTTTGCGTTCGAAACGAAAACGAAATGAGAACGCTTTAAAAAACCGGTTTAATCCGCAAGACGGTGCCGCGCGGGCTGTAAGGGCGGCGTACATTTATTTTATTACGTTATTTACAGTATGCGATGCAAAAAAACGCAAAATAAATGGTTAAAAACGGTTTATTAACCGAAAACAATATAATTCTGTTTTTTTCCAAAATCGTTTTTTATATCGTTCTGTTCGAACGAAACCGAAACAAAGTATTTTTTAGGTATTTAAGATGAAAACGTTTCGAAAAATATACCGGTTTCCGACCCCTGGTTTCTACCTGTTTAAACCCCACATGCAAGCGGCGTGCGCATGATTTTCTAAACAGGTAGAAACAAGTTCTAAGTAACAATGTTTAGTAATTAAGGTAATTATTATTTTAGGATATATATGTAAGGATATATACAAAATATGAATATATAAGCACTAGGATGTAAGTACCTTTTTTCTCAAATGGAATAAAGGTGTACTTTCTTAACCAAAATTGTTCTTTATTAGCCCCCCTTTCGATTGATACCACTTTCATTACTGGCTGCTAATGGGACAGAACGCCCATTGTCCTTTACATAAATCTAATTCATTGATAAAAACCGAATTTGAAAACATTGATATTATAGCATCAGCTTTCAAACAAAGAATTATAACGTATCGATTGAATCCTACTGATCAATATTTGACTCCAGAACATTTTTTATTGAATTACAAGAATGATTTATTGAAGATAATTTATATGTCACTATCAAAGTATAACTGTATAAAATTAAATTTTGAATTATTCGCTCACTTCTTTATGCCTACGTGTGGCGTACAAGAATTAAAGTCATTTAATACCAAATATGAATCTATATATTTGAATTCGGATTTAGATCAAGTTTTCATAAATACATTAAAAAGATTGCAGAACAAACTAACAGAATTCGAGCACCGTGAATCTGGCTGGTCTTGTTACAGTATGATTCATTTAGAAATAAATATCAACAAGTATAGTCCACTGAGAGGTGGCTCTTATTTACCATTACATTACAAAAGTCATTCTAAGTACGAAAAGTTGCTTGAATATTAAAAATACAGATAATCATTGTTTCCTATGGAGTATAGTAGCAGCAATGTTTCCTGCGAAAAGTAACGTTTGTAGAACAAAATCTTATCCTCATTATTCAACTGTTTTGAATACGTACAACATGATCTTTCCTCCATCATTTCGTGATATAAAGGAGTTTGAAAAAAATAATTCTAACATAAGTATAAATATATAAGAATAATGTTACCGGTCCTCTATATAAAACAAAAAATTAAAAATTAAATCATTTTAATTTACTATATTTTGAAAGGAATAATGTAGGTCATTATTGTTTGATAAAAGATTTGTTAAGACTTGTTAAACGACAATTTACATCTCATAACGGTGAAATGTATATTTGTGAAGAATGCTTACAATTTTTTAAAAGTAAATTAAAATTTAATACCCACGCATGTTCTAAAATATTAACGCTATTACCACCCAAAAAGAGTATTTTACAGTTTAAACATTATGAAAGAAAGCAAAAAATTAACTTTGTAATTTATGCTGATTTTGAAAGTATTTTATTGAATTATCATGAAAGAAACACAGAAAGCACGCAGATATATAAATTACATGAAGCTTCTTGTTTCGGGTATTACATTTGCTGTAGCTTTGACACATCACTGAATAAATATGTGACATACAGAGGAAGAAACTGTGTAGAGAAATTTATAGAGTATTTAATAAAAGATATTGAAAATATTAATACTATTTTTTTCATATACTTCACCAATGAAGCCTTTAACTAAAGCTGAGAAAATACAGTTTCAAAAAGCAACTACATGTCATATCTGTAATCAATTACTTTTTGATGATAAAGTGCAAGACCATGATCATATTACCTCACAATACAGAGGCGCAGCGCACTCGCATTGCAATCTCATGTACAGAGTATGTCCATTTGTGCCTGTAATATTTCACAATCTTAGCGGCTATGATAGCCACTTATTTACTAAAGAACTAGCGAAATATGAGGGAAATATCAGTATAATCCCAAAATCAAAGGAAAAATATATGACGATAACAAAATTTATAAAGTATAAATCAGCTTTACGTTCAGTTCAAATAAAGATCACTGACTCTTATCAATTTCTGAGCTCTAGTATTGAAATTCTTGCAAAAACTTATCTGATAATGACTTCGTAAACTTAACGAGAGAATTTAAAGATAGCTATAAAATAAAGGATTTGCAACAAAAAGGTGTATATCCTTATGACTATGTAGACTGTTGGTCAAAATATGAGGAAACTAACCTCCCGTCAAAAGAATGCTTTTATAATAGTTTAAAATGTGAACATATAAGTCAATTGGAATATACTCATGTACAAAATGTATGGATTACATTCGGCTTAAAAACTTTAGGCGATTATACAGATTTGTATTTAAAAACTGACGTTTTATTACTCACTGATATATTTGAAAAATTTAGAAATACATGTTTAACGCATTATATGCTTGACCCTGCATATTATGTATCAGCACCTAGTCTTAGTTGGGATGCTATGTAACTTTTTTTCGTCGTTCGGTCGTTCGCGAGTGAACACGTTTTTGTTATCGAAGCGATATAATAACCTATTTGTTAGATTGCGATTAATATTTCATATTTCCTTTCTATATCCACCTAAGTACAACTTTTATTAATTAGTCTTACTAAAATCTGTGGAAGTATAATCTGTGCAGCTTCATAAAATTAAATAAAAACAAGAAATGTCTAACGTCAAGACAATTAAATGCGATGGTTGCCAAACTATTATAAAGGACAGACACTACCTGTGTTGCAGTTTGTGCAACAAAAAATACGATTTAATTTGTGCTAATGTGTCTGAAGCTAGATTTCGCAATACAATGACAAGCGATCACAAAAGCAAGTGGAAGTGCGCTTTATGTCTGTGTCAGCAGCCGAAACAACAGAATGAGAACACGCCGGTACGCACTGACAATCACAACGTAACCTTGCGCCGCGCAATGCCAAGTAATCTGTCAGGAACCTCTAGCCGCCCTACGGAGACTATAGAAATGGACGTGTCCTTTTCATCCAGCGATGGATTCGCCGTAGTGTCTCAGGAACAAAGTTTGGAATCACCATCTGATTTTCGTGTATTAGTGACTGAGATACGGTTACTTAGACAGGAAATACTATCCATGAATAATAATATACGGGATCTCAAAACGGTTGTGAGCGATCTCAGTTCAAAATTGTGTGAGTGCGATAAGCGCATTGATAACGTATGTGCACGTGTTGAGGACCTGGAGTCTCGTATCGGGACCCCTTGTGATGGTGCCCTCGCAGATACCGTGGCTCAGCTAAAAGCTGAACTCAATGACCGTGATCAAGAGATGCTTCTTAATCAAATTGAGTTTACAGGCGTTCCAGAACAGAAAGGTGAAAACCCTGTATCCACAACAATGGTTCTGGCAAAGAAGATAGGTGTTTCATTGGCGGAGTGTGATGTGGTGAGCGCCTTACGAGTGGGTCGTGTTATAGTGGCAACAGAAACTGAACACTCAGTACGTCCTCGTCCGCTGGTGCTGACCTTGACTCGCCGTGCCGTGCGTGACCAGCTTCTCCAAGCTGCCCGCGTGCGACGTGCTGCTACAACAGAGGGAACGGGTATGGCTGGGCCACCTACTCGTTTTTTTGTTAATGAGAGACTTACCCGTCAAAATCGTTACCTATTTTTCAAAGCACGTGAACTGAAATCACGATTCAACTGGAGGTTTGTATGGACCAAGCAAGGTAGAATTTATGTACGAGAAAACGCTGGACTGGACTCTCTTCCGTGTCGTATCAGAACGGAAAATGATTTAATTCGAGTTTTTGGAGTATCTTCTGTTTGATTATAATATGATACATATATTTCTATACACTCTTGTTTACTTATATTATATTTTAAACTGTCTGAAATGTAATCTCATAGTTGGTATTAGTTTATTACCTACTTTTCATGTATCCGTTAACATGGTTATTTTGATAATAATTATTATACATATGTCTAAGTTAAAATATGAACGAATATTGTTTGCTGTGTACAAAATCAAAGCGTACTGTTTTATGTGTATGATTACTTTTTCCCTACCGGAGTGTGACGCAGTATTCATCTCAATTATATGTCTACAACACAAACACAAATTTAATAGGCACTATCTATATATATATATATATTTTTTTTTTATAATACATGCATAATAGTATTTTCTAAATTTGTCATTCCATTTGTAATCAGATCATATATTTGTTTCTTACACATACAGAAATTATACAGTTTTATTATATTTATACCCTCCCTAATGACTTTTCTTTTCGTTTTTGTAATGAAGGTAGCATCCACGAGAATATCTTATGCTGATAAAACAAATACACTCACTTTACTCGTTTCAATAATTGTCATATATCAATGTGGTTATACAGTTAATTTTCTATATAGTTGTTATGGGCCCTAAAAGACAAATTTTTAAATTGGGTCTTTACAATGCTGGTTCATTGGCTACTAAGCACGATGACTTCATTATGGCTATGTCTAAATTTAATGCAGATATTATTGCAATTAACGAATCGTGGATACGACAGGGCGAGGAGGCGCGCGCACCCTTAGTACCTGGTTATTATTTACGCAATATGCCGCGTCCGCTCTCAATGCGCAGGGGCAGAGGGGGAGGGGTTGCTTTCTATGTGAAGCGCGGTATACGTATACGTCTGGCTAAGTTTCCATGCGCACCAATTGAACAAATGTGGCTGTCTCTTAACATCAACGGTTATAATGTATTTATCGGAACAGCATATAGACCAAATTGGGTAAATGTAGATTTATTTATTGACGCATTAACTGCATCGATTAGCAGTTTTGCAAGCTGTGACTATTTAGTTTTGTTGGGCGATTTTAATATTAACTTCCTTGAGGACACTTGTAATGTCAAAAAGATAAAACATTTTTTACATTACATGGGTCTAGAGCAGAAAGTATCACAACCAACTCATTACTCCCCCGATACAGAAACGCTTATAGACTTAGTTTGTACGAATTGCCCGATAAACTCCATTTCAGTGACTAATATTACTGCTTCGCTGGGTCATTGTATGATAAATGTGAGTTTAAATTTAAGATATCAAAAACCTCCTCCTAAGAAATTTACTCACAGACGTTTAAATAGAATAAATTTAAGCACATTTGACAGCGATCTGCATAATGTTGATTGGGAGTCTATTTTTCAGCAGCCTACGATGGATCTCATGGTTCAGACTTTTAACATACTAATTTTGTCGCTTTTTGACAAACATGCACCTGTAATAACCTATACAATATCGAAAAGGTCACTTCCGTGGCTAACTGACACCATAAAAATTTTAATGAACCTTCGCAATAAGTCATATGAAGCATATCGTAAAGAAAGTGATTTAGTCAGAAAGGAAAGTAAAAAAAAGTATTATAAACAATTAAAAAAAGCTGTAGAAACAAGTATATTTAATGAAAAGCGTGCATATTATAATTATCATATAAATAATTCACAACATAACCCTAAAAAATTTTGGAAGAATATAAAAGATAAAATTTTGATTAACCAAAGCAACCACATTCCTATTTGTGAACTATTTGATAATGTTAACGAAATAAATGAACATTTTTTGTGTGTTTCTGGATCTGAAAGTGTATCTTTATCTGAAATAGCTTATTTTGAACAGCATAGACACAGTGATGAGTCGCTGTCTCTAAGACCGGTTAGTGAGAATGATATTGCTAAGTATATATTAACCATCAAAAGTAATTCAACCGGAGTTGACGGTATAAATAGGGACATGATCATTCTCACGCTTCCTCGGACTTTGTCTATTATTACAGGTTTAATTAACAGATCAATCCTTAGTGGTATTGTTCCTCGTGTGTGGTGTACTGCTCTTGTTACACCTTTGCCAAAAAATGAAACCCCCACTGATCTAAAAGACTTAAGGCCAATCAGTATTTTGCCTTTCCTGTCGAAGGTGTTAGAGAAGGCCGTTCATTATCAGTTGAGCGAGTTTGTCGAAAATAATAAATTGCTGCCGACATATCAATCCGGTTTCAGGAAGGGAATGGGTACAGAATCAGCACTTTTGGATGTGGTAGACAACATTCTCGTAGAGCAGGACACTGGAAATAGTACATGCTTAGCATTGTTGGACTTTTCTCGTGCCTTTGAAAGTATTAGTGTGCAACTACTTTTAGCTAAACTTGCTTACTATGGCGTAGACCATATTTCGCTTCTTTGGTTTAATAGTTACCTTAACTGCCGCTCGCAAGCTGTGAAACTAATGAAATCAGATGGGAATTGTAGTATCTCTGATTTTCGAGGTGTAATTAAAGGGGTCCCACAAGGTTCCATTTTGGGACCTTTATTATTTGTACTTTATACCGCGGATATTACTGAAGTGGTGATGAATTGTCGTTATCATTTATACGCTGATGATGTACAGTTGTACATATCATCGAATCCCATAAACTTTAATGAGGCAGTTGAGAAACTGAACGCTGACTTAAGTAGAATAGCAGAGTGGGCTGACAGGAATTCTCTATCACTCAATCCATCAAAATCCAAATATTTAATACTCGGTTCTAAAAATCAACTTTCGAAAGTCAATCGCCGATGTTATAAGATATATATACGTGATCAACATATAGAACGTGTTAATGAAGCTAGGGACCTGGGTATCGTTTTGGATGAGAATTTACGTTTTGAAACTCATGTATCGAACTTAGTAAGATCATGCTTTTATCGTCTAAAATTGTTGTACAGAATTCGTCATTTATTAACTGTACAAGTTCGTATCACTCTATGTGAATCACTGGTGTTATCGAGACTAAACTATGGTGACCTCGTGTACGGACCGCGATTGTTATCTAGAACTCAAAAACAATTGCAACGCGTCCAAAATGCTTGCTGCCGTTTCTGTTTTGATGTGCCTCCGCGTAGTCACGTTACGCCGTACCTCAATAAACATTCTATCTTGAAAATGTCCTTTCGTAGGCATTTGCATCTCGCTAGTTTGTTATTTGACCTAATTAAGTATAAGGAGCCTGAATACCTATTTACGAAGCTCAAGTATATGCAGCCACGTGACGGTTGTAATATGAGGTCGAGGCGATTCCTGTTATCTACACAGCAACACAAAACCGTAGCATTTACTGGTAGTTTCCGACACCAAGCCACCAAATGTTGGAACAACATCCCACCCCCACTTAGACTTTTGTGTAAGGGATCTTTCATGAAGAAACTGAAGGAAGAGTATCTACAGAAGCAAAAATTAGGCCTAGTAAATGTTTATTGAGAATTTCTATTTAGTATTGAGTGTAATAATATTTATCTATTATTGTTTATATTGATTACATTAAATTATTTATATAATACTTTGGAATTACACTGTACTCTCACTCCACATTCACTTTGATTTTTCGCTAGCGACCAAACGGCGACTAGGGTACAGCTGAAAATCAGTGTCTGTTTCATATATGGAACATCCAACACTGAGCTGTATACCTCTTGAGCTACTGCTTCACACTCTAGTTCGGTGATATAAATCGTTGTCTTTTGTAATTTTAATGTTTCTATACACCAACAAAGTATTTTATAACAACTTATAATGTAGTGATAGTAGTGGTTCAATAAAGAATTTATCTATCTATCTATCTATCTAGTACAACTTGAATTAATTTCCGATTTGGAGATATACGAAATGTTGGAAAGAGGTATTCGCGGTGGATTATCACAGTGTTCCCTTCGACATGCGGTAGCGAATAATAAATATACACCACAATCTGATGTTTTCAAACCATCTTCTTATTTAATATATCTGGATTGTAACAATTTATATGGATTTGCAATGACAAAAAAGTTGCCGATTTCCGATTTCAGACTTCTCACTGTTAATGAAATAGATAAGTTAAATATTTTCGACGTATCTCCCGACTCTATGTATGGTTATATTTTGGAAGTTGATTTAGAATATCCTGATAGCATACATGATAATCATAGTGACTTACCCTTTGCACCCGAGAAATTCATTCCACCAGGGGGCAAAACAAAAATATTAATAGCTAATTTATATCATAAATATAAGTACGTTATACATTACGTTTATTTAAATGAATGTTTAAAAAATGTTTTAGTATTAAAAAAAAATCATCGTGTGCTTATGTTTAGGCAAGAAACTTTTATGTCTGATTATATTGATCTTAACACTAAATTACGGCAAAATTCAAAATCGGCATTCGAAAAAGATTTTTTCAAACTCTTAAACAACTCTGTTTTTGGAAAAACTATAGAAAACCATCGAAAACAAGTGAGTGTAAAATTAGTGACAGCCTGGTGCGATCAAAATAATAAAACGAACAAACACATGGAGACACAAAAGTTAATAGCTAAACCAAATTTACGTAGTGTATCTATATTTTCAGAAAATTTTGCAGCTATTCAGCTAAGTCCTGAAAAACTAGTCTTAGATCGCCCCATAAACATTGGGTTCACTGTTTTAGAATACGCGAAACAACATTTATATTCTTTTCATTACAACTTTATGAAAAAGAAATATCAGAATAAAGTAAAATTATGTTATACGGATACTGATAGCTTACTTTATCTTATAGAAACTAACGATTATTATGAGGACATGAAAAATGATATTACCACAACATATGATACCAGCAATTTCAAAAAAGATAACCCGTACAAATTACCACAAGTGAATTCAAGAATTCCTGGACTATTTAAAGATGAACTCGGTGGTGACATCATTACTAAGTTTATAGGATTGAGAGCAAAGCTTTATTGTATAAATAGCGTTAGTACCCATATAAATAAAGCCAAAGGAGTTTCAAAAGCTATAACTAAAAGACTTAAATTAACAGATTATAATCGCGAATTAAATAGTAATAAAACATTTAAATGCAAAATAAATACAATAAAATCTATCAAGCATATTTTATATTCGTAGGAAGTCAATAAAGTTGTGTTATGTAGATATGAAGATAAACGACAGATTTTAAATAATCATGTTGACTCGTTACCATGGGGGCATTGCCGCACTATATTCTAATTACATAAATGTAATACTTATACGATTGTATACTACACCTTATTTAAAGTAATTGTGAATTATTCATATCATGTTAATTTATAACTGTATAATAAAATGTATATAATTATTCATTAATTGGTTTCATTTTAATCCGAGTTCTAAAATGTTTGAATCCCAAGACTTCTAATTTCTAAATAAATATTGCACATTATATGATATAAATATGGTATAAAAAGATTGGTAACTTTTTGTTTTTCACCAGACTTGAAAATGAAGTTCATCAAGCAACTCTCCACTTTAGAAATAAATAATATAAAAACAGAAAAAAATATATACATAAGTAATCATAGTATACTTCTGCCTGATACTATCCGAGCTATAATATGTGGACCTTCTAATTGTGGGAAAACAAATTTAATGATCAATCTGTTAATACATAAAAACGGAGTGAAATTAAAAAATATTTATTTGTATTCAAAAACGTCTTATCAACCTAAATATATATTTTTAAGACATGTCTTAAAACATGTACCAGAGACAAAGTTTTTTGTTTTTAATAATAGCGAAGAAGTTATTTCACCTAATGATGTATTACAAAAATCAATAATTATTTTTGATGATGTTGCATGCGAAAATCAAATCAACATTCGCAACTTTTTTGCTATGGGGAGACATAAACAAATAGATTGTTTTTACTTATCGCAAACCTATTCTAAAATACCTAAGCAATTAATACGCGATAATGTTAATTTTCTCATATTATTCAAACAAGATGACATTAATTTAAAACACATTTATAATGAACATGTAACGAGTGATATGGAGTGGTTGGAATTCATAAAGCTGTGCACAACAATATGGCAGGACAGATTTAGTTTTTAACAATTAATAAAGATTGTGCTTTAAGTAAGGGAAGATATAGACAGGGTTTTAATACATTTATCTGCTTATATCAGTCAGTTCGCAGACTGCGGACTATGTACACACTTATCGGTTAACTACGCGTTGTCGTCTGTTGCACTGCGGTTCTCAAACTTTCGGAGATCATAATGTTTCAATGTAAACGCTGCGAGAACGAATTTATAGATGGAGTTCAGTGTTCATTTTGTCAGGGGCGTTATGATTTTCCTTGTGCGGGTATAACGGAATCGGGCTATCGCAAGCTAGGTGAACGAAAAAATAATTGGAAGTGCTCAACCTGCAAGAGTGTTGGAATTACTAATCCTAGTAAAGCAACTTCTTTGAAATCACCTACGCCTATCGACATGGAGAGCGTTGCACAGGAAATGAAGCGACTATCGAGTCGGGTGGAATCACTGCCTACATTGATGGAAAGCTTAAAAATCATTCAGGCCGACATCGCGGATCTTAAGTCATTGAAGCAGGACATCGCAGACATGAAGCCTATGAAGAATGATGTTGCGGAAATGAAAACGTCACTTGATTTTCTGCATAAGACTGTAGAATCGCTGACAGACAAATTGACTGAGATCAACAAGGAAGTTCAAGGACTATTAAAAACAAAAGACGATGTACGACTATTGCAACAGAGGTTCGAGAAGTTCGCGAATACTATACACGAATTTGAGCAGAGATCTCGCCTTAACAATATTGAAATAAAAGGAGTTCCGCAATTGCATTCAGAGAATCTTTTTGATATTTTCGCTAAACTTGGAGAACGCATCGGCTGTACTATACCTAAACAACATATAAACTATATTGCCCGAATACCAATGAGAAATGATAACCAAAATAAAGCAATAGTGGTCTCCATACATAATAGATATCTTAAGGATGACTTTATAGCTGCTGCCAAAAAACACACTACAACTGCTGCTGACTTGGGACTTCGAGGCGACACCAGAGTCTTTATAAATGACCACTTAACATTGGATAACAAGATTCTGCTTAATAAAACCAAAGCAATAGCCAAGGAACGGGGGTTTACATATGTATGTGTCAAGGGCTGCAAAATATTTGCAAGAAAAAACCCAACGTCACCCGTGCTAACAATAAAGTCGGAGGCAGATTTGAAATAACTGCATTAATATTTTTTTTAGTATTGTCTTTTAGTGTCATTGTTTATTATTTAATAATGGGAATTTTCGTTACGCGTGCGGTGCTGAATGGCTATTATCAAAAAATTACCTTAATTATAATTCCTAAATTAATATGTAAAATATTCAAACTTAACGCTATTAGTTTGAGAAGCGCTTACTCGAATATATTTAACTCTAATCCCTACTCTTGCTCAGCCGCCACTGTCGCCGTGTTATCAATGCTCTCTGTCTGTCAGTTTTGGTTTCTAGTAGTGCATCTCCCTTCTTATAGATTTGCGCCACAATGTTATCGGTTTCATTATCTACCTACAGTAATTAATGTTAATATTGACTATGTGAATGCATTTAAAATATTCTCTTATAATTCGCGTTGTAATAATAATGGATATTTGTGTGGGTTTGATTTTGTAAATACGACAATTGTTTCATGCTTAAAAATATTAACACAGTTGTTAATCTCAAGTTTTAAAAAATGATAGTAAAAATTTATTACCAAAATGTCCGTGTACTGCGTACTAAAACATCTTCTTTCTATAGAAATGTATCTTTAAATTCATACGACGTTATTTGCCCGAGTGAAAGTTGGTTAATCGACGGGATTAGTGATAGTGAGTTGTTTGACGATCGATATATGGTGTGGAGGCGTGACCGTGATTACAACAAAACCAACCAAAAATTGGGAGGCGGTGTACTGGTGGCTGTTCGGCGCAAGCTTGCCGCTCGTGGTCGCATGGAGTGGTACTCGAATGCCGAGGACCTATGGGTTACGCTGACGCTACAATGCCGTAAACCAAAAGTTAAATATAAACTGCATATATGCACAGTTTACATATGCAACCAAAATACAGGTAACTCACAAACTATGCAACTATCCATTTTTTCGAATCAGTTATCAGATATTATTTTAAAAAATCCCTGTGACAAGTTTATTATAGTTGGGGACTTTAATCTGCCTAATATAATATGGTCACAACTCGAACAGTCGGATTCATTTGCGGCTAATAATATACAAGGTCCTTACCAAGTTGATTTTTTTGATATTATTGAAATGTGCAATTTGTCACAGTATAGTAACCTCAGTAACGTTAATAAAAGAACACTCGACCTGGTCTTCTCCAATAGTAATGTGTTGGTTACTCACTGCAAGGACCCTCTGACACAAGAAGACTCGCACCATCCTGCCCTTTGTATCTCAGCCGAATTTGTTCAATTTCACACTCTCAAGGAACAGCCCTTTATTAAATACCTATACTACGCTGGTGATTACACATCAATTCAATCTCACCTTGACAATATTAATTGGCAACGGATTTTGCAAAACATTCCATTGGAGGAGGCTGTCTCTGTTTTTTATGATATACTATTAAATCTAAGAGAAACTCGCATACCTACAAAGAAAGTTCTCCAGTCTAACAAACATCCACCGTGGTATAAAAAAACTTTAATTAAAATATTAAAAGAAAAATATAAGTACCATAAGAAATTTAAAACGTACGGTAATCTGCGTGACCTCCAATCATTTACCATATTAAGAGAGCGCGCTAAATCTTTGGAGAAAACTATGTTTAGTGATTACATAAGCAATATAGAAAGCAATATTTCTAAAAACCCCAAAGCTTTTTGGTCATATGTCAAATTAAAAAACAATAGTAGCTCTTATCCAGCAGTTATGCATTTTAATCAACGCGTTTCGGGTGGGGGTGATGAGATCTGTAACATGTTTAGTGAGTACTTCCATTCAACGTTTCTTAATAGCACACACACTGATTATTTGGGCATCACCCAGGAATGTAATAAATCTGTTGCTGATATTGCGGATATTTATATTGACCCCCAGGAGATATATAAATTACTTAATTCCCTTGATCTTAATAAATCAGTAGGTCCCGATAACATTCCAGCTATTTTTATTATCAAGTGCGCTGTAAGCTTGGTTACACCGCTTACCATATTATTTAAACGATCTTTGCTTGAAGGGGCTGTGCCGCGAATTTGGAAATCAGCCTATATCACTCCTATACATAAGAAAGGGGCCAAAGATGTCATTGAAAATTATCGACCTATTTCAAAATTATGTTTATTCGCAAAAATTTTAGAAAAAATTGTTTACAATCAGTTATATGCCTCGTTAAGGCAAGTTTTTGTTTCTCAGCAACACGGCTTTTTAAAAGGCAAGTCCACGACCTCTAATCTCATTTTATGCAGTGAATACCTGTCTCAAAAAATGGCAGAGCGGTCACAAGTAGATATTGTCTACACTGATTACAGTAAATGTTTCGATAGAATTGATCACTTACTATTACTTCACAAGCTCCAATCAATGGGTATACGGGGTAACTTATTTCGGTGGTTCACTTCATACATTCAAAATAGAAGTCAGACAGTAGCGCTTGGTGGTTATTTATCTCTATTAATGCCAATTTCATCTGGTGTGCCTCAGGGATCCTTATTGGCACCTCTACTTTTTAATATATTTATTAACGACATTTGTTCGTGCTTTAAATACTCAAAGATCATAATGTATGCTGATGATATGAAGATTCTGTGTCCTATAAATTCTGAACCAAGTGCCCAACTTCTGCAGGACAATCTTTTCAGATTTGAGGACTATTGTATGGCTAATAAGTTGGAGCTTAATGTCTCGAAGTGTTATGTGTGTTCGTTCACTCGCAAACCCAATCCGATCACGTTTAATTATAAACTCTTGGGTGTTGATGTTACAAGAGTGGGTTGTATTCGGGATTTGGGAATAACCTTTGATACAAAATTGCTTTTTGACATTCACATAAATGACATCATAGCTAAAGCGTCAAAGGCACTCGGCTTTATATTGCGTATCTCATCCGACTTTCAGTCGGCAAAGACCTCTAAAATCCTTTACTGTGCTTTTGTGCGTAGTCATTTGGAGTATGCCTCGCAAGTTTGGAATCCATCCTATAATGTCTATATTACGCGCATTGAAAAAATATAAAAGCGTTTCTTGCGTTACTTGCAATATAGGACTAAGACTTTTACCCCGGATTACATTGAGCGTTGTCATAGATTCCATATCCTTCCACTTAGTGAGAGGAGAAACATTGCCGATCTCACCTTTTTGCTGAATATAGCGAAGGGGTCAATTGATTGTCCCGAACTATTGGAGCGCATTGGTTTACATGTTCCGTATGGTGGTGGCAGAGGAAGAAGACATTGCAACTTACATATACCATTATGTAAAACCAATTATAGATTAAATGCTTATACGATGAGGGCGAGCGGGCGCTTTAATGACGTAGTGAAGAAATTAGACATCGACTTGTTCAATACATCAGCCATTCAGTTAAAACGTATGCTGACAAACTATTATTTCTTAAGTATTGCCTAGTATATTACCTCTTTATTGTTTTTTCGTATCGCACTGTTTTTTTTTTACCATATGTGAAAACTTTTAAATGGCCTTCAGCATATATTGTATTGATATATCCTTAAACACAGCTGTAAGTTTTCTTTAAAATAAATAAAATAAAATAAATAAAAAATGTATATAACAATGATATCCCTAAAAAATAAGTTACTTGGTTTTGAATATTAGTAAACAACAGTCGATTATAATGGATACTGAAATCAAAAAGCAACTAATTCAATCAGTAGATAATATAAAAAATAAAATAAAAATAATGCAGAGTGAAGAAGATGCAGCTAATTTAAAATTTAAAAAGGTATTTAAACCTGTCACTGATAACTTAGAGACCATGATTAAAGGTAATGATTCAAATAAATCAACACTAAATGTTTCCATAGACATAAGTAAACATGAAACAATAGATGATCAAGACTTTTCTTTAGATTATGAAAAATTCTGCAAGAACGCACAAAGAGGATCAAGTGAAAGTTCTGATAATTATGATTTTACATGTGAAGAAAAAAATGTAAATGATACACCATCATCATTACAAAAAGAAGTCACTGACATGTATGATAAAAATATAAATGTACCATTCGGTATACGTAGTGAAAACAAGAATTTAATTATGGGAAATTCCAAAGTATCGTTTTCGTTATCAGACGATGCTTCGAATTCCAATAATATTGTGAGCATTGGTAGTCGCCACTATGAATTAACACCTGGTTTAAAGGAACTTTTAATTCGCAATAAACCTAATCTTTAAGTAATTAATGAAACAGATAAGATAACCTACAGAGACATACTTCATTATACGAGTGCACATAAAAGAAACTATAGCCCCAGTGGTCAAATAAGGGGCGATAAAGGTTTGAAATATCGTCAAATAATAAAACCTTTATTTTCACAACATAATAGCAAGAAAAAAAGATTTTCGATAAACAAAATTAAAAGTGGTGGTTACATACCGAAATACAAGAAATACAAAAGCAACACGGTTTACATATTCTGGGACGATCCCAATGAATTAATAGATAGACTAAAATTATTGATTGCATCAAAACAGGTTGGTAATACTAATCATGATAATGAAATTTTGTCAATTATTGAAGAATTAAAAGTAGCTGGTGTTATTAAACAATAAATAGCGGAAGACCTAATGTAAATTATTAGTATAAAAAAAACATTGATCATGACTGTTCATGAGACAAAAATTCAACTTGTGAATCAATCCCGAAATAAATATTTACATGAATATATTGAACTTATGTCCACACCAAATAAATCTATATCAACCATCGACTCCAACAAATTCTGTATTGATCAATTCAAAGAGAATATATATAAGGATATTGCCAATATTAACAACTCTCTCGTAGTTTTAACCAAGAGAATAAAAAACACTGGAAAATACTTTTGTTATCAAAGATTTCGCTGGGAAACTAAATAAGCATTATGAGCAAAGCAGATGTTATAAACGAAATCTGTAAAGATGCTAGAATTAATTATCCTAGAAGATGTGTCATACTGAAAGATATAAACGACCTTTGGCAAGCCGATTTATTAGATATGCAAGTTTAGTGGTGGTGGTAGAGAGATGATGTTAACCGTACCACTAAATCTTGTATAAATATGTAGGGTTGAAAATGATTGTTCAACTTACGTGATAAAATATAATGTTTATTAACAACGTCCACATAAACAGTTTATACATAAAATACAGAAGTAAGGAAGGAAAAGTTCAAGCACAAACAGTTAATACACATGCAATAGTAAACAGACAAGCAATAACACTATAATAGTAAAAGCAAAAGGCAGAATAAATATTACATGCACTCCGCGTTGTAGTTACAATGACAGTTCTTTTTCGCGTCTCTCTACGCACGCATGCGCGCGGCGCGGCGTCTCGCTGGT
This sequence comes from Diatraea saccharalis, assembly GCA_918026875.4. Taxonomy (NCBI): domain Eukaryota; kingdom Metazoa; phylum Arthropoda; class Insecta; order Lepidoptera; family Crambidae; genus Diatraea; species Diatraea saccharalis. Next base: position 34,427,926 of record OU893332.1, read on the forward strand.
CGCGCATGCGTGCTTATTACTCGCTAGTGAGTACGCATATCGATATTAAATAGTTATAGATAATGTAGATAATTATGTTTTAGATATAGTGAATGTATATTCTAAATAAATATAAAATAAGAAATGTGTATATATAAATAGTAAGTAGTAAATTAGAAAGTAGCCTACACCACCCCCCTCCAGAGACCGTCATGGGCGATAAAAATTTGTGAAATTCACTCGGCGTCCAGAACGAGTAATGTACTCTTTTGTAATATCTGGTGAGGAATCAGCATCAATTTGATCAAACAATATGAAGGCTGGCTTAACACGGTCTATCGATACTGTGACTTCTTTACCTTTTTGAAGAATTTTGAAAACTTTGTCACTTCTGTTTATAACTTTATATGGTCCTGAGTATGCTGGTTGCAAGGAACCGCGAGATGCGTCTTCACGAAGGAACACGTGATCAGCGGCTGCCAGTTCTTTATGCACGAATACTTTATGATTACCATGTGTTGAGGTTGGTACAGGTCTTAGTTTCTCAGCAATGGTTCTCAGGCGGGCAGAGAATTCTGACAAGTCCGTAGTACCACCGGGTACAGTTTCAAAAAACTCTCCAGGTAACCTTAAAGGTTCTCCGTAAACTAATTCTGCAGATGAACTTTGGAGGTCTTCTTTGAAAGCAGTTCTGATGCCTAACAATACCCATGGCAAGGATTCCGTCCACCTGTCATTGGCGTGGCAGACTATTGCGGCTTTGAGTTGACGGTGGAAACGTTCCACCAAACCGTTGCATGCAGGATGGTATGCAGTAGTCCGCTTGTGTTCGAAACCAGCTGTTTTAGACAGACTTGCGAATAGAGCCGACTCAAATTGACGGCCGCGGTCAGTAGTAATAGCTGTAGGGCAACCGAATCGAGCAATCCACGTGGATAGTAAAACTTTAGCCACCGTCTCTGCTGTGATGTCTTCTATCGGCACTGCTTCCGGCCATCTGGTAAACCGATCTACTGCTGTCAAGCAATACCGATAACCTTGCGAGATAGGTAAGGGACCTATCAGGTCTATGTGGATCTGCTTGAACCGAACGCGAGGTAGTGCGAAAGTACCTAAAGGTGCACTTACATGACGAGAGATCTTGGCTTTTTGGCACGACAAGCAGGCGCGTGCCCACTCTCTGCAATTTTTCCTTATCCCGGGCCAGACAAAACGTTCTGCAACTAAATTTGCGGAAGCGTTGGCCCCAGGGTGACTTAAAGAATGCAGGCTCTTGAACACCTGTCTGCGATAGGCATGAGGTACAAATGGCCGACTTGTTGGCGTGCTACTGTCACAATATAGTTGTAAATTACTACCAGGAATATACATTTTCTCTAATTGGAGAGATGTACCTTCAGTTAGTAGTTGCTGAAGTTCCGGGTCAGATGTTTGTCCTTGAGCTAAAATTTCAAGGTTCACTGGCATTCCTAGCTCTTCGACTCGCGACAAAGTATCGGCAACTATATTGTCTTTGCCTGATATATGGCGGATATCTGTCGTAAATTGGGAAATAAAATCAAGGTGTCTGAACTGCCTTGGCGAACAATTTTTCTTCCTTTCATGGAATGCGAAACTGATTGGCTTATGGTCAGTGTAGACAATGAAGTGCCGGGCCTCAAGCATGTGTCTGAAATATTTAATGCCTTCATAGATTGCAAGTAATTCGCGATCATAAGGTGAGTACTTAACCTGAGATGGACTCAATTTGCGTGAGAAGAAGGCTAAAGGTTGCCACGCATCGTCTTGATGCTGTTGGAGGACTGCGCCGATTGCCTTGTCGGAGGCATCTGTCACCAAGGCAAGTTTGGCAGCACAATCAGGATGCGCTAATAAAGCAGCATTTGCGAGACTATCCTTGCATGCGTTAAAGGCTGTAAGAGCATCATCTGCCAAGGTGATTGGTTGCGATCCTTTGACAGAACCTATCAATAATGCATGCAATGGTGCTTGGATTTCGGCAGCTCTAGGAAGAAATCTCCTATAAAAGTTAAGCATGCCCAAGAATGCCTTCAATTGACGTACGTTCGTCGGAGTGGGGAAATCCTTAATCACCTGCACTTTACTGTCCAGTGGTCTGGAGCCGTTTTTGGAAATAGAATATCCTAAAAAAGTTACTTTTTGGACACCGAAGACACACTTAGCCGTATTTAATAACATGCCGTAATCTTTAAGCTTAGTGAAAATTTGGCGAAGATGTTTCTCGTGCTGTAATTCGTCTCTTGAAAAGACCAAAATGTCATCGAGGTAACAGTACACGAAATCTAAGCCTCTGGTTATCTCATCCATAAATCTCTGAAAGGTTTGGCCGGCATTCCGAAGTCCGAAGGTCATAAAAGGAAATTCGAATAACCCAAATGGTGTTGTGATCGCGGTCTTCGGAATGTCAGCAGGGTTGACAGGTATCTGATTATATGCCTTTAATAAATCGAGGGTGCTGAAGACTGTACAGCCAACAAGATTATGCGCGAAGTCATGAATGTGCTTAATCGGATATCTGTCTGGTATAGTACGAGAGTTAAGCATACGGTAATCGCCGCAGGGACGCCAGCCGTTGTCCTTCTTTGGCGCCAAATGAAGTGGCGATGCCCAGGGACTTTGTGAAGGTCTGGCTGTTCCATTGGCGAGCATAGACTGGAATTCCTGTTGAGCAATCTTTAATTTGTCTGGAGCTAGTCTACGTGGTGTGCAAGAAACTGGAGGGCCTGGAGTTGTGTGTATATGATGGACAGTGTTGTGTGTGACTGTGTGGTGCGTACCGGTTGGTCGGGTGATCTCAGGAAATTCATCAAGGATTTTATGATACCTAGTATTACCAGTTAAAACTTTTACAGACGCTATGTTATTACAATTTACAAGTTTGGCTACAGTTGACAAAGAAGTAGTACTATCTAACAATCGTTTGTTACGGCAATCAACAATTAGGTAATAATGATTTAAAAAATCAACGCCTATAATTGGTTTAGTTACATCGGCTACAACAAAACGCCAATTGAACAAACGCCGTAAGCCAAAATCTAAATTAAGATGTACGTAACCATAGGTAGATATACTGGATCCGTTTGCAGCACACAAATTATAGTCTGTCCGGGTTCGACGATCACGAAGAAGGGACCGGGGAAAGACGCAGAGGTCGCTTCCAGTGTCGACCAGGAACTGCACCTTCGAAGCACGGTCCGTAACAAACAGGCGACCAGTAGTTGAAGTAGGGCAGTCAGCAGTCGCCATTATCGACCGCCCGGAGCGTTTCCCGCCTTGAAGTCACAAGGGGTGATGCATCTGTTGGCCTTCTCGCCAAATTTGTGATGATACCAACAGCATGGAAATTTCCTGTAGTTAGATTGCGAGCGTTTTGACCTGGATGGTAATCGGCCGCGGGATATTCCCGTAGAACGTGAATGAGGTCTGCTATTCCTCTCCGTCTTAAGCTTCTGGAACTGCTTCCGAAGTTCAGCGACCTCTTTACTTAGAGCGTCGATGGATGAATTGCAGTTGGCTTGACTCGTTGATGCCACTGATGGAGATGGTGTAGCCAGCTCGTGTATACGATCCGCTAAGTCTGCCAGATCATCGGTGGAAGAAGAGGGTGACTGACCTGCTAGCACTGTCTGGATCCCATGCGAAAGACGACTAATCCAGATTGTCTTCAAAAAATCATCGGGTACATTCACACCTGCGAGACTTTTCAGATGACGGAGAAACTGCGAGGGCTTTCTGTCTCCTAGCTCCTCATGCATCAAAAGTTGTTTGAGCTTCTTCTCTTTGGATGCCGTTAATCGCTTGATGAGCTCGGTTTTCAACTTGCCATACTTGTCCGAAGTCGGTGGGCTGATAATAAGGTCCTTCACTTCTCTAGAAAATTGGTTATCTAGTTGACCAATTACGTAGTGAAACTTGGTGGAGTCATTGGTAATTCCAGATATGGCGAACTGCCCCTCCACTTGTGCAAACCAAATTTCAGGCTCTTCAGGCCAAAAGGGTGGCACTCTTATACCAACTTTGAAAACATCGATACTTTTTGTCGACTCGTTCCCATCACTAGTGCTTGGCTGCATTGTTATATTTGTTATAGCGATTTCACAATTCCTTCTACGTAATTCAGAGGAGTCACCAGTTTAGTGGTGGTGGTAGAGAGATGATGTTAACCGTACCACTAAATCTTGTATAAATATGTAGGGTTGAAAATGATTGTTCAACTTACGTGATAAAATATAATGTTTATTAACAACGTCCACATAAACAGTTTACACATAAAATACAGAAGTAAGGAAGGAAAAGTTCAAGCACAAACAGTTAATACACATGCAATAGTAAACAGACAAGCAATAACACTATAATAGTAAAAGCAAAAGGCAGAATAAATATTACATGCACTCCGCGTTGTAGTTACAATGACAGTTCTTTTTCGCGTCTCTCTACGCACGCATGCGCGCGGCGCGGCGTCTCGCTGGTCGCGCATGCGTGCTTATTACTCGCTAGTGAGTACGCATATCGATATTAAATAGTTATAGATAATGTAGATAATTATGTTTTAGATATAGTGAATGTATATTCTAAATAAATATAAAATAAGAAATGTGTATATATAAATAGTAAGTAGTAAATTAGAAAGTAGCCTACACAAGCAATGTCGAGAGTAAATAAAGGTTATAAATATATATTAGCAGTTATTGACTGTTTCACAAAATTTGCATGGGCTATTGGACTAAGGAAAAAAAAAAAAAAAAAGCATGTATGTAAAGCTTTCCAAAAAATACTGGGAAATGGGCATGTCCCGAAAAATCTGCAGATGGATCATGGAAAAGAGTTTTATAATAATCAATTTAAAAATATAATGAGTAAGTTCAATATAAATCATTATTCTACATATTCTACAAAAAAAAAAGCATCTATTGTTGAAAGATTTATTTGAACCTTAAAAAATAAGTTGTATAAAGAGTTTTACCTAAATGGTAATTTTAAATGGTGTAATGGTGTACTCGATAAAAAAGTAAATGAATACAATAATACTGTACATAGAACTGTCGGTCAACCTCCGGCAACGATTACACATGACAACAAAACAAAAATACAAAGATATATAAACCTAAACCATTGTAAAAGAATCAAAAACTGTAAACCTTTTCATATTGGTGATCATGTAAGAATAAGCAAACACAAAGCTTGTTTTGATAAGAGTTATACGCCCAACTGGTCAACAGAAATACTTAAGATTAATAAAGTGCATAAAAAAAAAAAAAAAAACGAATCCCACTACGTATTTATTAGAAGATTCTAGGTGTCGACCAATACTTGGAGCATTTTATCCTCAAGAACATCAAAAAAAAAAAAAAAAAAAAAAAAACTAAGCATTATGATATATATTTAGTTGAATAGGTATTGAAGAGAAAAGCAAACTCTGTATACGTTAAATGGTTAGGTTAGGTTTTTTTTTTTTTTTTTTTTTTGAAAATTCCAATTGTATTTAGTTGAGAGAACCTTGATGAGTTTTGCTTTAAATCCCCCTTATGAGGGGGGATTATACCAACTCCCCTTAAAAATGGGAGAGGCGCTGATGATGAGGTGAGGATGAGCGGAGGGGGTGGGAATTCACCCGGGAGCATCTCGTTGGTCCACTAGCCCCCTCCTAAGGGGTAGAGAGAAAGAAAAGGGGATAGAGGGTGATGAGAAAGTAGGAACAGGGGTCGAAGAATGGTGAAAGAAGAAAGGTGAGGGTGAGGTGAGGATAGAACCCCTGTTCCCAGATAGAAATGGGTGATTGAAATGGTTGTTGAAGGTATGAGAAAGCGTGAATAATGATTGGTGATACAGAAGTAGGGTGTCCAGAATGATGAGGGCCCCGCCGCCCCGCGGCCGCCTCCACCAATGCTGGTGGCCGCGGCCGCGAGGCGCCGGGGCGATCATGGAACCCTGTGTGTTGCGACTCTCGGGCGTGACAGATGGATGGATGTTATAGTTGGTGCTGTCCAAGTTGAGATGGTCGCCCCGAGTCGCCTGCTCCTTCATTGGGTCTAGGAAAGAATAGAGAGAGAAAGAGATGGTATGCTGCTGCAGCCCCTGAAGTGCTGGTAAGTTTTCTTGCTTTGAAGCGCCCGCGCCCCTCTCGGGGGGGCGCTTCTTCCTTCCCGAGGTGAGGACGGGGAGGCCCTACAATAATGTCAGGCCGGTCTCCTGTCCTGTCCTTGTAGTTAAGCTAGCTGTAGGGGGAGGAATGAGAAGAAGGAGAAACAGGAGCTGCGCTGTTGATCTTCGGGTTCTGGAGAGCATTCTAGATTCCAGCGAATCCGCCTTAGCGCTCTAATTTACAACTTGAGTTGTTCGAGCAAGAACCCGGTTCAGCGGTTGGGCCGATGGCCCCAAGGCCCCGCCCTCCACACCACTGGCCTTGGGGCTACCGGCCCCCGCTGCGTTCACGAGTGTGGCTTAAGGCCTTATTCTTTCCTGCATGAGATGGTGGTGATAATATACTGTTTTTAGTTATTATGAAATTGTGAAGAAGTGCCTAAGCTATTGGGATTACAATTGTTTCCTTTCCTAACCTGGATGAGTCTAATGCTGAAGTTACATTTATTGGGTATATGTTGTAAGTTATAATTGCAAAGAAGAGGTCGGGCTGGTTGCCTAGTGTATATTAGATTAGATCGGTGGTATCAAGTTACATTGGATGACTATGTTCTGGTAATGGCTATTCTGTTTGCCTGCTGGCTAGCTGATGATTACATTAATATTGAATTGCATTGATTACGGCGTTTGTGAATTGATCGTACATTGGATTAGGTTTGCTGTCGGATTCCAATTGGCTGTATTTGACTTGTGATGATTAGTACTGATGAGAGGTTATACTTGTATTGGTGTATTATTATAGATCGATTGATGGCTGGATCTAGTTAGTCATTGGATTCCGATCAGCTTTGATTGACTAATGATGATAATGACTATAATGATTGTATTTACAGGTGTGTGTATGAGTTGAGTACAATTGGTTGACAATCACCTTATGTAGAAAAGTACTTATAATTATATACATGTTGTTCGTTAACCCTTTTTTCCTTTTATACATGATTTGGATAGATTATACAGTTCAAATGTCTGGGTGTGCTTTTAATAGTTATCTAATTTGTAGGTTTCAATCAGTATTGATTAGCTGACTTAAAATTGTTGTACAGTTGGTATATTGGATTCTGTTTGCCGTCAGATTCCAATTGGCTATAATTGACTTGTGATGATTAGTACTGATGAGAGGTTATACTTGTATTGGTGTATTATTATTATGGATCGATTGTTGGCTGGATCTAGTTAGTCATTGGATTCCGATCAGCTTTGATTGACTAATGATGATAATAATAATAATTATTGTATTTACAGGTGTGTGTATGAGTTGAGTACAATTGGTTGTCAATCACCTGATGTAGAAAAGTACTTATAATTATATACATGTTGTTCGTTACACCCTTTTTTCTTTTATACATGGTTTGGATATATTATACAGTTCAAATAGCTGGGTGTGCTTTGATAGTTATCTAATTAGTACGTTTCAATCAATATTGATTAGCTGACTTATAACTATTGTACAATTGGTAATGTATTGTAAGATGTATATATATATATATATTTTTTTTTTTTTTTTTTTTTTTGTTGTGGTTACATTATTGTTGTTATAATTATTAATACTATTGTAACAATGTAATTACTTGAGTCGAATTAAACACACTAATACAGTGAGATTGCTAGCTATGATTATGATTATTGTTGTTGACTCAAACTTATTCTATGGTACAAACTTATTCATTGAGTATGTTACTTATTTACTTATTTATTTGCACATTATTGTTGTTATTATTATTAATACTATTGTAACAATGTAATTGCTTGAATCGAATTAAACACGCTAATACAGTGAGATTGCTAACTATGATTCTGATTATTATTGTTGAATCAAACTTATTCTATGGTGTCCGGCATGATGGGGTACAGTGTAACATTAAGGTTGTTATTACTATTGTAACGATGTAATTACTTGAATCGAATTGAACACACTAATGCAGTGAGATTGCAACTATGATTATGATTATTGTTGTTGAATCAAACTTATTCTACAGTACAAACTTATTCATTGAGTATGTTACATATTTACATATTTACTTATTTATCTACTAACAATTGGTGTATATACATACGGAGCTTTTGCTCCTTTACTTTTGCGCCAGTCCCCTTGAGGCGGGGCGGCGGCTTGAAGGCCCCCCTAAGTGGGGAGCGGTTTCCCTGAAGGGGCTCCGGTGAATCTAATTGACGTTAGGGTGGCGGGTGGGACGGCCTGCTCTGCAATATTTAATTTAATTAATTAAGATAAATCCCCTCCTCGGAGGTCCCCAGCATCCTTCCCACCCGCGCCCGCGTCTTATTTCCTCCCTCGTCGGGATGGGAATATGCAAAGTCTAGTCCTGTGTATCCGGCCCCTCACCCTGTCCAGATGGCAGGGCGTGGTCCGCCGTAGGTCGATTCCGTGGTGTCAAGTCGGCCGTAAGCTGACTCTGTGAACTCGATCGATCAATCGATTGATCGATCGATAGACTGATTGATTTCTTTGATTGGCCTTGTTATCCGGTGTGTTGTGTTGTGTTTGAATTGAATTTGAATTGAATTTGAATTTGAATTGAATCTAATTCCGGGTTTCCCGGGTCGTTTTACTCCACTGTACAGGGGTCGTGCATTTAGTTCGTCGGTTCGTTCGTTAGTTCGCTCGTTCGCTCATCCGCCCGTATGCTCGCTCGTCTACCCATGCGTGTGGGTGTTGCTTGTTTGTGTCTATGTGTGTTTACTTATTTATTTATTTGCTCATTTGGTTATTTAATTATTTATTTATTTATTTATCGGTGTGATTGCTAATGTTTGTATTTGTTTTTTTTTTTTTTTTTTTGGAAGGTGGGTGTGGTTGTTGTTGTTGTTGTGACAGAGGCAAGAAGACGGGAGAGAGGAAGTGAGGAGACGCAGGGATCGTCGAGCTGCGTCGGGAGGGGTCTTCAGCTTCGCTTCGCTCAGAGGATCTCGGGTGAGTGGTGTATCCGGTGTGTCCGGTGTGTCTTAGTTATTGTAATATCCGTATTCGTTGATTGTCCCGGTTGCTGTTGTCATTGTAGAGGCGACTCGCGAGACGGTCACGTGCAATGGATTGGATTAAATCGTATGATATGATCGTATGAACGGGAGGCGACAGGACTAGTGATTGGTGTCCGGGGAGCCTGCGGGGTGGGGAGAGGGAGAGGAGGAGGAGGAGGAGGAGGAGAAGGGGGGTGAGGGGGGGGGGATGCCGAGAGTGACGGGGGCTGTGGGGTTGGTTTCCTTGTCCGATTCCGTTTCCGATAGCAATTCAGGGTGACATCTTCTCTTCAGGGGACGCATGCCCCGTCCTATGTCCGAGACGGGGGAGTGTGGGGCCGGGGCCGAGACTGTTCCGCGTTCCGATGGTGCCGGTGGTGATGAAACGGTTGCCTCCGCGGCAGTCGGCGTCTCGCTTTCCCTGGGCGTGCTTCCGTTGAAGGCTTTTAATTTTGAGTAAACATCCCCTATCAGGTCGGTGAATTTTCTCGCGAGCTCCTTGCCCCTCCTGTGATTTGTAAAGTCTTTTAATTCTAGCGTCCCTTCGGCACCCAGGAACCTGCAGGAGAGCGTGAAGTTTCTCCTGGGCTCCTGGAAGCGGGTGCACGTTCCTATCAAGTGGTCGGGGGTTTGTGTGCTGATGTTATCGCAAGGACATCTGTCGTTATTGGTTAGACCGAATCTGCGTAAATACTGGAGGTGGGCTCCGTGTCCGGTTATGAATTGTGTCGTGTAGAAGTCATTGTTGTGTATGTCTCTGAAGGCGAGGAGGTCCTCTAGTTCCGGGAAAAGCTCCCTCGTTCTGGCTCCAGTGGTCGCCGTTCTGTACAGGGTTTTCCATTTTTCGAACGCTCGTTTTTTTGAGTAATTCTTAACGGCTGACATGGGAGCCTTGTCGTAGGCTATCCCCAGGGAGTGGTGATCTGCGGAATGTTTGGCCGCCCTGTCGGCTATTTCGTTCCCTATTATGCCTCTGTGCGCGGGGACCCAGGCTAGGTTGATCAGCGTGTCTCTCGTTGTAGTTGTTGCTGTTGTTGTCGTTGTTGTTGTTGATGTAACTCTTGAGATGTTTTCTTGTATAGCATGCACCAGCGGTTGGGTGGAGCTCCTGTCTTGCACCGCTAACAGGGTGGATAGCGAGTCGGTGCAGATCCAAGTTTCGCGTCCTTCGGCCGCTTCTCTGGCGGCCATTTACCCAACGCTTTACCCAACGCCAGGGCTTCGGCCTGGAAGTTCGAGCACCAGGGGCTAAGTTTGAAGCCGGTGATTTCAACCTTTTGAGTTTTGTTCAGGATGAGTACAATGTGCGGCGGGGAGTCCACACCCATGTGGATTAATTCTGTGGACTCGCTCGAGTCCGCGTCTTTGTTGGTTTTTGTCCTTGTTTTTGTTTTTGTTTTTGTTGTTGTTCCTTCATTGTTCGTGTCGATTACTGTGTTTGTGTTTGTGTCCACAGAGTACGAAGGTCTCGAACGCTCGACCTCGGGTATGCGTGGATTCGAATTCGAATTCGGATTCGGATTCGGGATAGCGATCTCGGAGAGGAGGGGGGAGGGAGGGGAGGAGGAGAGGGGGGGGGAGAGGCGGCAGCGGTCCGTGTCGAAGGCACAGGCGTAGGCGTAGGCGTAGGCGGTGGCGGAGGCGGTGGCGAAGGTGGTGGTGGCGCCGCTGATGTTGGTGAAGAAGAAGAAGAAGAAGGAGGTGGAGGTGGTGATGATGGTGGTAGATTTTCAATTCTGACGATGGCCGCCCCTGTGTTGCCTCTCCAGTCTCCTTTTCTGTTGGGGGCCTTGCTGCCGTCAGTGTAATAGACTACCGCGTTTTCCGGGATGATTTCCGACAACTTGGATTGATTAGGCAGAATTCTGAAGTCGGGGGATATCCTTAGGGCGGGGTGTGCCAGCTTGCTTACGTGTGTTTTGCCCTCTATCGCGACCTTCATTTTGGTGTGGTCCGATTCCAGTTCCTCCGAACTTAAAGTGATTCTGGCCTTGTCCACGCTGGCCACTCTGGTTATCTCTATGTCGAGCGGGAGGAAGCCCGCCAGGGCGTTAGCCGCCACATTGGACACGGTTTTGTATGCCCTAATCGCCCTTATGGCGAAGCCTCTCTGCGCCGCCTGTAGCTTTCTCTTGTGCGCGTTCACCTCGGCTGCGGCTCCCCATATTCCGGCGGCGTAGGTGATCGTGGGGACCACCGCGTGTTTGTAGATTATCTCGATTATCTCTGGATTGAGACCCCACGAGGGGCGAGCGAAGAGGGTGAGCCTTTGGAAGAGTCTTTGGGCCTTTTTGATCGCGTGGTCCACGTGGTTACCAAAGCGCAGTCTGTTGTCTATGATCACTCCGAGTATTTTGATGTGATGCGAGAGGTCGATCGGTTGATTGCCTATCGTTAATTTAGCTCTGGCCGCGCGCGGGGTGAAGGCGAGAGCCTTCGTCTTATCGCTGCCGAAGATGAGTTTGTTTTCGATGCCCCATTTCCGAATTTTTTCCAGACAGTGGTTCGCTTTGCTCTCCAGTGAGGCCGTGTCGTCATCGGAGACTATCATTAGTACGTCGTCCGCGTACGCTTGTAGTGTTACTCCTTCCGGCAGTGTGTCGTTGAGTAGCGGATCCAGTATGATGTTCCAGAAGGAGGGTCCGCAGGCGGATCCTTGAATGCATCCTCTGTTCATGTGTTTTGCGGCGGTGGCCCCCGCATAATTCAAGATGACCTTCCTGTCTCTGAGATAGCTGCGGACCAAGTTGAAGATGTTCTTTGGGCAATTGGATTTTCTCAGGTTGTCGAGTAGCGCGGGCCACCAGGCCGAGTTGAAAGCGGCCCTTATGTCTAGAGATATCGCTAGGCATGGTTTGCGGGCGCTCTTTGCTCGTTCGATATCGTCAACGGCTTTGGCCAGAGCGTGTAGTGTGGAAGTGTTTCTTTTGAATCCGTACTGATTTGGTGCGTTTTTTGATTTTGTCTCCAAGTGATGGTTAATTCTGTTTATGAAGAGTTTCTCCAATAGTTTGCCGAAGACAGGTATGAGGCCTATCGGTCTCTTGCTCTTCGGGGATTCGATGTCCTCCTCCGAGGAGGCCTTCGGGATTAGTTTCACCATCGCTAGCTTCCAACACTTGGGAAAGTGTCCTATTTCCAGACACCTGTTGAACAGATTGATGAAGACGTCAGGCATAGTGCTGAAGGCGCTTCTGCAGATGTCGGCCGTCAGTCCGTCCAGACCCGGCGCTTTCTTTTCCGAGAATTGTCTTAAGGCTTCGAGGATCTCGTCGTGGCTGAATTTGTGGTCTTCGCCAGAGTCAGGTTCTGTGTCGCTCTCTCTTCTTATTAGCCTTTGCTGCTCGGTGTCTTCGTCGGAGCAGTCCTCCGGGTAGTGGTGGTTCAACAGGATCCTGGCGGATTCCTCCGCATTGTTGGCCATGTACTCGTCGTGGCCGTTGTTCGTGCTGTCGTTTGATGCGATCGCCGTTCTTCCTCTGACCGTGGCCGGCGGCGGGGCTGGTCTGCCTGTGGTTTTGATTACCGGATTAACGATCTTCCATATATCGTCTAGGTTTTTATTTCGGCAAAACTCTCTGAAGCTGGCTGCGGCTTCAGCTCTTATGGCTTCGTTGTAGTTTTGAATTTTCTCGTGTAGCTCTGCCAGTTGTCCTATTCGAATTTCGTTCTCTTCCTCGCTCGGCCTTCCGTCTCTGACCGTTGTCGTTCTGATGTATCTTTTCATGTTTACGATTTCCTTTTTTAGTTTTTCTAATTTCTCGTTCCAGAACGACGTTCCTTTGCGCGATTCTCTACTTCCGTCTGTGCAGGGGAAGGACGCTTCCGCGGCTAGATTGATCACTGTGGTGAGCTGTCTGACGAAGTCATCCAATTCGTTCGGGCCGAGTGCGGCTATGTCACTGGGGGCCGAGTCCAATCTGGTACTGTTTTTGATTAATTCCTTTCGGAACTTGTTCCAGTTGGTGTTCTTATTGATTCTGTATCTGTAGGTGGATTGACCGTGCCCAGGATGTAACGTGGGGGTGTGCCCGCTGACTCCGGTGTTGGTGATCCTTATTCTGTAGCATATGGCTATGTGTTGCGTGGAGCATACTATGTCTTCGTTGGTGTGCCAATTTTGTATAAACCTAGCGGCACTTTCCGTGGACACAGTCAGGTCAATGGCGCTTGTCCTCTCTTCGCCGTGTGTGATGGTTCTGAACGTGATGTCGCCGCTGTTATGGCAGATTAGGCCGTTGTGCATGATGAGACTGTCTATGATTCTGCCTCTCGGATTGATGGCCCCCGTTCTGTTCCAGGAGGGGTGCCATCCATTCATGTCGCCGGCTAAGATAATCTTGCTTCCCGGTGAGTTGGTGTTTCTGAGCAGGCTCTCGATCAGCTCTAAGGTTTCAGAGCAGTCCCCCCTGGGGGGTAGGTAGACGGAGGCCAGGTACCACGTTCTTTGGGCCACGTCAAGACGGACTACGGCCAGGTCCGGGGAGGAGTACTGGGTGGCCAGGACAGCTTTTAGCTTGTGCGCTAAGCGCTCCTTCATGTAGAGGAGTGCCCTGACCGGTGCCCCTCCCCTGGTGGTTTGGAATGCGACCGTCCCCCCGATGCCCTTGGCGTTCTTTCCATTGCCCAGGTAGGGTTCTGTTATGAAAGCGACGTTACATTTGTTTTCGGCGAAGAGGTGAGTGATTTCGTGAAATGCGCTCTGCGCTCTGTCCGTGTTGATCTGGAGTGCGTGCAGGTGTTTGGGAATGACTAGAGCGTTTCTATTGTTAGGCATACCTTGTTTTATTGTTAATCTTTTGTTTCATTGCCCTCAATCTGGGGCAGGAGGAATGACTATTGAATAGGTGTCCGGTGTCGCATCTTTGCTTGTATATTAGATTAATATTGGCCGCTTTGCAGTTGCTGCATGTGGGTGGGCTATTGATATTGGGACATCTGTCGATGGGGTGAGCGGTGTCTCCGCAGTGTCCGCACTTGGGGGGGGCGATGCATTGTCTGACTGTGTGTCCGAACAGATGGCAGCCTGTGCATTGTTTAAAGTTCGAGTATTCCTCGATCCAAATCTCCTCGGAGCCCACTCTGACGTGCCCGCTGCAGATCAGTCTTTCCCAAAGGTAAGGGGCTATGGACATAATCGCGTTGTACCTTGTCGATGCCTTTCTGTTGGTGCCGGTGAAAAGGAAGCGTACGTCCTGTGTGTTTTTCGCTTCCAACCACTCGTTCTGCCGAATGATGATTCCCGGGAGGTCTTGTGGTTTTACCGAGTTGGATATTCCTTTTAGTATGACCGCCGGACGAAGGTGCTTCTCCCATTCGGCTCTTATGCGCGTTTCCTTTTCATAATAGTTGATGGCGTCCATGAACCTGGAGGCGATCGTTTTGTTGTCAAATGCAAATCTCACCTTTCCTTTGGATAGGGGTTTTATGTTATGGTAGGCTGGTTTGATTCCCGCTTTCTTTAGGGATTCTTTGACCTTATCCTTTATGGTGCGTTCGCTTTCGAGGCCTCTTCCGCCAATGATGACTGCGGTCTCGTTTCTGGAGGGCATTGAGAAGCATTTGTTCGCCAGGTTCTTGTCGTTGCGGCCTTTTATCGATTTATGTGGCAGACTAGGGTGGCGAGTAGCAGCGGCAGGTGGGGAGGCAACGATATCCGCAGCGGTGGTGGTGACGACGCCGCCGGAGTCAGGGTTTTTTATTGGATTATGGCGATCGCGGCCGCGACCGTCCGCGTCTTGGTCTCCCAGACCTCTCATGAATCTAGAGAGAGTGGGGAGGGGGAAGGGGTGTGGGATTGGGAGAGGGGGTGAAGAGTTCGCCGAGATGGTGTCTCCTTTCTTGTCCACTTGTTTTTTTTTAACAATCTCCGCATAACTCGAGGTTTCTCCCGATGCTCCTAGAGCTTGTCGAGGCGTGCGATTTTGTTGTTGTGAGAACGGCGGGCGTGCCGGAGACTGCTGTCCCTGCGACGGTTGTTGAGGTCGTTGAGGTCGATGCGACGTGGGGGGCGGCGGCCGCGGCAGCGGTGGTGGGGAGAGCAGCGGCGGCATGATTTGCGGCCGTGCCTGCGTCCACTGTCTAGGAGGGCGGATGGGCGGTAATGAGAGCAGCGAGGGGATCTCGAATGGATTTCCGCGCCGGGAGGGTAGACCCTCTGGATAAGAGATCGGGCCTGCCGTCTCCGCGGGTGGTCGCCAGGGGGTTTGTTTGCTGATCCTCTCGAAGCCTACGGGTCCCAGACGCCGGGGAGCGTTCCCCTGGGGGGGTTCGTGTCTCGCCCGCGATGGTGGGGGGGTGCGAGCGCACCGTGAGTAATCAGCTGCTGCCGCTCTAGTTGTGTCGGTGTTGGGTTGCCCCCTTGCGGTGGAGGCCCGAGTCTTTGTAGTTGTTGTTGTTGTTGTTGTTGTCGTTGAGGTAACTGCGGCCGCCCTCGTTGCCGTACTGAGAGGGGTTGTTGTTGCAGTCGTGGTGATTGCGGAATCGGTTGTGATGATAATTGCGTTCGTTGAGTTGATTCGTTAAACCTAGGATATTGGTTTTGCAGAACTCTTTCTCTTTGCTGTCGTGCTCGTTGTGTGGTGTCGTTTGTTGGGATGTTGGTTGATAGTGGTGGTGGTGGTGGTGGTGGAGCAGGTGTAGGAGCGGTGGTGTTCTCCCGGTGATTTTTGGTTCGCCTTCTTCTGTTGTTTCTTCTTGTTGTTTTCCTTTTTCTACCAGCATTTTTTTTCTCCCCTGTGTTGGTTCCTGTTTCGGTTTGGGTTTCGGTTTTGGTTTTGGTCTCGAGTTTAGATTGGGTAATCCGTTCTTGCCCGGGAGCGTCCCCGGAGCGAAGCGCCTCGATTTGCTTTTGTAATCGGGATAGTCGCTGGTCCTGTTCCCGTTGGATCTTTTGATGTTCTCTCAGCGCGTTCATGATTTGAACCAGGTCCGGGTGCTTGTCGCTTCTCCTGATCCTCGGCTCATTTGCGCTGGTGTGTTGTTCGGGCTCCTTCCCGCTGTTCCCGTGATAATTCCCGTTTCCGCTCCTTGCATGGTGAGGAGAGGAATTGGGGGAGGGGGTGGTGAGGCCGGTTTGAGGCTTCGGGATGACATTGCCGTTTCTTGTCCCCGGGCAAGGCTCGTTAGTTTTCCGGGTTTGATTCGGAGGAGGGGGGGGAGGAGGCGGAGGGGGGGTGGGAGGCCGAGGAGGGGGGGGGACACGAGAGAGTGTCTTTTCCGCCTAGGTCGATTATTAGTTTGCGCAGTTGTATAGCTTGTTTTTCTACATTCATGAGTTCTTCGCACCTATTCCTAATGATTGCAGCTATTCTTTCGGTGTTGTTTGCATTCATGTGTTTATTGGTGTTTGTGTTCGCGTTCGACCTGCGGGGCATGTGTCGACGGAGCCCAGTTGCGAAGAGTGGGTCCGTTTTTATTGTACGGGCTGTGCCCGTTCGTGTGCCGGCCAGTCCTAGTATTATGGCGTTTATTTTTTTCACTGCCTCGTCTAGTGGGTGCGTGTCTTTATTTGTTTTTGTTTTTAGGTGGTGGTCCGGTTCTGCTCCTTCCTTCTTATTCTGTCTCTTTTCTTTGGTGTTGTTGATGTTGGAGTTAGAATTTTCCTCATCGTGCTTCATTTTTTCCCTTTTGCAGGGCGGAGAGGAGTAGGAGGAGGAGGAGGAGGAGGAGGAGGAGGAAGGGGAGGAGGAGGAGGAGGAGGAGAAGGAGGAGGAAGAGGAGGAGGGGAAGAAGGATTCCGAAGGGCGCTCCTGAGGAGCGGTGGGGAGCGAGGAAGGGTCCTCCTCCTCCGTTCCCGTCGTCTGTAAAGTTGGTGCAGAAGTGGCGGCGGCGACAGAGGCGGCTGCGCTGCTATCGCTGAGGACGCCGGTAAATTTGAGTTTGGTTTGAATTTCGGTTTCGGTTTTGGTTTTGGCTAAATTTTCGCTAACGGAGGCCCCATTGATTATCACTGCGCCTGTTCCCTTCGGCGGTGATATTGCGCTGTGTGTGTCCGCTGGCTGAGCAGGGGGGGGGGCTAGGGCGGCGGAGGAGGGGGAGGTACCCGAGGTCGTCTTTTCCTCGTTTTCCCCTATGGGTTCGATTGCGGGTGTTGGGAGCGATCTTTTGCCTATCCCTTTCCCTTTTCCCCCCACCTCTTTGTTGTTGATGATTCTTCCCCTCCCAGTGCCCTCTGATTCGCTAGCGGTATCCTTCTGTTGCTCCCTGAGCCGTGACAGTGGTGGGGGCCGTTCGGGGCGTCCTGCGGTCTCCTTCTCTCTGTCCCCTATCCGTGCGTATGAGCAACTGGGAGTATTCCTCCACTCCTCCATGCTGAAAGGCTCGTCCCCCTTCCTTTTGTCTTTATTTCTTGTTGTTGTTGTTGTTGTGCTGTGGGGGATGGTGCCCTTTGGAGAGGTGCATTCGGCAGTTCTATCCGTATCGTGGCTGGAGGTGGAGCTGAATGATAATGATGATGACGACGGTGATAGTCTAGGTGTCCTCGGCAAGTCGTCCGGTAATGCCAAAGACGAGAGGGAGGAGAGAGAGAGCGGAGACAGCGGTTGGGGCTCTGGTGTTCTTGTGGGAGCGGGGTGCGGGGGTTGTGATGCCCAAATGTTTATCGTGTCCACGGAGTCCGAGTCGGACAGTCTCTCGCCCGTCATGCCCATAAATCTGTCCGGTGAGATGGTGACCGTCGATCCGGTGTCCGTGTATCCGTCAGAAATTATGGTTGAGTCGTCACAGTGGCCGTGGTCCTTGGCCAATTCTTCCATCAGCATTTCTCTTCTTTTCCTATTTCTAGTGAGCGGCCCTTTGTGTGCGTTACCGTTGCTATCACCCTTGTTGTTGTTATTAGTAACGTGCTTGGAGTTTGTTTCCCCGGGATTTTTCTCATTATTATTGCTTTTGTTTTTATTAGAGGTTTTTGTTATTGTTTGATTCATCCTGCCCGTTATTAGTTAAGAGATCTGTGTGAGTGTGTGCGTGTGTGTGTGTGTTTGTTGTATATGTGTGTGAGTGTGTGCGTGTGCGTATGTGTGTGCATATGCAGTTTTGTTTGATTATATCAAATGGTAAACTGAACTAACTTATCTATCTGATCCGATCCTAATGGCGCCTTATCAAAACTGTACAGGCTTGAGTAGATCTGAGCTGGACTAAGTTTTAACTAAATCTTAACAATCTGAACTGAACTAACTTAGCAATCTGATCAGATCCTAACCGTACCTTATCTAATCTGTACTGTTCTGAGTCGATCTGAACTGAACTATGTTTTAACTAGACCTTAACGATCCTAACTGAACTAAGTTATCAATCTGATCGGATCCTAACTGTATCTTATCGGAACTGTACTGACCTGAGTCGATCTGAACTGTACTATGTTTTAGCTGAATCCTAACGATTTGAACTGAACTATCTTATCAATCTGATCTAATCAGATCCTAACAGTACCTTATCTAATCTGTACTGGCCTGAGCTGATCTGAACTGAACTATGTTTTAACTAAATCTTAACGATCCTAACTGAACTAAATTATCAATCTGATCGGATCCTAACGGTATCTTATCGGAACTATACTGACCTGGGTCGATCTGAACTGAACTATATTTTAGCTGAATCCTATCAGTTTGAACTGAACTACCTTATCAATCTGATCTAATCAGATCCTAACAGTACCTTATCTGATCTGTACCGGCCTGAGCTGATCTGAACTGAACTGTGCTGTAACTGAATCTTAACTATCTGAACTGAACTAACTTATCAATCTGATCAGTTCGGATCCTAACGGTGCCTCGACAAGTTATTCTTTAATCAGTACCGATCTGGTTTTGATGATTATCAAGTCTGTACAGGCTCGAGCAGAACTGAGCTGGACTATGTTTTAACTAAATCTTAACAATCTGAACTGAGCTAACTTAACAATCTGATCTGATCCTAACCGTACCTTATCGAATCTGTACTGTTCTGAGTCGATCTGAACTGAACTATGTTTTAACTAAATCTTAACGATCCGAACTGAACTGAATTATCAATCTGATCGGATCCTAACGGTAAATATATGATTATATGCTGATGATGATAAAAGTGTAGTTATTTAATTGTGATAATTAAACAATTAATTGCTCGCGAAAGATTAACAAGTTGATATAAAATAAATAACACAAAAAAGCAAGTAACACAGATAGGCAAACAGATGATAAATGCAGACGAACGAACATGCACACAGGGGGGTGAAGACGAACTTTTTTATATGAATTCTATGAGTACAGGGTTGACTCTCAGCAATCCGGACACGGCCCCTATTGCTAGTAGTGGTAATTTAAACACTCAATAGGATACGAATCAAAAATCGTAAACAATATCCCGCAGGCAGTATTACGATAATAGTAAAGTAAAGTAAATTAAAGTAAATTAAATTAAATTAAAAATGAGGTAAAGAAATATACAGAAATCCGGTGTTGAATAATACACAGTAGAGAATTGACAAAGCCCGGGGTGGGTTACAGCCGACTTTCCAACCAGTGAATGCTTACTTGGATTAGTTGATTAAGATTAAAATTACAGTTAAAATTAATATTAATATTAGAATACAATGAATTAATGATGTTATTGGTAAACAAAAAGTTTAAACTGTATACAAAATTGTTTGAATGTGGATACTCTTCGTTACTTTCCCAGGGGCTGATTCCTAAAAGGCCGGTGTTCAGCTGTCGGTCGTACGGCGAGTGAGTGAGTGAGCCCCAGCGGTCGCCTCGTGTGTAAGCTTGAGATTGTGTATGGTCGCTAAGCTGTATAGTAGCTACTTCCTACCTTGCACCGGAACCGCAACTGGAAGCCGAGGGAGGGAGGAAGGGAGGGCCGAGCGGTCGCTCAAGCCCCCTCGGTGGATGGCCCTCGGTAATCCGAAGCCCGGGGCTACCGAGCCGGTCCCGCAGTCCGGCGGGTCGGCGGCTGTGTTCTCGAGGAGTGCCGGCACAGAGCCGGGATTCAGTCTATCCGGTGTGTTCCGGCAGTCTTAAAAGACAATGCCGGAGGCCTGATATCACTTGCCGTCACTTGTTGCGCGAAATCACAGAACGCACTTGATTAGTTCAATTCACTTAACTAACCGATTAATTGTACCGAACCGCACCGGCACAAAAGTTATGATAGTCGCGTGATAGCTTCGTAATAGGAACACACGTGTAATGATCTTGTTATATTGTTTTTAAAGCACTGTGTTCAGGTGTAGACAATGTGAACCGAACAACCTGAACATGAACCGATCGGCTTTAACGTGAACAGAACAGTCTTTTCAATTTCTCTGAAGTAATTGATTTGGCTAGAGAAATTAAAAATTAAAAATTATTAATTAAAAAGTTTTTAGGTACTAATTCTCACTATATTGTATTACAATTATTTATACTCAGAGGGGCAAGCGCGAAGCTACTGTTTTTAACGACCGTTTGACGCTTTGTTCGGGTGTACACTGACCGATCTGAACGAAACAGAACTGAGCGGAACTGAACAGAACAATTTTAACACATTGTTCGGATGTGCTCAATCTGAACTGAACAAACTTAACTTAACAACCTTAACACTTTGTTCAAATGTGTTCAGGTTGAACTGAACAAACTTAACTCGATTTGATCTGTGCTAACGGATGTGTTGAAAAGTCGGAATTTTGATGAGGAATTTGAATGTTCGTTCACTCCTAACACTTGTTGTTTCGTAATATGAATTTATAGTGATAGGCACCGAGGTAAAAGTCTATTTGTAGTTGTTTTAGTCCTCTATTCGGATGCACTTTAACAAAACTGTACAGTCTTAACAGTTCGAACAATATGAACAGATGCGTGAAAATAATCGAAATTAGAGAGAAAAAGTTCCGAATTCACACTCCTAATGTTCACTATGTAGTTACCCAACTTATCTCGAGAGGGCAATGATATATTTGACTTATTGGCTGTGTATTTACACTTTGTTCCAGTCAACCTTAACAGACCTGAACGATCTTAACTATAGCAAAAAACGGCTAAGTATTATTAAAAATGTCCCGCGTTTTCACTCCAAGTACTCACTTTTGTTGGTATTTAGCTTTCCTCCAAGAGGCACCTTGGTAATAGTCTTTTACCCGATGTTTCGGTGCTATGTACCGATTGACCTTAACCGAACTGGTCACACTGAACACATTTCACTAAGTTTTAGGTTACCTTCGATGGGAACCGATATATTAATGTTCACTCCGGGTACTCACTTATGTGGATATCTAGTTTTCCACCAGGAGGCACTTTTTTGATGGTTTTCACGCGGTATTTTAACGTCTCGTTCGGTTTCACCTTAACCGATCGGAACACTTTGAACAGTTTTTCACTAAATTTGGTTTAATTGTCTATTAACTCGATTATTAACACTTGATTTAGGTGGAACTGGGTTAATTGTACTTGAGTAAACTATTTGAAATGGTTTTAGAGTTGAATTGTATTAATAAGTTGAGTATGGGGACGGAGCGACCCGAGACGCGTGCGCTCCGTAAGACTTCCCAGGCAAGACGGTTGGTTAGGTTAGGTTAGGTTTTTTTTTTTTTTTTTTTTTTTTTTTTTTTTTTATATGCCCGGTCTTACAGTCTATGACCGGGCTTCCTAACTTGTCCCCACTTATTAGCAGGCCCTTATTATTCGCTATATTTCACATTCATTCCAGTTCTCGCATTTGCTTTCTTCCATTCCTCATACTGTATCTTTCTTTCGTCCTTCCACTCTCATTCTTACGGCTGGGATTGCCGGTCCTAGTCTATTCTACTTGTTCTGATTTTATTTATCTTATTATTTATTAGGGTAATAATAACAGTGTACACCTCTCTTTATTTTCCAATAGTGAGTTTTTGTGTTACATTTCTTTCTATATATATTATCTTTCCATTTCATTTCTTCTCCTTCTCCTTCTATATTCCCAATTTTATTAGGTATACAATTTTTCTTTACTATTTTACTATTTACATTTTATCCTTAATTTTTATGTTTCTTTATTTCTATACAATTTCTTACATATTATGTAACATTCGTTTCTTATGCTCTTTGTGTTTTATGCTACTATTTTGTTATTTATTCATTTACAATATTTACTTATCTATAAATACTATTTTTATATATTATAGATCCACAATTGTATTACATGTTACCTACTTATTACATTGCTTACTTATGTCCTGGTTTGTCCATATTTTTCATTTTTTTATTTGCTAAGTACTGTCTCTTCCGTTGTGTTGTTTTGTTCGAGGTCACTAGGTATATATTCTTTAATATATGTAGTGTTCCTCTTTCCTTTTCACTGTCATATTTTGTGTTTTTATTTGTCAAGTCAGTCCTGTTTGTATGTCGTAATTTGTTTATATATTCATTTATATATATTCTTTTGTTTGATTTGTGTAATGATTTTATAGAATTTTCCATATTCATTATGGATTGTTCTATATTTTGTGTGTTCTGTTCGTTCAATGGTCTTCTGATTTGGTTGGAATGGTCATCATTCTTCCCCATAATCATCGGACCATTGTTGTTGGTGTGTTGATTTTGTCCTGTGTGTTTGTGTCTGTTTTTTATTTTTGTTTTTTGTTTGTGTGTGTTCTTTATGTGTTTTATGTGTTTATGAGTGTCTTGTGTTATTCTGTGATGTTGTCTATTCCGGTTTTGGCAGTCCTCATTCGTAGGATGTTGTTGACCGAGCGAGGCTGTCCCACTTTTCTCGCACCTTACAATCAATACTAAATGCGTTATGTTGATTGTCCTGTAGCTCAGCGTGTGTACAGTTGCAGCACTGCGGGGGGACTCCTGCTTTTCTGTTTGGGCATTCTGCCCGCAGGTGTTCTCCTCCGCAGTGGCTGCATCTGTCCACACTGTCTGGGCAAAATTTCTTGCCATGTCCATATTTTAGGCATCTAGTGCATTGGATGAGGGGGGTCTGGTCTTCGACCCTCACTCTCTCCATCTCAATGTATAGATGCCCTTTAGTGACCATTTTTTTCCACATTTCTGATGGTACTTGTGCTATTATGTGGCATTTTTCGTTGTTTATGGTCTTGCGTCTATATTTAATTTTTATTCCATTCTCTTCCCGTTGCTGTTCAATATAGATATCGGGATTTTGGTTTTTTATAGCGTTCCTAATTTCGTCATCTGTCATTTTAAATTTTACTTCTTTAATGATTACTAGTGGGTTCTTATTTCTCACTCTCTCCACTTTCAGGTGTTCGCTGCTACTTATTTTTTCCCTAATTCTTTCCGTTTCTTTCTCACTCATACAACTAATGATCACTCTTTGGTCTTTTACCTTTCGTATCCTTTCAATCTGTATTTTATTCTTCTCTGGCTCCAGTATCTCCTTTGTTTTGCCTATGACTTCCTCCGCGGTATCCATCTCATTCTTGGATGTCACGAGTATGGAGTGTAAAGTTCTTTGTCTGTATTTGTTTTTAATTTTTGCAGCTTCTGCGTAAGTTTTAGCTGGTGGTGTTCTTTGCTGCATCAAGGTGTTCCCTTGTGTTGATGTTTCCAGACTTTTTACAATTTCCAATTTGTTCTCGTTCATCCTCTCCGTTATCTCCTTCTTTGCCTCCTCTATGTTTTCCTTTACGTTTGTTTCCAGTGCTCCTATTTTATTTATAACTGCAGAATTGTCGTCCGGTGCAGCTCCTCCGTATGTGATTGCATTATGCAGATCTTGCATGCATTCGGTTAGGACTGTGTCAATAGTTTTTGTAATTTCCGCAGTTATCTCCTTTCCTGTCTCTTTTATTTGATGTTCTACTCCTTCAATCGTTCCCATCTCTCCTCCATTTCCTTCCATAACTGTTCTTCTTCCCAATCTCTCTCCAATTTTCCGGTCTAATTCTATAGTTTCTGCAGTTATGTTTTCTTCGATCGCTTCCATCTTTTTCGTTATTGTGGCAATAACGAATTCTCCGTCTTTCAGCGATCTATCTGCCAATCGATCAAAGAGTATCTCATCTCTACTTTCCATGTTTTCCATCTTATAATCAAGCGTTCTTAGGAGCTTTATTGTATTGGTCTCGTTGTCCTCTCTTCTTCTATTTTCTTCTTCCCTATGCTCTATTTGTGTCTTTTGTTGTTCTTCTAGTTTCTCTTTTATACTTTCCATTTCATCCATCATCATTCTCTTCATTTCATTCATCTGTTCTCTCACTTCCTCTCTTTCCTTCATTCTTTCCTTCTCTTTCATTCTTTCATCTTCCTTTTCTGCTATCCTATTACTAATTTCAAAGAGTGTAAGTAGGCCTGTTTCCGCTGCTTTTTCCAGGTAGTCTTTCACCTCCCTTTTCATGGATCCGTATATTTGATCCGGTATACTCTCCATGATGCCCATTGCTTTATGTAATAATTGTTCTAGGGTTTTTGTATCCCTCTCTCCTCTTTTATGAATTTCCATTATTTGCTGTGACCTTCTTTTCCTATCTTGTGCTTTTATAAATGTTTTTCCGGCATCGTTTTCCATATTTTATATTTTATTTATTTATGTTTTTGTTTCAGATGGGGTGGTGCTGCCTGGATGGGGGACGGATTTCTATTTCTAATCAAACTTCGTAAGTATATATGTAAGTATTTATGTTAGTGTTATTTTGTGTTATTGTTTTGTGTGTTCTGTTTTAATGTTTTATGTTGTGTGATATGTGTGTGTTCGTTGTGTGTGATTATGTGTGTGTTTGTGTATGTGTGTATTTGTATGTTGTGTTTTGTTTATTGTTTATATAATTGTATGTGTCTATAATGTTGAGTTTTGACTCTTTTAATTTCTATTTATATTTATAATATAGGTTTGTAAAAGTTGTATATCAATGTAATACTGAGTCAGTTGTTATTAAGTCAATGCTTTTATTTGTAATAGTCAAAATCAAAGGTCCTTAATTCCCAAAGTAGAAGGGGATTAACGTCTATAGTTCAATTTTGATTGTTTTAAAACTTATATCTAAGAAGTGCCCCAATAGGGTACACTGTCAATACAATATTACAATACAATACTCAATAATTTATGCTATAGTCTTTACCCAATCTGGGACGTTGTTGAATTCAATTCAATGAACGTCGCAGCTTAATTAAATTACAATAAATTAACACTAAGTATTTAAAAACCCAATAAGGTGGACGTCACAAGTTCAATAATATATTAAGATGTAATAAATCAATACTAAATACTTAAAAACCCAATAGGGTGGACGTCACAAGTCAATAAACATCATAGTTAGGAGTACGTTAGTACCGACTCGCTGCTCGCAACCTTTGAAGAAATAAAATTCGAGACACTGGAACAGTCGTCATAAGTTATCGAAATTCAGTTTAAAGCATGACATAGGAAAAATTAACTAATAGGATCTTTCTTCCCTTCCTCTTCACCACCACTATCCTCCTGCCTTGGTCTTTATAACAGTGGAGCTTACTGAGAAACGTCAATAATATCACGTAATATGTCTCTTTTTTCGGAACAACAAACCAATATCCACTGTTAAGGGTTAAGGGTTAAGGGTTAAGGGTTAAGGGTTAAGGGTTAAGGGTTAAGGGTTAAGGGTTAAGGGTTAAGGGTTAAGGGTTAAGGGTTAAGGGTTAAGGGTTAAGGGTTAAGGGTTAAGGGTTAAGGGTTAAGGGTTAAGGGTTAAGGGTTAAGGGTTAAGGGTTAAGGGTTAAGGGTTTTTTTTTTTTTTTTTTTTGTGCCTGGCCTTACAGTCTATGGCCAGGCTTCCTACGTGTCCCCACTTTTTAGCAGGCCCTTGCTATTCTCTAAGTTTCTCATCCATTCCAGTTCTCACTTTTATACTGACATCCATGCTGCATACTTTATCTTTCTCTTTTTCCTCCTCTTTCATACCTTCGGCTGGGAGTGCCGGTCCTATTCTGTCTATTCTAATAATTTTTATTTTCTTTATTTATCTTTGTTCATGGGGTTTAACACATACACGGGGTTTATTTTTATTTTCGATAACATGTCTTATTCTAGTTTACATAGTTCTTATTCTATTTACTTTCTCTTATTCTATAACATTCAGTTTATATTCTTTTACATTCTCCTTTATCTCCTTCTACCAGTTACATTGTCCTTTCTTATTCTAATTACATGGTTCTTATTCTATCTTATTTACTTATTCTATTACATGTTTTTGTTACTTTTCTTGATTTTTCTATTACATTATTTTTGCCTCTACTTCATTAGTAAGTTTACATATATACTAGTTGTTTTTATTTGCATTCAAAGTCTTATTCTATTTTACATATTTTCTATTTACATTTTCTTATTCTATTACAATTACAAGTGTATATTTGTATTTCAATTACTCTTCCTTTATTCATTACTTTCGATATTTTATTCTTACATGTTTCTATCTTTGTTAGTATTTCCTTTATCTTATTTCTTGTTTCTATTTCTTTTCTTTCTGTCCTATCCTATTTATTTCATTCTTACTATAATATATCTGATTTTATTATTCCTGTATTTAAGGTCACTATTGATATATATTTAAATATATATAGTAATCCTATTTCTTTTTCAGTTAGTTTTATTACTCTTTATTTATTTGGTCAAGTCCGGTTTTATTGTATTCATTTATGTGTTTTGTATGTTTGGTTTTTCCATGAAGCTTTGCATCTTCATGATGCTCTACTTTATGTTTGTTTTTTGTTTTTTGTTTCAATGGATTGATTAGAATGTGCATCATTCCAATCTCTCCATTGTTTTGTGTGTGTGTTATCTGTTCTTCTTTGTGTGTATGTTTTTTGTTCGATGTTTGTGTTATGTTTTGGTGTGTGTTTTCTTTGTTTACATGTTGTTCTGTGTTGTCCTCAGTCATATGCTGTAGTGGAGCGGGCGAGGCTGTCCCATTTCTCCCTAATCTTACAGATGGTACTGAACGCATTATGGTCAGTTTCCGACATTTCCGCGTGCGTGCAATTGCAGCACTGCGGTGGGACTCCTGCTTTTCTGTCTGGGCATTCTGCCCGCAGGTGTAACCCTCCGCAGTGGCTGCATTTGTCCGCACTCTCGTGGCAAAATTTTCTGCCGTGACCAAAGTTTAGGCACCTCGTACATTGTATGAGAGGGGTCTGGTCTTCGACCCTCACCCTCTCCATCTCGATGTACAGATGCCCCTTCTCCGTGATCTTTTTCCAATATTCGGGTTTTAGTTGAACTATGACATGGCACTTTTCTGTATTTCTTGTCTTGCGTCTATATTTTATCCTAAATTCATCATCTTCCTGTTTTGTTGCATATACGAGGGTCAAACTGAAAGTTCTTAGAAAATCAAAAACTGATTACATTAGCCAGTTATTAGTTTTATTATATCTTTTCAAAATATTGTCCATTCACGTCAATACACCGCTGCATGCGATGGAACCACTGGGAAAAGCACTTTGCCCACTCGTCCTTAGGGGTCTCTTCAATGGCATCGCGATACGCAGCCACCGCTTCTTCAGCATTCATAAACCGCTTTCCTTTAAGTTTTTCTTTAATTTTTGGAAATAAATAAAAATCACAAGGCGCGAGGTCGGGGCTATACGGCGGGTGACCCAGTAATTCAACGTTTGATGTCGCCAAATAGTCGATCGTTCGCTTGGCGGTGTGCGACGAGGCGTTGTCGTGGTGAAGGAGGATCCTACTGCGAGGTCGTTTCTCTCGAACTTTTTCCAAGACAAGTGGCAAACAATTGGTAGTGTACCATTCTGCAGAAACTGTTTTTTGATCCTCTAACACAATTGTTGCAAAATGACCTATCCTTCCAAAGAACGAGGCCACCATTTTTTTTCCCGCACTTCGATCTCTCTTCACTTTAGTTGGCAACTCCTCGAAAGGAAACACCCACTGAGCAGATTGTCTTTTGGTTTTAGGATCATAACAGTAAATCCAGCTTTCGTCACCTGTTAGTATGTCGAACACAGCATTTGAGTCACCTCCGTTAAATTTTTCAATCATTTTACGACACCAATCCACACGATGGAGTTTTTGAGCCTCAGTCAAATTATGAGGTATCCACCGGGCGCAAAGCTTCCTGACCGCTAAATGTTCGTGGAGGATTTTGTGCACTTGACTCATACCGATGCCTAAGCTTGTCCGAATCTGTTGATAGGTCACTCTTTTGTCAGTCTCTATCATACGCCGCACAACACAGATGTTATCTTCAGTCGTCGCCGTAGAAGGCCGTCCCTCACGTAAATCATCAGTGAGATTAGTGCGACCACGTTTAAACTCATTAAACCAGTTGTAAACAGTCGCACGAGATGGGGCTTCATCGTGAAAGGCCAATCGTAGTCTATCATAACTTTCTTGTTGACTTAAATGACATCGAAAGTCATAAAAAATCATTGCACGAAAATTTTCTCGTGTTAAATTCATGATGACGTGAGACAGACAATTTTCAATTTGCCGCCAAATCGTAAAACAAATGACAAATGAATGAAATATATACTCAGTAATATTGGCAAAGAGTTATATTTTCAAATTTTAGAATTATTTTTTTATTATATTGTTTATAAGTGGCCAGTTCTAAGAACTTTCAGTTTGACCCTCGTATGTCCGGATTTTGATTCCTTATGGCCTCTTTTATTTCCTCATCTGTCAATTTGTACTTAACTTCTTTTATAATTATCAGTGGATTTTTGTTCTTCACTCTTTCAGCTTCTAGTTCCTCACTTACTTCTATCTTTTCTTTAATTTTTTCCGTCTCTTGTTCTTCTATGCAACTTACAATGATTCTTTGATCCTTGACTTTCCTGATTCTCTCAATTTGTATCCCATTTTTATCTGGTTTTAGAATCTCCTTGGTCTTGTCAATTACGTCTTGTGCCATGTCATTTTTGTTCTTGGATGTGATAAGAAGGGAGTGCATTGTTTTTGGCTTGCGATGTTTTTTGCCTTTAGTGATTTCTGCGTATGTGTTTGTCCCGTGCATTCCCACTGGTGTTGTGTTTTCTTGTGATGATATTCTTTCAATTATTTTTGTTATGTTGCCTGTAGTTTCTTTTATGTTACCTGTGATTGCTTCCTTTGTATTCTCCATTATTTCCTTTATATTTGTTTCGAGACGCCCCAGTCCACTAAGTACTTCCGTATTACTATCGGGTGCAGTTCCTCCATATGTTATAGCATTATGTATGTCTTGCATGCACTCCGTTAGTACGGTGTCTATTGACTTTGTTATCTCCTGGGTTGTCTCTCTTCCCGTGTCCCTTATTAGCTGTGCTAGATCGGTATCAATCTCTTTACTCATGCTTTTTTCCTCCATAGCCATTCTCCTTCCCAGCCTGTCTACTAACTTACGCTCTAGTTCGATGGTTTCTGCTGTCAGATTTTCCTCTAGGGTATCCAGCTTTCTGACCATAATTGCTGTAGTCATTTCGTTATCCTTCATTGTTCTATCCGAAAACCGATCGAAAAGGGCCTCCTCTCTATTCTTAATATCTTCCAATTTATAATCTATCATTCGTAGATATTTAGTTTGTACAGATTCATCCTCTTCCCTGCTTCTTTTCTTCTCTTCTCTATGTTTGGTCATTGCTTCTTGCTGTTGTTCCATTTTTATTGCTATTTTATTCATCTCCTCCCTCATTGTTGCTCTCATTTCGTCCATTTGTTCTCCCAGCCTCACTTTCTCCCTCAACTCCTTCATCTCATTTCTATCCCTTATAATTCCATTGTACAATTCTTGTAATACATCGTGACCCTTCGTAGTTATAAATTCCAACGCTTCTTTTACTTCTCTTTTCATTGCTCCATATATCTGTTTGTGGGCCATTCTTAGTAGTTCCTGCATTTTGTCTATATTCTCTTCTATGGACTTCTCTTCGGAGTCCATATCTCCTGGGTTTTTAATTTTTCTCGGAGAACTTGTACTCGGTCTTCTTGGGCCTCCTGCTACTGTTGTTCTCTGTTCCTTACTCATATTTGGTGCAAGCAACAGTTTTTACTTGCCGAGACGTGGGGACAATATTTGTGTGTTTATTTTGTGTGTGTATTGACTCTGCAGTGATTGCTCAATATATTGTTTTTTGTTTCAGATGCTGGATTTGCAGTTCTGCAGTTTTTGTTCTCGTCCTGTTGGTGTTTGGTGAGTATATGTAATGTTACCGTAGTGTTATCTTGTCTTTTGTGTATTTATGTGTGTATTTGTATTTATTTTAATCGTAGAGCTAGCTCAATACGTCAATTGTAGGTACTTACTAACTAGGACACGTCCCAATAGGGTGCGTAGTCAATTTTTCTTAATTTGTTAATAAAATAGTGTAAAAGTTTTAGGTCAAAATGAAACGTCAAAATTTTGTTTATATATACAATATACTGTCTTTATTTTGTCGTATTCCTTTATAATGTATTTTCCTACTACTATAGGAATTTTTCCGGAATTTTTTCGCTAAAGATCGTGAAGTTCTAATAATTTTTGCATTTTCCGGAATTTTCTTCTAAAGTTCCGGGTCTATATAGTTACGTCCTATACAGTCTTCTAGTGCTTCCCGAGCCCTATCACCCGACACCTCTCTTGCCTCTGTACGATGGATAGTTTCGGAGATATTCCTTGGCCAAAATCGCCAAAAAACTCGGCCCGAAAGGGACGAGTGCCGATATCTCCGAAACTATCAGTCGCGAGGAACGGGGATTTGTTAGGGATGGATAGGGGAGGTTCTGCCTCACCTATTTCCGGGGTTAGTTGGTATTTTCCCTCGACCTTGAGATAGGGGTGATTCACCCTATGGGTCTGGTAGAGCCTGGCAGGGGGTAGTAGGTGTAGGAAACCCCGTTCCTCTACGACCAGTGGTACGGCTGCTACAGCCCCTCAAAGTTTTGGGATAAGCTTATCCCACCGACTTTGGAGGGCTATATCCCCGGTCCTATTGGCCGCACGAAGTCGGGGCTTGGAGTGGAGGTGATGGAAGGGTGGGTTCTTGCCGAAGCAATCTCAAACTTGGAGGGTTGAGTTCAACCCGTCCAATTGGAATTCCACCCTATGGAATATATTGGTGGGAATGGGGGAGGGACTTGAGTCGAAGTCCCGGTCTCCTAGGCCCGATATTGACCGAGATACAGGCCTTCCAAATTTTCCAAAATGGCCGAACCAAGATGGCCGACCACTTTTTGGAAAATTATATCTCGGTCAATTCGCGTCGCAGAAACGCGGGGATTTCGATGCCGGGATGGGGGGACAGAGATCTAACAGGATCCCGTTCCAAATTTGGGTTCTAAAAAATTTGGGGCCGAAATTTTTGGAAATTTTCAAATTTTGGAAATTTTGAATTTTGGGTCCGGAATTGGCAAGAGGGGGGCTCGCTCGTCCGTAGATCTGAAAACCGCGTCTCTGATTGCTCTTGAAACCGCGAAGTTATTCGCGGTTTAAAACTCGGCCTACTTCGGGCCAATATGGCCGTCTTTTCTCGGGTTTTCCGTTTTGGCAGCGTTACAGGGCCGGATCTTTGGGGTGTCATATGGTCCCAGGGGGGTTATATTATCCTTTCCCGAGGTCGGTTTACTCCTACCTTTCTTCAGGTTTTGTATGGTGGGACAAAAGAGGACAAAATTATTAATATCTTAAAAACTATTGGTGCTAAAATTCTGAAATTTCACCTGCGCTTAGGTCTAATATACATATAACTTATATCTAAAATGCAGCCTTTTAGCTCCAGGATCTGGTCTTCAGGAGCTCGCAGAAAAGTGGGCCCACTTTTTCCGGGCCCACTTTTCCGGGCCGATTCCTCCGGATGTAGACCAGCCCCGTCGTTGCTGATTTTTTTCCCAGATGGGTCTGGGGATTGTCTAGCCGGGCCGCTAATAAAAAGGAGCTGTTCCCCACAATCCCCAGACACTATGAATTTTGAAGTTGATAATTTTCAAAAGTGCGTAGGTTTTGCAAATCTCATTCTCTTTTTTAGAGAAAAGGTTCTATTTACTTGTGTTTGCGTCCTCTTCCTTCTTGTGGTGTCGGCGGTCCCCCAGGTCCCCCGGATCTGATACCACGTGGCGAGAGGTTATTTGGTTATTTCCAAATACCTCTCAAGCCACGCGGAGTTGAGGGGAGCCCAAGGTATCCAACGATGCGTCTCGCGAGCGCGCGTCTGGCGACGCTTCGCTCGCAAAAATCCGTTGAGTTTTCACGAAGTTATTTATCAAAAACACTTAATTTTTTAACAACCACGTGTTTGTTTTTCACTTTTTTGGTGATAACTTTCACAATTCTTCACGGATTTTCTCACTCGATATGTCAGCGTGTAGGTCGCTTGAGACGCTTCTTTTGATATATCACTTGTTGTTGTACGTGCCGGATTTCCCACTTTTTTATATTTTTAACCGTGGAGCGTTTACGTTTTCGAACCGTTCTCCTCGGGGGGCGGGACGTAACTACTAAAGTTAAGGACTTTAGTAAGGGGTAACAAGGACTTTAATAAGGGTTAAGGGTTATGGGTTAAGGGTTAAGGGTTAAGGGTTAAGGGTTAAGGGTTAAGGGTTAAGGGTTAAGGGTTAAGGGTTAAGGGTTAAGGGTTAAGGGTTAAGGGTTAAGGGTTAAGGGTTAAGGGTTAAGGGTTAAGGGTTAAGGGTTAAGGGTTAAGGGTTAAGGGTTAAGGGTTAAGGGTTAAGGGTTAAGGGTTAAGGGTTAAGGGTTAAGGGTTAAGGGTTAAGGGTTAAGGGTTAAGGGTTAAGGGTTAAGGGTTAAGGGTTAAGGGTTAAGGGTTAAGGGTTAAGGGTTAAGGGTTAAGGGTTAAGGGTTAAGGGTTAAGGGTTAAGGGTTAAGGGTTAAGGGTTAAGGGTTAAGGGTTAAGGGTTAAGGGTTAAGGGTTAAGGGTTAAGGGTTAAGGGTTAAGGGTTAAGGGTTAAGGGTTAAGGGTTAAGGGTTAAGGGTTAAGGGTTAAGGGTTAAGGGTTAAGGGTTAAGGGTTAAGGGTTAAGGGTTAAGGGTTAAGGGTTAAGGGTTAAGGGTTAAGGGTTAAGGGTTAAGGGTTAAGGGTTAAGGGTTAAGGGTTAAGGGTTAAGGGTTAAGGGTTAAGGGTTAAGGGTTAAGGGTTTTTTTTTTATTTTTTTATTCGGTTTTCGCCACTAAGTAGCAGGCCATCTTTTCTGCTTTTGTTCTTTTGTGCTTTTTTATTATTTTTATAAGGGTTATTATTTTTTAACCCTTGGGGATTTATTATTTTTTATTCCCATTGCCTTTTTCAAGGACTTTAATTTACAATTTTTCTTATTTACTTTGTATCTAGTTTATCTAGATTACAATTATCTATTATTATCTTTACAATCCTTTTCTTATATCTATTATTTTACATTATAATATAATATATTATTTAGTTTCTTGTTTTATACTTCTATATTTTACATTACTCTATTTTACCTATCTGTTTACAATTTTCTTTTATATTTTACTCTTTACAATTTGCTGCTACTTACATTCTTATACTATGTATACATTGTGTTGTTTTGTTCTGTTTATAATCTCTATTTCGTTACATTTCAATTATACATTTCAGTCCTTATACTTTGAATCTTTATTCATTTCTACAGTCTTTTTTACAATTTTACATGCGTGTCTTATAAATTTTTTCCTATCTTCTCCATTTATTATTTCCACTAGGTTATCTTTGCTGAGGTTTAAGTTTAGGTACATTTGTAAAGCGTGCCTATTGTTACTTAACATTGGACTTTCTAATATTACGTGGAAGACGTCTGGTTTTTGTTGGGGGTCGCACTCGCATTCTAGGATATTCCTACATTTGTAATCATGGAGGTAAGATTTAAAGCGTCCATGCCCCGTTAGTAATTGTGCAGCCCATCTGTCAATCTTCATCTTTCTTATCATGGCGAATGGCCTCTCCGTAATTGGGAAGAAGGCCTTCGTCGTGGCCGCGGTGGTCTCGCTTTTATAACGGATGTCTCATTCTGCCTTTGTCAAATTATGTAAATATCTTTTAACAAAGGAGTCGGGAAACCGGTCATAATGCGATTTCCACTTTAACCCGAGAGCCGCTCCCCTCGCCAGTTCATCCCCTCTCTCGTTCTCAATCACGCCGACGTAGGCCCTGATCTAAAATAGGGAGACCTTACGGCCGTGGTCTCTTAGTTGCATCAGGTCGCCTTCGTGATTGGGTGCGACGAGTCTGGATCCTGAAGCGATTGGAGAGTGGATCTCGAGTCACTGAGCACCACGACTTCCTGTCATTCTTTTCCCATTGCATACTCGGTTGCTTGAAGGATAGCATACAACTCGGGAAGCAATCTCAACAGCCTCTTTCCAACAGGCCAGGGCTGCACCGACTTTTCCCTCCAGTTTGCTGCCATTTGTATAGATTCTTACAAGTCCTTCTGTCAGTTTGCTATCCTCTTTTGCGTCCTCCAAACATTCAAATCCTATCATACTGTGGCTGGAGGGTGGTTCAATTCTAATAGGGATACCTTCTCCTTTACTTTTCTGCCTCTTATTATTGCCTGAGGTTTCCCGCGCTTAGCTTCATAATTTTCTGGGTGAACCCCCTCTGCACTGCATTCATCACTTTCATACTTCGTATCTTGCATGCTTCCCTTCCCCATACACTTGCAGATTATAATATTATCAGCTTGATCACAGATACGTATATTCGGATGATTTCTGGATCGAGCCACCACGTAGTCCTGGCCGCTTTCGCTACCCCTTTATAAATGTTTATTGCCTTGTTGCATATATAACTAATATGGTTATTAAAGGTTAATTTATTGTCGACTATCACTCCCAGGATTTTTATTTCTTTTTCTATGTCTATTGGCTCGCCTCCTATTGTTTGACTGGGTATAATGTACTTAAGTTTTCATGTCATGTACATGGCCTTCGTTTTATGTGCCGAAAAATTTAATTTATTTAACCCCCATCTTTTGACTATGGCGAGCGCTTTATTTTCTTGAAATTACCTCCTGGGAGCTTTTAGCCAACACAATTAATATAACATCATCTGCGAAGGCTTAACAGTAAATTCCATCGTCCGTGAGGTTATTTAATAGCGGGTCAAGTATGATGTTTCAGAAAAAAGGCCCTCCGATGGACCCCTGCACGCGACCTTTATTAGTATTTTTGGTGATTTCTTGACCTGCATACCTCACGGTTAAAGACTTGTCTTTTTAGTAGCTGCCAACCAGCTTTCGCAGATTTATTGCACAATTTTTTGTTTTTAATTGGCAATGAATCTTTGGCCTCCAAGCGTTGTCGAAGGCCCTCTCTATGTCAAGCAAGATAAGGGCTACAATCTTCTTATCTTCCAGATTGCTCCTAATCCGCTGGATCATATCATAGAGGGAGTCCTCTGTACTACGCTAGGGCACAAACCCATATTGCCTCGGGTTAAGTTTGGGTAGTGTATGCCATCTTATTTTTTTTACCATCATTTTCTCAAAAATCTTGCCCATTATTGATAGTAGCCCTATTGGTCTGTATGACCTGGGAATTGTGTAGTCGCCTTTTCCTGGTTTCCTGAGTGTTATTACTATGGCTGCTTTCCATTGGGTAGGGAAGTAGGTAGTTTCGAAGCATTTATTAAAAATGGCGAGCGCCACGGAGGTGTTCGCTTTTATCGTCGCTGCGCAAATGTCCGCTGTTATACCGTCTCCACGCGGAGCCTTCTTCGGATTGAACGACTATGATGCTGACGTAGCTCGACTTCCACAAAGGGATGGTCCCCATATCATATTTACTTCCCTCTATTGCTTTCACCGCTCTACTTCTCACATCTCTATGGGAGTCGCTCTCTCCGTCTTCGGCATCCAGCGGGTAGAAAAAGTCCGTTATAATGCGCGCCGACTTCTCCTGGGCCTGTAGCTTTTCCCTTCTCTCGTTAGTCAGCAAGTCCTCGCGTTCAGCAGTCCTTTGCGTTTCGTTTTCCCTATTACGCGGTAGATTCCCTCCCACATCGCTTTCTCGCTCTCCTGTTTGCCACAGTAACTCCTTCCAACTTGCTGGTCTACTTGCCTCATCCATCTTTTGTGTGGTATGCTTCCCTTGTCGTCGTATACTGCTCAATGGTACTATGCTTTAATCTTTCTATTGACGTGCTATTTTTATCCTTATTTCTACATCTGATTTGTTTCCTTTTTTCACTTTTCCTAATTCCTCCGATCCACCACACTATTCCCTGTTCTGTTTGTGTCCCTTTTTTTGGCTTGGTGTTCTGTTTCGTCACTTTGTAGTATTATGTTTATGTATAGTTTTCTATTAATTTCTTCGTATTTCATCTACCTCTTTTATCTGTTCTATGTTTTCCTCACGTTATATCCTTCTTGTTATGTAAGTTCCTCTCTCATCTCTTTCTTGTATACTTCTTCCAGTCGGTTGTCTTTGTATCGTGTTATACGTCCTCGTTGTCTTGTCCCATTCACATTTGTTTCTTTTTCTTTTTCCTATTATCCATCTCGAAGAGGATTGTGTTGTGGTCCGAGGTTGTTATCGTCTCAGTCTACTCTCCGTTTTTCTATTTTGTCGATTATAGTCCATTGAACAGAATGTGACATCCACGTGGCTCTTGTACTCCCTGTTCCCTCTCCACGTGTGGAAGGTGGGCGTCTTTCCCTCAGTTCAACACTTCTAATTCCCAGGTCGTGTCATTAGTGCCTAGTTAGACTCTATCTCCTCGTTCGTCACTGACTTTTCGCTGCCCCACCATTCGCTCCATGCAGTTAGAGTCCCCTGCGAGGACTGATCCGACAGCCTCTTCTCTCGCTCTTCTATTTTTTCTAATTTGTGCCAGGTATTCCTCGATGTCTCTTGTCCGGCTCGAAGTACGCAGGACACCAACACGACCGGCCGCTCGGGTGTCATTATTTTGATTGCTAGCTATATTTGTTGTTGTGATGTCGGGGAGTAAATGTATTTTCCAGTTGTTATTGAAAATTAGTATTGCTGTTTTGTTCACCTTCCCCGACATCTGTTCTGCTTGGTACACCCTAACTCCCGACTGTCCGGCCATGATGCCCGTATTTCCGGTGTAGGGTTCTTGAATTAAGGCCATGCTCGCTTTTTTATCTGTGGCTGCCTGAATAAGTTCTGTGGTGACGTTTTTGGAGCGTTGTAGGTTTGCTTGTATTATTTGGTGTTTCTTTGACATGCCCTTAGCAATAGGCCGTCTTTTCTCTAGCTAATTTATCCATTCTTATTCTGAGCGGGCAGACATTGCTAAAGGCGTTATGCTCTA
This sequence comes from Diatraea saccharalis, assembly GCA_918026875.4. NCBI lineage: Eukaryota > Metazoa > Arthropoda > Insecta > Lepidoptera > Crambidae > Diatraea > Diatraea saccharalis. The sequence goes on from OU893332.1 coordinate 34,465,187, forward strand.
TTTTTTCATCCGAGTTTCTTGGATCCTTCTTGCAATTGACACAGCTGGGTTTTTGGTCCTTGTTTCCGCATGCGGCGTACAAATGATTTCCCCCGCAGTGGCAGCATATGTCCTGTAGCTCCTGACATTTCTGCTTGATATGGCCGTAGCCCAAGCAGCGGGAACACTGGATTAACGGGGACTGATCCTCCACAGCGGATATTCCCCACTTCAGTTGGATAGCCCCCGCCTCTGTCATTTGCCGCCACGTTATCAGGTCCACTCTCAGAACCAAGTTTGCCACATGCGGGTTCCTTGTCTTTTTCTGATATGCCAGCTCTATTGACTCCTCTTGTCCTTCCTTTCTCTTTCCTGTTTTTTCTATTTTCCTCTTCATTGCTTCTACCACCTGTTCCATCTTTTTTTCTCCTTAATGTTTTTTACTATTATTAGTGGGTTTCTATTCCTCGCATGTTCTATATTTAGTTTTTTGTTCTTTTCTTCTAATATACTCTTTAATTTTTTAGCTTCTTCATTCTTTGCGCAACTAATGATGACTTTCTGGTTTTTGGTTTTCTTGACCTTTATCACCTCGCACCAGTCCTCTTTCTCGTCTATTGACCTTTTTATCTCCTCAAAGACTTGTTCTCCTGTTTTGTCTTCTTCTACAGAATTTATAATTAACGAGTGATATGTGGTGCGGTTTTGTCTTTGTATCTTACCTTTCATAGCTTCTGCATATGTTCTATCTATCCTTTCTCCTTGTTTTCCTTCATGTTTTCCGCTTATATTTTCTTCTTTGTCTTTTTTAATGTCTATCAGTACTTCGTGTCCTTTCCTGCTTGCTTCTTTAATTTCCCTTATTTCCCTCATCATTTCGTCCTTCATGTTCTCCATTTGTTTTGCGCATTCCTCCATTTTCATTCTCATTTGTGCGATATCTTTTTCATTTGCTTCCATTCTACATTCCTTGCTCTTTATCTCCTTTAGTATTTCTATTTCCGTTTTCTTAATCTTATCGATTGTGTCCCTTTGATCGCAACTTTTACCTTTCTGTGCCTCTATCAAATCTCTTATTATTATGGATGTCTCCTCTAATTTCTTTCCCGTCCTTTTCTGTACTAACGCTTGTTCTTCACTTTGTCTCGTATTTTTGACCACTTCACTCATAAGATTATGTGCTGTGTTCGTGAAGTCGTTTCTCTGGCGAACTTCCTCCTCCATTCCTTCCTGGAGGCCTTTCAATAGAGCTCTCATCTCAGTCTTTATGTCTTGTTCTGTTGTCTGTATTTTGTTTATATATTCATCTCTTGATAGCTTTCCTTCCTTGTCCTTCA